>VXBW01006791.1:35906-55516 GCA_013400375.1 Thinocorus orbignyianus
TTATCCTTTTTGTACCTGTATCATTGTGATATTATTACTGGCTGGCTCTTTTAGAGCTTTTATATCAACTGGATTTTAGTCTCCACCTCTCCCTGCTTTCCTGTTCCCTTCCTCCCTTCAGTTTTTCCCTCACTTTCTTCCTTGCTGCCGCCACCACCATTATATTATTATTATTATTACTATTATAATTTCTTATTATTTTATTTCTTATTATTTTATTTTGGCATGAGCCTTGCATAGGATGGAAGGAGGGCTTTTTTTATTTTTTTCATATTTTTTTTTCTTTTTGTTTTGTTTTGTTTTGTTTTAAATGCCGGGATACTGTTGTGTGGCCGTGTGACTTGATGTTTGTACTGCGATTTGGTATACCAAGCTTTATTAAACATACCGAGTTCATTTTTAACTAAACCTGTGTACCTTGTCTCTCTTGCTGTGTCTCTTATCAGGCGATTAGGTTGCCGCTTCACTTCATCCTGCTCTGCATCCCCCTCCTGCTCCCACTCCCCATGAGTAGAACTGGAATTAACCTAGTCTGGGGTACTCTCTATTATTCAAATATCCCTGCTGCCTTTGTCCAGATAAAGCCTAGGAATTTCCCCACCCCCAACCCCTTTAATTTAATTTTCATTTTGTTCATCCAGTTTTGGGTTGTGTTTTTTTTTTTTCTTTTCCAGGTTTTTTTTTCCTCTGTTGACAGGCTTGAGGCAGGCAGATAAGACGTGGAGGCATTTGATCCTTGTTGCTGCTGCAAGAGGGTGCTGGGTGTAAGGTCTCCATTATTTAATAAGCTGAAAATTTTCTTTTTCGCTTTATAAAACATATACGGCAAGTTTTTGCGTCTCTTTTTGGGTGGTAATTTTTTTTCAGATGCCCAGATGTAACCCACAGTGTTCAAGGATGTGGCAATTACTGCATTAAATTTGACTCTGCAGTTTCCCTCCCTCACCCTCACCCCAATTTTTTTCTTGCAGCTTCTTTTTGTCAGCCTGTCATTAGTACTTCAGTGGGAAAAGAGATTACTTGAGACTTTTCCTCCAGAGACACAAGGGGTTTCTGTTTTAGAGCGTACTCATTAAATAATAATCATGGGGAAAGGTCATTTTAATGAGCCCTCAGCTCCCAAAAGAAAGTAGCTCATCTGGGTTGAATGCTAAGCAAGAGCATCCCCAGTTGTTATCATCTAAGTTACACAGCAGATCTGGATGTAGGACAGCAAAAGCCTTTTAGTATTTCACACTGCTCAGGCAGCTGTTAATTGAAAATAGGGCTAGATAGTTTTGCTTTTGCTTTGTTTTTTTTTTCCTTAGTTTTTTGATGTTAATTTTCTCCATGCACCCGTTTTGTTTTTTCTTCCCTCCAAACCCAACCTCCAAGGAAAGATAATTTAAGCTAAAAAAAAAGAAATTATCAAACACAGCGGAAAGATATAGAACACTGATTTGGTTTGATGTGGCTCTGGGCTGGACTCACCAATGCATTTCAAAGAAAACCCAAAAGAAAGAAATAATTATTTATAAAAAAATACTACTCTATTTAGAGAACCCCAAGATTTCTGGGGATGGTGGATTTTATGTAAGGGTGAGATTGCCACATTTCCATGAAGAGTCTGCGTTAATTTCCATTCTTCCCTTCCGTGTTCATTCCTGCATCTTTGTTTATTTTGCTGCTGTTGGAAATTTTGAGGATATCAATCCCTTTTAGTTCTTGAGGGATTTTTTGGGGGGGTTTGCTTTTTGGTTTTGCTCCAGGTAAGCAGATAGGTAACTTGTCCTTAATTGGCTTTGTTTATTTTTCAAGTAACCTGTCTGCTTTAAATAAAAAGCGAAAAAAGAGCCCAGTTTTATGGGATAAAGTCTGGGGAGGGGAGGGGATATGGGAGGAGGTTGGGGAACAAATGGGAAATGCCTTGTAAAATCCCTCTGGGGTGTTATTTAATGGTGGGGAAACCAAAGATGCAAAACCTCCTGGGGTGGGAGGTGGGCATGGAGGGGGAGGTGGGGAGGGATTTATTGGTTACAGTTTTGGGTTGTTTTTTGTCTGCAAATGATTTTTTTTTTTTTTTTGGTTGTTCTTTCTCAGAAACATTACTTGAAGGGATATTTGGGTAATAGGGTTTCTAATGGCTTTCCCTGATACTAAACCGATTAATAACCTCAGCTTTTCTAGAAGTGCTCGCTTTCTCCTTGCAGCTGCTTGACCAACCCTTTCACCCCTGCCCCTATCCATGATGCTTTGAATGTCTGTGTCGGTCTCTTGCATTTGCTCTCACGCTGCACTAAAGAAGCAAAGTGGTTGGCTGGTTGTAGGGCAGACACTTCTCAGCGAGGGTCACTAGCCATGAACCCGAACCTTGACCATTGTTATGTAGGTAGGCAAAATAACTTTTCTTTATGTCATCTGTCAGCCTCAGATGTTTCGATGTTGCCTCCATGAATAATGACACGTAGCTCTTTGCATTCTCTTGGTTATTTTAACTCTGAAAATGATTGCTGTCTGCTTTTGACTTTCCTCTGTCCATGAAGAGTCTTGCATGGAAGGTTTGCTGGTGTGTATGTGTTTGAGGACTCCAGAAATGCTTGACTGTTTGCAGAACTTCTTTTGGAGAACCCCTTAAGCCAGCAAAGGGAAGGGTTTGCAGATGGGTCCAAGAAGAGAAACCATGGGGCTGCCTGCAAAGGTTCTGCCACTGTCCTTCGAGGTTTCTAATGTGGACTCATTAAATAATAGATAATTGGCCATGGCCCTGCCAGTGTCTCTGTCAGATGTAGAAGCACCTGCAGGAAAAAATCTGTTTTCATCTGGTTTGAGTTAGAAGTGGGGACATGCTGCTTTCTTGCAGACCAAACACCACATTGCCATTCTGATAAGGGGCAAAACTTGTGGTTTTTCATCGAGTCACCATGGAGAGAAAACTGCTGATGTGGGCCCAAGCCACATGGGACCTTTGAAAACCACCAGATAGGTAATACCTTGAGCTTCCTGAGGCCAGACCAATACTTCCCCCTCCTTAATACCCCATTTTCCTTTGAAACTTACTAAGAAATTAGTACCTTCTTCCCTGCTCTCCTTTCTCTGACGTGGAAGATGATTTTATCCCAGTGAAAACAAAGAAAAAAAGAAACAGCGAGGGATAACTCCTTCCCTACTCAGTCATTCCCATGTGATAGTTGAAATATTTTTAATTTTTATAAGTACTTCTGGAGTCAACAGCACAGCACATGTTGGGGGGAAAAAAAAAATTGTACAATTATGAGAATTGGCTTGTTTGTAAAAACAAAACAAAACAAAACAAGGCAAAATTATAAATTGGACATTCAAAAAAAAGTAACCTCCAGAATTATTTGGACAGATCACACAAATCAGATGTCAATGACCCAGTAGCTGTCTAAAGTCTGCCTGTACTTAGCCTGCTTTGTATGCTGTAGGCCTGCTTGGTGTTACGAGAAAATCATGCTGTTTTTTTTACAATGTGAAATGACTCTTTTAAGTGTGTGTTTTTACCTTCCCCCCCCTTCCCAAGCCTTTCCTCTTCACATCCCCCTCAATCTGTCTTGTTACATCAGTCTTTAAAAACCAAATTGCTTAACTGATTTCTGTTCATCATTAACAAATCTTCATTTACTGCTCTCCTACAGTAAAATACCGTGGCAGCTTAGCTGTTCAAAGCAATGAGAAAGTTTAGAATTTTTAATTGGGTTTGGTTTTTAATTTAATGCAGTTAAAAATTTTAGAAGAAAAAAATTTTTTTTTTCTTCTTTGGCTTTAGTTTATGTGGCACCAGTAGCATTTAAATATGAATTTATTGTTTGTTTTGGCTGTTGAGTTGTATGTACATGTGTGGTTGTGTGTGTGGGTATATACACACATATACATGCTTTTAAAAATGTCAATTAGAAAAGATATTTTTAACTTTGAATATTTTTCCCTTAGACTTGTTCAGTGGTAACAGAATTACCGTTGAAGGAAAAAATGAATTTTAAAAAATGTCTTTTTCCCTCCATTGTTAACTAAACATCACCTTTCTGTCAGAAAAAAAAATTTGAGGCTTCAATTTTTAAAGGCATCTGTGCATACTTCATTTTAAGCCCACACATAATTTGGATACAGTAGGAGTAAAACTCCTGCTTGACATTAAATACAGGCATCACGAATCTCTCTGAGAAGCCGTGCAGATGGCTGTAGAGCACCAGCAGCTTATTTACCACCATGACCATAAATTCGGGGACTTAAGTTTAGAAGCACGTGGGTTTGGAGCAGAGCCCCAAATGTGTTCTGTTTTGTTTCGTTTGTTAGTTTTTGTCCCTTGGAAAATCAGGAGCAGGGATTGTGCTGTGCCTCTAGAGTGGAGTTAGCAACATCTGCCCTCGCTGGGAGAGGTGGAGGAGGATAGTATCTGTGCTGTCAGTGTGTTAAAATGAGTTTATTTTCAGGCTGCAAATTGAATCCCATGCAGATAAAAATATAAGTGTTTTGGTAAAAATGCTGACGAGTGACTCTCTTTCCCATAGTGTGTGACACCGTATATTTGAAAAGGGGTTAGAATAACTGCCAGGTACGTTATTGTAGCGTACATTTGCTGCAGTGTGAGTAATAGCTGCTTTCATCCTGGCTTTTAAATCTGTTTTACCTTGGTGTGTGTGAAATACCGTGGCTGCTGGGCACCCGTGTGCCCTTGCACGTGCCGAGGCTTTAAGTGCCAACGGAGCGGTGCTGCGGAGAGTCCGTGTGGGGCAGGTTGTAGAGGGATTTTCCTGCAAATTTTACCCTTTTTTTTTGCCTGTTTGCTTTCCCCAGCTACTCTCCTGGCTCTCTGGGTCTGGCATGAGGGGCTGTACAGGCTGATTTTTATTTTATTTTATTTTATTTTATTTTATTTTATTTTAGGTTTTTTTTTGTGGTTCTGCTGAGAATTACTGAGTTTTGGAGCCAAATGGGATATGTGGAGGGGGTCTCGATACCCCGTGGTGTGTCATTGAACTCGGGCAGGGTTTTGCTGCTTTTCGGGCAGGTGTTTTCTGCATCTCAGAATAGCTGAGTTCATCTGGATTTGTTTTCTTTTTGGCAAAACGTAGAAAAACAGCATTTGTGCCCCCTTTTTCTGGTAGGGGATGGAATCTGATCCTAATTTGCTGGGTTTTTTTTTCGTTTTGGGCATGTGGTTTTTATGCAAGGAGTGAGCAGGGCTGTGGGTTTCTTGGTATTTATTGCAGGACTGCAGGTTTAGTAGCAATTTTTATATCACCAGGAACTGGCCTGAGCAGCTGAAATGGGGAAGGGATTTTTATGCAGTTAAAAATTAGTATTCTGTGACTACCTGATGTGTGTTGTGGAGAAAAGCTCTCCTTGTTAAAAAAAAACCCACAATGCAATGAAACACCAAAAGAACAATTGCTGGCCATTATTTCAGTTGATAAAAACACTATTTTCTGATACTTCTGTTATTTCTGATGTCATGGAAAAATAATCCGAAGTGGAAAAATAACACTTGTATTATTGTACTTCTTTTTCTCTTTTTTTTTTCTTTTAAACAACCAAGTGTTGAGGACGTTTTTATCCATCCCAGAGGGCATACGTGAAAAGAAAAGGATTTTCATGTTCATTCCAGCTCATTTTGAAGGGATCTGGTTTCTCATTTGGCTGGCTTTCAGGCACAGGGATAGCGGCTGCCGAGCGGGCTCAGGCGGGGAAGAGCAGGGCTCCTGCTAGCGGTGGAAATTTTCCATCCACCTTCATGATCCCTCTTAAACCCTCAATTTCAAGAAAAATGAAATATCTTTTCCAGGCCCACTTTTTTTTTTTTAGTTTTATATATATCTCTATATTTCTATGTGCTCATATATGTGTGTGTATATGTATGTGTGTGGTATATGTGCATTTGTTTAGTGGCTCTCACTCGCCAGCACTAACTGGATGAGATGCTGTTAAAATTAATTGCCTTTGAGCTGATGATAGACTCTTGGGAAGTTCTGTAGGAAGGGAGAGGCGCTACTCTCAGAGCATCTACCCCCCAAAATATCTGTGTATATACACACCGTGAAGGAAAAACCCCAGCCCACTGCTCTCTGCAGGTGTCAGCTGAGGCAGGTATTGAGGCTGATTTCTTTGCCAAAATTAGATTTTTTTGGGGCTGTGGGCAGCTCTTCCTACCTGTGTCGAGCTGGGCTTCCTTAGCTTGAGCTCTAGAGAGGGAGATGAAAGGCACGGAGAGTTTTGAGGCAGAGCGTTTAAACACTCGTTGTTTCCAACACTTCCTACACTTTCCCCTCTTACACATTCCAAATCCATTGCTTTCAAATTATTATTTCCCTCCCTCTTTTTGCATTTTTGCCTCCTGCCCCTTCTCCTCTCTTTGTCCTCCCTGCCTTCCACCATGGCACAGGTTGATCTCTGGTATTCCCCTTCCATGCTGATCTCTGGTTCTGATTACGCTAATGGATTTTGTTACGGAGGAAGAGGTGGTGGGCGGGAGGGGAATCCCACAGCTCCAAGGTTGGGATTTTCAAAGGAATTAAGCTTTTAATTCCTCCTGAAAACTGCAGGGAAGGGGTGCGTGGTATCCTTTTCAAATCTCTACCCACACCCTGCTCTTCCCTCCCTTGCCTTGAAGGGGTCCTCTTTGCCGTACCCTGTATTGCAGTAGGCAGGGTGATAGTGGCTGTATGGCTTCAAGGACACGTGTGTCCATGGCCAACATCTTCTGGCTTAGCTCATGGGTGGCTTCAGTGCTACTTAGATGAGCACAGAGAAGCAGGAGAGTTACTGGTTCAGGGTAGAAATGTGGCTGATGCACGACTCCATGAGATTTGTAATGGATTCCCTCTTTTCTGCGTGCTAGATTCTAGCTCGGAGGAAGAAGAAGAGGAGGACGAAGAGGAAGAGGAGGAGGCAGAGGACTATGGGACTGATGGCACCGACAGGCTTTCATCACCTGCCCTTGACGAGAGTGGCCTGGGCCTTCTAGCAAGGTTTGCTGCCAGCGCAATGCCCAGCCCCATCGTTCCCCCTCCACTTTCCATCATCCAGCTGGAGGCCAAGCAGAAGGCGAAGAAGAAGGAGGAGCGGCAGAGCCTGATGGGTGAGTTGAGGGGTTGGGGTTGGTGCCATGGGGGCAAGGTGGAAGGTTCAGAAGGTCTCAGCTGTGCTGCAAGAGAGCAGGTTGTTACCCAAACGCTGTCTTGCTCTTTTCTTTGCTTTTGGCTGCTTGGTCCTGATGCTGAAGGCAGGGGGGGATTGTCCAGCAGGAAAAAAAGCAGCAGTCGTGGGTATCCAGGCTTAGCAGCTGCAGCCATGACCTCCCTACAGGCAGTTGCCTGTGGCTTTCTCAGAGTTTCTTCTTTTTCTTACCTGGAAAGGCAAGTGATGGGATACTGTGTCCCTTTGTACACAGTGCTGAAGGGACTGAAGTGCTGTTACTTTTTAGGGAAGGGAGCATGTGCTGAATGCAGCTTATCTTAGATACCCAAGAGAAGCAGAGACACCCAAGCAGAAGAAAAACCCCTTCAATCACCCCATCTCATCAGCTTGCTCATAGAAACTGGCCAGCAAGACTTGAAACAAGCATTCCTTCCCCTGCTCATGTGTTTGCAGTGCCAGACCCAGTGTTTCTGTCCCCGTCTCTGTCTCAGTTTCGGTGTGTTACACATAATTGGAGTTTCATTCCTTCTCCTCCCCATGCCCTGCTACACAAGTACCCACTGGTGACATCGTTCCTGGTCAGACAGATCTATATGGGCTCCATTTATAAATTTTCTATTAATATTTATTAAGTGATAATGGAATTTATAGCATGCTTCAGAATGGAAAATGATGTCTTCCTTGGGAGCCCGGCTTGTTTTAGCACTGTTTCCATGCTATATTAGGCTTTTGCCAACTTGTTCCAACAGCTTCTCTTAAGAATTTATCGTCTTGTAGCCTGCCCTCCTTGAAACTGGAAGCATCTAGAAATTGCCTCATGCAGCAGTGAGAGAGGAAAAGGAAGGAGTGTTGTAATTTCCAGTGGGTTTTTCATTTTGAGCCTTGCCAGCTTTGATTTTGACAGGCTTGCTCTTTCTTTTCTCGTGCTGGGGCTGTCTCGGGGGAAGAGGTTTGGGTAGAAGGTGAGAGCAGGTTTCTGCAGGCTGAATTTACCCAGGAAAGCGAGCATATTTGAGAGAGAAGGACTGAGGGAAGGTGCTCTCCGTACGTGTGCCTCATAGGTTTTCATTTACCCAGGTGAATTTTGTTCAGTCCTGTCTGTCCTTTCTCAAGGGTCTTCTGCAAGCAGGGGCTGTTCACTGTTGGGCTTGAGAAGAGATTCTGCCAACTGAGGCCTGATTTCAGACCTTGTTGATCTGAAGCAGTCACACAGATGTGTCTGCAGAGAGGGCAGATCCACAGCAGGTTGGAGAAGGATACAAGGGAGACCTTTGACTGGTGATGTCTTTTGGAGAGGGAGAACCAGGTTCTGCAGATGTTTCTACATATCTTCAGACATGCTCTGCCAACCTATGAGGTGCAGAGCCCTGGGAAATAAATGTATTTAGAAAATCTGGACTCAGTCTCTTGTTCCAGTGTAGACTCACTACGTGATTTCAGGCAAGTTTCTTCCTGGCTGTTTGTATCCCACTGACGGCACAGTGCTTTGCCATGTTACTGGCTGTGTAGCTTCTGCCTCAGTTTCCCTTCTGCCCTTGGAAATGTGTGATCTTCCTCTCCTTTATCAGGTTCTGGGGAGGGAAACACACTGAAGGTGGTAAACATCTTGGTGTTAATACAGTATTTCAGATCTCTGGGTACTGCTGTGCCCGTGGTGCTGAGCGGAGGCCGGTGTGAGGGGATTTCCATTTGCCACAGACAAAAGATCATTTGCCTTTCTTGACTCTCAGGTGATTGCCTGAGCCAGTAGAATGATCTGTGGTGTCTGTTGGCCAATGGGAAAAAAAAAAAAGCTTGAAATATGGGTTTATTCGACTTGTTAAAGACATTGTTCTCCTGAAACGAAGGGGAGACCAGAAAGGATTCCCACTGGAAGGGGAGGAAGGCTCAGCTTGTGAGGTTTGTGCTTTACTTCAGCCAAGCAACTTCTTTTTGTAGAGGGGAAAATGTTAGAGTGTCTTTTCTCTTCAGAACTTTCCTGCAGGGTTTTTGGTTGTGGAAGGAGGGAGAAAACGGAGGCAGGGAACACCCTGAACCACAGTGCCTGAATGGGTGGGCTCTGTTTTGGGGCAAGGGAGACTTATTTTCAGGGAAACCGGTATTTTACGGGGTGAAAATGCAGATTTGAGGGATGTGGGAATTGGAAGGGGGAACAAGCAAAGGGCTCTGATGAACAGACGTGTCATCTCCCATGGAGCCCAAAAGCTTCCAGCAGGATATCCCATCTTGGCTCAGCCAGGGCTTTGACTGATGGTTGAATCTTTTTGCACCTAGGGACAGAGTTTGAATACACTGACTCGGAGAGTGAGATCAAGATCAGGAAGAAGTCACCCTCAGGGCTGCTGCGGGGAAAGAAGGGGCCGCTGGAGGCAAGCAGCATCCCACCAAGCCAGGCCCCCAGCAGCCTCGACTCTGGATCTGGGAGCAGTGACAAAGCCAAGCTTGGGTCTGAGAAAGGCCGCAAGCTGAAGAAATTCAAGTCCCCTAAGGACCTGAGCTTTGAGTTTGGGCTGGAGGCCAGTGATGATGACCTGTGGAACCGGCGCCGGAGCGAGCGGATCTTCCTCCATGATGCCACCACATCCTCAGCCATGCTGACCCCTGTGGCGCCTGCCAGCTCCACTCCTGTCTCCAAGTCTGGGCGCTGTGGCAAGGGGGCCCCCTTGAGCCCTAAAAAGGAGGGCAGCAAGGGGAAGGAGAGGAAGGAGCTCAGCAAGGTGAGGAATGCCTTGGCAGAATTGGTGTGGGACCCCTGGGAGCTGAGGGTGAGGGGAGGGTGATTAACTCTGTGTGGGCAGAGAGGGGTTGAATCAAGTCTCAGCAGTTTGACCAGTGCTGTTTCGCTGTCCTTTGTCACCTCTGCCAGCCCCACATACACCTGGAGGAGCTGTCAGGCTTGGATTTGACTCTCAGGGAGTAAAAGCTCCCTGTGTTTGAACAGAGCAGATTACTTATGTCACCCTCTGTGTGCCAAATCCATCCTTTTGGATTGACTAGAGTAGACATCCTGCATTAAAACATCTGTGAAATCTCTTTCCCACTCTCTGCGTGACCTTACCCGTTTGCTGAGCTGTGGTCCCCATGCTGGCCCTGGAGGCTGTCAACTGTTTAGGTGGTGTCTTCTGAGGGCTTTCTCCAGCTGTTGGTGGCTGTTCATCTTGGCTGAAAGCTCGGCTCCCTCCGACTCCAGGAGGAGCACTGATTGTGGAGAGAGTTAGACAAGTTAGTTGTGACATGGGCCGGCTGGGATCTTCTTGGAGCTCTTTGGGGGAAGATTTGATGGGCAGGAATGGGTCTCCAGGGTAATGAAAGCTCTTTAATTTATGAAGCCTGAAAACAGAGCTGGGAGATGTAGGATATGGTACGGTCAGTGAACTAACTCCTGGCTGAAAGTCATCCTACCTGTACACAGGCTGCTTTGCTCCACCTTTCCCCTCGCCCTGGGACTAGATCTTTACTAATCCACTCTTTACTCATCAGGAATTGTTTTCTTTTTATTTTTAGCAGCGGAAGAAGGGTAAAGAAACACCATGCTGCTCTTCCTCCTCGTCCATGTCTCCTCCTGGCATTCCTAGCTCCCCATCTGATGTTCGTGTTAGCCTGGCGAGTGCCCTGGGCTCCACCAAGAAGAGCAAAGCCAAGGTGAAAGCCAAGGAGGTGAAAAAAGAGGTGAGGGGCTGCTTCAGGTCTGGGTGAACGGGAGGGTTTGCTGACAGAGCCCTGCTCTTTTCCTGGACTGTTTCAGTGTGAGGGAGGGAAAACAGGCAAGCAGGTTTTGCTGGGTGTGTTACCAGCAGAATGCTGGTTTGAGAAGCCTAAAATCCAAGAAAGACTATCAGGTAGTAGCTGCTGCTACCATCTGGCATTAGTTTGCCTTCATCCCCCAAATTAATGAGCAGGCAGAATTTTCTCTAAGGCTGCCACGGGGTGGAGAGAGAGCCTTCATGAATAGCAAGGACCAAGGAGATGGTTATGGAGTTGCTTTGCTCAGCACTGGGTGAGCCAGGTCACAGCTGGTTTCTGCTCTATTGCTGTAGCCTGTCTTCTGTCATAACATACATTACTGTGTCTACTCACATGATTTCTCAGTGTAAATGCTTATGGTCTGGGTGTAACAGCAAAAAATAGCTCTTGGGACTTTGAGAAGAAATAGAAACAGTGCCTGGTGCCTCTTCAGTGAAGAAAGGGTCTCGGGATCACTGTACAGAGAGATGATGAATGCAGAGCAGAGCTGCAGCTGTCTGCTCCACAGCATCTCTCCTAACCTGCAGGAGTGAGGTGTGCTAGGATGTGTGAAATAGCTTCTGGTCAGCTGTCAAAGGTGCCTGGGAATAAGCTCAGAAAAACAAAGGTCTTTATTCAACCAAAAAGCAAGTTTGAGTGTGATTAACATTGCTGAGGGTGGAGACAAGATTGTCCCAATATCCTCAGGTTATTTGTTGCTGGAGGAAGGTGAGGTGGGATCAGACCATTGCCTCTTGTCATCCGTCTGACATGCTGCTTGCTCTCCTGCAGAACCGAGGGAAAGGAGGAGCTGTTAGCAAGCTCATGGAGAGCATGGCAGCAGAGGAGGATTTTGAACCCAACCAAGACAGCAGCTTCTCAGAGGATGAGAACATCCCGCTGAGCATGCTGGTCGAGCGACCGCTCACACCAGGTGAGGGCAGCAGGGGCCGGGGCCCTAATTGTACAGTTAGAGGAGCTGGGCAAGCATTCCAGAGCTGCTCAGAGGAGGACTCTGTTGCTTTCACACATTCCTCATGCAAAGTCACAAGTCCGTGGGGTGGAGATACCGCTTTTCCAGTCAAAAACAAGCTTTGTCAGAGTGGCCCACTGTGACATCTAAAAGAAGCTCAGTCTCTCAGCTGCCCTATTTTCATTTACTGATATATTATCATTACTGAGAGGGGGGGGAACTTATTTCCAAGAGGGCAAAATATTCTTGTGCCAGGAGGTATCC
The DNA here is from genome assembly GCA_013400375.1 of Thinocorus orbignyianus. Classification (NCBI taxonomy): domain Eukaryota; kingdom Metazoa; phylum Chordata; class Aves; order Ciconiiformes; family Thinocoridae; genus Thinocorus; species Thinocorus orbignyianus. The sequence continues at coordinate 48,001 of VXBW01006791.1, forward strand.
AGAGAGAGCGAGCCCTTTCTGCAAAGGGCTTACTGGCCTTTTCCTAGGGGAGGATGATGCTGGGAGTGTGAGGTTTCTTCCCTCCCCTTTGCAGTCACTTTTTCATGTATGGTGCTCTCTAATCCCCATCTTGCTCCCACACCCCCCAGCTCCCCGCTCCTGCATAATTGACAAGGATGAACTGAAAGATGGTCTGCGTGTCCTCATCCCCATGGATGACAAGCTGCTCTATGCCGGGCATGTCAAGACAGTGCATTCACCAGACATGTGAGTTGAGGGGCTGCTGTATCCACCTGGGCTCTGGTGGGGAATGGGGATGTAGCTGATGCAGGGATTGATCTGGGGGTTGCGTAGAGTTGGCTGGAGAGACTGACAGAGCCTGGCAGGGAGGGGAGGAGAGCTCACTCTGCTTTATCAGCGCTGAGGAAAATCCAATTACCTCTCATTAAATGCTCTCAATTAAAGTGGTGGTAGGGCTCAGCGGGAGGTGTGAGCTGATCGGGGCGGTGTCTTCCACATGCTGTGCCTGACTGGGCTTTTGTGTTTCAGATACCGTGTGGTGGTGGAAGGCGAGAGGGGAAACCGTCCCCACATTTACTGCCTGGAGCAGCTCTTGCAGGAAGCGGTATGTGAGGCCAAAGGGTGCCTGTCCTCGGTGCCTGAGCCCTGTTTTGGGGTGGAGGAGGCTAACTGCAAGCATCAGGGGTGCTCTAGTCCTGCTTCTGTGGCCAGTGTGGGCAAAGCTCCCCTTGGTGTGGATCACTGCCCCATAGTTGAGGTCCCCCACTGGCAGTGGGCCCTAGGCCTGTGTGCCAGCAAGGATAGTCCTTCACATTGTCCTGTGAGCAGAGAGGAAGCCACTTCCCAGCAGGGAGACTGTCCTTTCCTTCCCTTAGAGCTGCTTTGCTACATGCTAGGTGTGGTGGGATGGTGTGTGCTGGTGCCAAGAACGTCAGTAATTGCCTTCCTCTTGCCCCGAGCAGATCATTGATGTGAAACCACCTTCAGTACGATTCCTGCCTGAGGGCACGAGGATTGCAGCCTACTGGAGCCAGCAGTACCGCTGCCTCTACCCTGGGACAGTTGTCCGAGGTAAGGCCACCCTGGCTGCTCTGCATTGTGAACCAGGGATGTCTCAGTCCTGTGTGTCCTGAGGGATTGTCTGAGGAGACCCTGAGGTCTGCTGTGATTGTCCTGGAGGTCACAGTCCAGCCCGTTCCTCTCCTCTGGGTCATACCCAACTTGATCGTGATGCTGGCTTAGTAACATACTGTTGGTCCAGGAGATTTGCTCTCATAGGAAGTGGTCTGAGCAGGTATCAGGGAATTTCAACACACTTTGAAAAGTCAGAATTAACTCCAGCCCAGGCACCAAAGATTTCTGAGATGATAGAGATTTTAAATCATCTAGCATTGACACATCAGCTCCCCAGTCTGGTCCCATTAAAAAGCCAGTGAAGAGCCCTGGACAGTTCTGCCATGGCTGGTCTTACTTTTGGGCTTTTGTTCACACTACATGTGTAAAAGGGAAGAATTTCTTACAAGTTAGAGACCAGTGATGCTGATGCAAGAAGGGAGGGTGGGAACACAGTTTTCTTTTTTCCCTTGGAGGGAAAGTGAAAAGCAACAGCTCGTCCTTGCTGAGAGTAGTTACAAAATGCAGACAAAAAAAAAAAAAGAAAAAGATACTGCAGTGAAAACTGAGAAGTAAATTTCTGCAAGAATAGAGGGAAACGGGAAAGAGGTGGAAAGTTAAACTGGAATAGTTACTATGTTTTGGAGTGGTGTTGTTAACTGGGAAATTTTACCCTGGTTGAACTGGTTTAGTATTATCAGGGACTTTCCATTGCAGCGTGAGCCCTCTGTGCTCTCCCTGCGCAGCCTAGGAGGGGTGGGGGTGGGATGCTTTGGATCCCAGTCTTCCCCCACATCCCCACTTCCTGACAAAGGGTTTGTACTCTTAATGTTTATCCCTAATCCCATTTTCTGGTCCCTCAACCCACAGGAGCCCTGGATCTGGAGGAAGATGGTGATCTCATCACAGTAGAGTTTGATGATGGGGACACAGGACGTATCCCACTGTCTCACATTCGGCTTCTCCCACCTGACTACAAGATCCAGTGTGAGTCTGGCTGTTCAGTTTTTTGCATGACACTTCCCACTATGAAATGTAGGGAGTTTCAGGCCACCTGCCTCTTGAGATTTTGGGCCAAGTTCACATACTTCCAATCACAAAGATTGCACCATCAATTAGGGACATGCAGAGCTGGGGTGGGATATAACCCATAGGGAAAAAGGCCCAGTTCCTTTATTACAGAATTGGGAGGGATACATTTCCTGGATTGCATCTCTATTTTATGTGTTATTTGATTACATTTGACCATCTCTTTGACCTTTTCCAGGTGCTGAGCCTTCCCCAGCCCTTTTGGTGCCCAGCACCAAGCGCCGTAGCCGTAAATCCAGCAAAGACACTGGAGAAGTAAAAGAGGGAGCTGCGTTGGGGTCAGAGGAGCCTGTGTCGAAGGGCAAAGGGCGAGGGAGAAAGCCAAGTGTCAAGGCAAAAGCTGGTAGGTTGCCACCACTGCCAGACTGGGTGTTGAGAGAGTCCTTGCCCAGTTCCTCACCATTCTCCCCAAGTTAGAGCTGTTCCTTGGGGCAAGATTTGGAGGGGAATGGATGCACTGCTTGGGTGCAAAGCGTCCACTCGTCAGCTTGCTCTGCTGTGACTGGTTTGCAGGAGACTGACTCAGAAACTGACAGTGCTGCGAGAGCTTCTGTCAGTCAGAGCTGCAGAGCAGGGTTCCTTTATCAGCTGAGCATCTCAGCACCCATCCATAGGGCCAAAGATGGAGAAGATCTGCAGGTTGGTTCCCCTGCAGTTGAAGCGGCATTGCTGAGCATTGCCTCTCAGCTGCTTGTGGACACTGGCACCACACCAGGCTTCTTAGTAAGGGTGTTCACTGAGGACTTGTGCCTCTTTGGGCAGTCAGGAACAAGCCACCCCTGGCCAGAGACCAGTCAGCGTTGGTGTTTGGTTGTGTCAGAGCTAATGGTGCCCATCTGCATGGATACCATCATGCCTTTTTGTTTCTTCCCCTCTGCAGAAGAGGCTGCCTTGCCAGAAGAGAAGGATCAGGTTGAGACTTCACCTGTTACCTCTTCAGTCCCGGAGAAGCCAGCCTGTTTGGGCAAACCAAGCATGAAGGGATCACGGAAATCGCAACCGCTGCCGACTGGAGGCTCTCCTGCCCCCACAGAGGAAAAGCGGTCAAAAGCCAGCAAGATGAAGATCTCCACTAAGCTGCACAGCCCCCCACAACCCACGTACCAGCCTGCTGTGTTTGGCAGCATACTGGGCACAGAGCCCTATGGTGACCTTCCAGGGACTCTGGCAGCCTTTGGCTCCAGCGACGCTGCGGCATCAAAAGCCAAGGCCAAGAAAGGGCGGCCCACGGAAGAGACACAGGAGTTTGGCACCATGGTCAAGGCTCAGAGGAAGCATGACAATGAAATCCTGATCAAGCTGGACCATGAGGGTGTGATGTCTCCGAAGACAAAGAAGATGAAGGAGGCGATGAGGATGCTGGAGGACTCGAACCTGGCCACTCGCAGAGACGGCAAGAGCCTTTTGGGGCTGGGCTATTCCCCTGCAGTAGGTGCAGAGGGCAAGCAGAAATCTTCCCGAGCCAAAGCAGGGGAGGGAGACCCTTCCCCTGCCAGCTTTGGAGGAAAGTTTGATGGCTCAGTGGAGAGCCTCGCTGCTTCGAAGGACCAGGAAGAAAAGGCAGCAGCTCCAGCAGCCGTGGAAGAGTCTGAGAGCAACAGCAGCGACAGCAGCTCAGAGTCAGAGGGAGAAGAGGAGGCTGAGAAGAACCAAGGGGAAGCCCAGGACAGTAGCTCAGCCAGCTCAAGAGCATCCACCCCTCTGTCTTCCTCCAACTCCTCCTCCTCTTCCTCATCTAGCAGCAGCTCCTCTTCATCCTCCTCTTCCTCCTCTTCCTCCGCCTCATCGACTTCTTCTTCATCGAGCTCCAGCTCTTCTTCCTCCTCTACTACGGATGAAGACTCATCCTGTAGTTCCGATGACGAAGTAGCTGAGGCCCAGCCAAGTTCCTCGGTGCAGCAAACCCTCCCACCCAAGCAAACCAAGCAGGCAGGGAAATCCCGCGCCTCCTCCCACCCCCAGAGCCAGAAACAGCCGGCGCAGCAGCCGGTGCAACAGCCGGCACCACAGCAGAGCGGCAACAAGAGCAGACCCAAAAAACGGGAGGGCATCCACCTGCCCACCACCAAGGAGCTGGCCAAGCGCCAGCGACTGCCATCAGTGGAGAACAGGCCCAAAATTGCTGCTTTCCTCCCCGCACGGCAGCTCTGGAAGTGGTTTGGGAAACCCACCCAGGTAAACGGAGCCTTTCCCACCACTCCACTGTGCTCTGTTCTGGTGTTTTGCCTTGTGGTGCCTGTTACCTACATGCTTTCCCTTCTCCTGGGGTGGTGAAACTCTGCTGGCATGGTGTATCTCCAGCTTGAAAGGAGATTGGGGTTGGCCTTTGCTGTGTCTGCTGGAGAGCCATCCTGCATGGCATGTCCCTCTGCCCTGTTTTCCCATGAGAATGATGCCCATGGGCGCTGTGGCTCTACCAACAGCGAAGGGTGGGATGTGGTGGGACAGGGCAAGCTGGGCAATCCGTGGCTGCTGCTCACCTGTGTGATCCTCTCTTGGCAGAGACGAGGAATGAAAGGGAAGGCCAGGAAGCTCTTCTACAAGGCCATCGTTCGGGGCAAGGAGATAATCCGCATTGGAGACTGCGCTGTCTTCCTCTCGGCTGGCCGCCCCAACCTGCCCTACATCGGCCGCATCCAGAGCATGTGGGAGTCCTGGGGGAACAACATGGTGGTCCGAGTCAAATGGTTTTATCACCCAGAAGAAACCAACCCTGGGAAGAAACTCAACGAAGGCAAGGTAGGCTGGGATCCTTCCCTGAGAAGGCTGTAAAGCTCCTTGGTCCCTTTCTTTTCTGCAAGGATGAGGAAAACACCCATGGCCCAGTATCTTACTGGTACCGTAATGGGGGTGGCCCTGTCTTTTCATGTTGGGGGGCTGCCTGACTTTTGTGTTGGTCCAAAAAGAGTATCAAGAGCTGGATCAAGTCTTTTTACAGTGTAAAAACGGCTGGACTGGTGTGCAGTGTGGTTTAGAGTAGGTTTTTGGTATTTATTATCCGTAGGTGTGGATGGGAGCTGAGGCTGTGAAGGCACATGTGGTGGGTTCCTGTTAGCGTGGTAAAACAGCTCATTCATCTGCTTTTCTTTTCTCTTTTCTCTTTGGCACAGCGCTGGGATCAGAAATCAGGCAGGAGTCTGTCCACAGCTTTGCAGGCATCCAACCAGAGGAAGGACTTTATGGAGGTTGGTGAAGCTGGGAGAGGGCTGGGAGGGGAACGCTGGGGACCCCATAACAAATACTGCTGGGACAGTGCCTCCTGAGCTTGCTTTTTGCTTTGGCACCCAGGACTTTGGATGAGTGTTTCTGGGAGGATGGGAGTAGCTGCGGGTGCTGGGTGTTGGGAGGAGCAGAGGGCTGGAATCCAGCACCCGTTTTTGCTCTTGCATCCTTGAAGTGAGGATGACAGACTCCTGGCCTCCGTATTCCTCTGTCCATGCGTTCAGGAGCTGTGGTGTTCCATCAGTGGGAGCTAAATCTTGGGTTTAGTGCACTGGACAGACTGTGTCCATGCTGCCCCTGGGCCCGTGCGGATTCCCAGTGTCCCCCAGCGGGGATTTCTGCTGGAGTGTGAGCACAAACCCTGGGCAGTTGTGATGGGCTTTTGTCCTGCATGTTGAAAGTGATGCTGTAAATCCTGTGAGATCTAATTGCTCCTTTTCTTTCTGTGTCCCTCCTCCTGTTCCTGTATCGCAGCGAGCCCTCTACCAGTCCTCTCATGTGGATGAAAATGATGTCCAGACCATCTCACACAAATGTCTTGTTGTTGGTCTGGATCAATACGAGCAGATGCTAAAGACGAAGAAATACCAGGACAGTGAGGACCTCTACTACCTTGCAGGGACCTATGAGCCCACTACGGGCATGATCTTCAACACCGATGGGGTCCCTGTCATCTGCTGACTGCCCAGGGGACACGTGCCACCTCCTGGGAAGTGACAGGACAAACCTGAGGACGTGCCTGTTCAGACGACATGATTGTTTCTTTCAATGCTCATGACTTCTGTGTCACACTACAGACAGGAGAGCGCGAGAGACACAAGGAGGAAGGAGAGGGCTGAAGAAAGGGATTGGGGGAGCAGTTACGGGACTCGAGGAAGATGCCGTTGGGTGACGGTGGCGTTTGAAGCCCAAGGCTCTTCTGGAAGTGGCGTTAAGTAAGGTGACACTTGGCTAACTACTCCCTTCCTCCTTTTGGTCCAGGAAAGCACATGGGTCTCATGATCATTTCACCAGCGGGACCCCCCCAGCAGGAGGGATCCCTTTTTGTGTCATTTGCCCCCATCAGTAACTCGGAAGCTGCCTGTACGTGGAAGGACACCCCACAAGCCTCCCGCGTACGCTCCTCTCCGTCCTTATATTCCCTTTCCTGCTTAGTTTCGCATGACCCTTTAGGAAGGACAAGGTGAAAGAGAAAGGAGATGAGTCTCTCTCAGCGCCTCGTCTCGATCCTCTCAGCGCCTTTTTGTGCGGTTCCCTTTCCCTGGAGGCTCCTGGCCAGTGGTGTGGAGCGTGGCGGAGCTGGCCCCAGCACGGAGATGGCAGAAGAGGTCCTCCAGGCTGGGAGAAGCTGGGTGGAAGACGAGCCAACATCCAGTCTGGGATGCTGCTGTCCCACTGCCTCGAACAAATGGTCTGAACCCACCTTTCCCCTTCCCTCTGCATCCCTCCTGCCCTGGAAAGCCAAGCGTATGGTGAGGAGGTGACACTTGGCGAACAAAGAACTCATCTTGGAGCGTGAAGAAGGGCAGGAAATGACTGGGAAAAGCTGCTGCTGGATGCTTTGGAGCAGAGGAGACCACAGGGATTTTCCATCCCTCACCCAGCTTTACCCCCAGCCCCATGCCTCACCTGAGCAGAGACATGGAGCTCCTGGGAAGCCCTCGCACCTCATTTGAGGGGAACAGGGATGGAGCGTGAAGCCCGGCCATGCCTACCTGTGGCGTATCCACAGCCAGAGCCCTGCTGTCACCTTGGGGACAGAAAACTGTTCAGCTTGATCCATCCACCCAGCCAACCTCCCCGTGGCTCCCGGAGAGCTGCCACCATCACCTCCTCCTTCCCTCTGCGGAGCTGGCCCACCACACCAGACCCGTGGCATTGCCGCTGCCGCCCCAGGGTTACTCCCAGCCGGAGAGAGGGGGAGGCCAGAGGAGAACCAGGCAACGATACAACATCCTTGCACTTAAAACAAACAAACAAACAANACCAACCAACGACAGAAATGAACACAGTCTGACCTTTAGAATATTATTTTTTATTTCCTGTTGGATTGTGATTGTAAATGATCTGG
>VXBW01006791.1:71335-82451 GCA_013400375.1 Thinocorus orbignyianus
TTTTTTTTGTTAATTTTTATTATTATTATTATTAGGTAGAATCAGATTGTCAGGGCCCAGGCTGAGGCGGGCGCAGGAGCTGGCAGAGGTTTGCAGGGAGATGCTTATTGAATTCTCCTCGCCGCAGTGCCCTTCCCGGAGCCAAGCTTGTGTATGGCAGCGGGGTATAAATCATAGAATCTTTAATTAATTAAGAATAAAGCCCCCTCCCCCCCCGAGCACCAGGGAACACCCCTGCCCACCAACACCCCCCGGGAAAGGCTTCCATGGCCAGAATAACTCTGGTTCTTACGGAGGAGCTGTGGTTTTACACCGTACCTCCTCCGGCAGCATCCCCTCGCTCCAGCATCCTCCAGCAGCAGCCAGGGAAAGATCAGGGCTGACAGGAGCAGTTAATTTGAGCCTGCAGAGGCCATCTTTCCCCCTCCGTGCGTTGTTTTGTTTCCAAATAGACTTTTAATAACTATTTTCAGATGGGGAAAAAGGAAAGAAAAAAGAAATAGCTACATCCTGACCTCTTGAAATGCAAATTGCCTCACACCCCAGGAGAGATGAAAGGCTGTTTCCCAGCTGAAACGTTAAAAGAGGAGCGAGATAACGTCTCTCCCTGGCTCTGCCTCCCTGCTTTCATTTTCAAAATTGGTTTTGGGTGAGGAGAAGAGATGCTCTCTGTGATTTTTTTGCCGTGCTTGTTGTCCATACAGAACAAGCAAGGGGTGCTGAAGGGCTGGGGGGAAGAGATGCTCAGGGTAAAGATCCCGGTGGTGCACAAGGAGGGACCATGGTTTGCATTTCCCTACAAACCAAACCTGCTACAGACCAACAGCAGCAGAGGTTGTGGGGACCAGTGAAGCCCAGGGGCTTCATCCCCTCCTGCCAGGACTTCACGTTCAGGCCTTATTTCAAAAGCTTCAAGAGGATTTGTTCAGGAAAACACGGCAGAGTAGTGGGGTACAGCCAGGCAGAACGCTCTCCTGGCTTAAAAGCCACGGCTAAACCCACCACAGTCCATGTTTAACCCTCCAAAACCTGGCACAGCTGCAGATAAACTCCTGATCCAGCCTGGCAGCAGCTTTCCCAGGCAGGAGGGTTGTGGCACACACAGTGGCCAAGAGCCCGCTGCCTCCCTGAATGGCTTTGGCTCAGGGAGGGCAAACACAGACAGTTTGGGGTTGGTTTTTTCCCTGTCTTGCTCTGCTCTGAGTCACAGAGCACCAGGGCAGGGAAGGTGCCCTGAGCACGAGCTGGAGCAGAGCTCTGCTGCTGCAGAAGGATGCTCCCAGAGGGAACAAGGGAAGGAGCACAGATGTGCCAGGGAGGAAAGGCTGGGATGGTGCCAGGGAAGAAGCAGGGATGCTCCTTGAGGGACAGGGGAGAAAAGGCTGGAAATGCTGCCGGGGAAGGAGCAGGGATGCTCCAGGGGAAGGGAGAAAAGGCTGGGATGCTGCCAGGGAAAAAGCAGGGATGGTGCAGGGGGAAGGGAGAAAAGGCGATGCTGCCGGGGAAGGAGCAGGGATGCTCCAGGGGGAAGGGAGAAAAGGCTGGGATGCTGTCAGGGAAGGAACAGGGGGATGCTCCTTGAGGGACAGGGGAGAAAAGGCTGGGATGTCACCGGGGAAAAAGCAGGGATGGTGCAGGGGAAAGGGAGAAAAGGTTGGGATCCTCCTGGGAAAGAAACAAACATGCTCTGGGTGCAGAGGTTCAGGAAGAAAGGGCAGGGATGCTCCGGGCGCAGGAGGCCGGGATGCTGCCGGGGAAGGGAGGAAAGGGCAGGGATGCTCCGGGCGCAGGAGGCCGGGATGCTGCCGGGGAAGGAGCGGGGAAGCTCCGCGGGTCCCGCACCACCATCTAGCGGCTGCGCGGCGGCAGAGCCCCCGCACCCTCCCCTTCACCACCGGAGGACACAGGATTCTGCCAGGACATCACCCCGACCACCCACCACTGATAAAGTGTCCCCCCCGAGTGTTTCCACCGAGGACGCAGGCGGTGAAAGGCTGGGAAGGGGCTGCAGGCGAAGGGGTAGGAGGAGAGGGACAAGAGGAGCTCACTAGCACCCAAAAGTGGGTCCATTCCTCTGCGTGACTCCGTGCTGGACCAGCCTGGATCCATGCAAACACAAGCCTCCCCCTCCCAGCGCCTTCCTTACCCCCGCAAAACAGTACCCAGAATATCAAACCACTGCCAAAAGCCTCTGGTCTATTTGATGGATCTCCAACTCCTCTATTACAAGCTGTAAACTTAATAAAACTAATTGCTAAAACCCCAAATCTAAATACAACCAAAACCCAAACCAAACAAGGTGCTGGACCAGCAGGCATCAGATCTCCCCAGCTCCAGGAGACTGAGCAGAAAGCCCTCATTAGCTCACACCACACCATTAATGAGCTGAAGCAATGCCTGCCCGGGGCTTGGCAGAACCACATCCAAGACCTTGGCCAAGCCAGGTTAGATGTGGTACACAGGGGGCATGTTTTGGGGGGAAGCAGGAGCTGCAGTGCAACGTGGACAGGATGGGAGCAGGGGTGGTGTTGCTCCCCCAGCACCTGCTTCCTCCCCCTTCTTTCCAAAAACCAGTGATTTGCATCAAGGCTGAGGTGGATGTGAGCCCCACCAGAGCTGTGCCACCCCTGGAACAGCCCCAGCCCACAGATTTGGGCTGCTTAACACCAGAAACGTGCTCCTCCTCCAAGTTACTTCATCTGGAACTTGAGTCCCACACAAAAAGGGCTCTCTGCCTGATGGCCACGTAGGCCACCACACCACGGCTAACCTCCAAAGCCTAATCTTGTGGTAAGATCGATAACAGGAGATGAGATTTCCTAGTCCCTTCCCACCAAATTCATGCTCAATGGGCCAAACTGGGTAACAGCAGACAGATACCAAACCCAAACCCATCCCCTTATTCACCATATTCCCTGTGCTTACTAGAGAATGCTCTGCTTCACTCTCCCAGGGTGGGAGCGGAGGGGCAGTGGGACCTCCTGAAACAGCAGCAGGTCTGGTGACCACATCTGTTGGGGGATGGAAGAGCTGTTGGCTTCACCACCGCAGCTGGAAGTTGCTGCCATTTACTGACTCTACCAGCACCTCCTCTTAGCTCCTCAGTTTGCTCCAGGCAGGAGACAGTCACCAGCAGTCAGATGAACAGTTTAGAAACACTTATCTGAGCTAACACAACACAACCTGCTCTGCCTGAAGCAACGGAGGCACAAAATCAGCACTGAGAGGACAGCCTTGCCCTCCGGAGCTACATCAGGCCAGGAGACATCTGCAGCTGAGCCCTCGTGATGAAAGGGTCATGTAGAACGAGGAGAGTCTCCTCATCAAGTGTTCCACCACCACTGGCAGGAGCGGAAAGGATTCTTCTCCTCTTTTGTCCACCCTGATCAGTATTGACCACGTTTCTGCAACAGGAAGGATACAGAGAAAAGCAGGAGATGACTCCTCACCCATCCGTGCGGGCTGGTTCTGGATCCTCATCCTCCTCCTGAGCAACAAGCTTGGAGAGAACAGCAATGGGAACACGTATTTGAAAGCACTGCTTCAGATGCAATCCATAAAATAAATAATAAAGGAAATTCTCTAAACTCACCTGAGAAGCAGGAGAGAAAAAAAAAACAACCAAAAACCATGAGCTCAAGTCACTCAGGAAAAGCTTTAAGGAGGAACAAGAGGGAAAATGACATTTGCCAGCAAAATGTGCCAGGAGAAACTCAGCTTGTCCTTTCCTGGTCCCTGCAAAACACAAACTAACAGTGTCTTTCCAGAGCAGCTACAAAAGCACAGCAAGGACCGAGGGCTCGTGACTGCAGGGGGCTGGGTTTGGGTCACGGAGTAGGGAACACGCAGAGCATCCCCCTCATCTCCTCCGGCCCCATCTCCAAGCAGCAAACAAAGAGGAAGAAGACACAGAATACTTATCACAACACAGATTTAATTTCTTAGGCAGTTATAAAATTACAAAGAGCGATGGGGCAGCAGCCAGAGGCAGACACTTGGTGAGGTGGAATGTTAAAACAGATTCTTTTTCCCCCTCCCCTTATCGACACAACTATCGACCAGGGCTAAGTGAGCACCGCAGGATGCACAGGGGGTTGGGTTTTCTTTTTTCCAGGCCAGGAAGCAAACACAAGAGCAAAGAGATCCAGGCAGACAAAGGGTTGAGCCAACACCCCACAGAAACCCAGAACTACAGGTTGGGGAAGAAGATCCCCTGCTCCTGAGAAAGGGACAGGGGCAAAGGGGGAGTCGGGGTAGGGATCACCACAGCACCCAGAGAGCGGTAACGGGCACAGCCGCAGCCAGACACAAGCCAGAATGAAAACACCTCCCTCCTCTGTTATTCTCAAGGCAGTGGAAGATGAAATTTGCCAGTTTGAAGGCATGTTATGGTTAGAGGAAAAAAAAAAAACAACCACCAAAACACACATTAAATGGGAATTTGGTGAATTCCTTTGGTTGCGCAACTGGAATCTGGAAGGATTTATTTACAGGCAGAGCCATGCCGTCTTCATTGCAAGCCTGTCATGGTGCAGCACAGATTCCAGAAAAACAAACAAACAAAAAAACCCACCCAGAAGGCCTGCTCTGCACACGTGGAGAAGAAACTCTGCCTTGCTCTCAGGTATTAACAGGTTAAGTCAAGGCCACCGTTAACCAGGACAGCTGGAGCACAGAGTAAGGCTTCCCAAATCTCCGCAGCCTTTAATCCCCACCGATGCTTTGGGCAAAGGCTCCTGCTGCTCTGCAAAGAGAGCAGCAGAGCATCAGGGCACACCAAACAGCTCGGCAACCCACGAGGAAAGAAATTCTGCCTTCTCACTGCATGTTGCTTTGGTGCTAATACCATTATTAGAGCCAAGAAAGCCCAGCATGGGGTGTAAGAGCCCCAAGAAGCCGATCGGAGCACTCTACGCCGACCCACTCGTGGCTCTTCAATGTATTCCTCCCTTTTTTTACTGTCACACACAGGTCAGATGCACGTTTCCTCTGTGGAGACACCTGTCACCGCATTAAAAGCCTTCTCAGACATCTATCTGAATTCAGACTTGAGGAGTTACCCCTTCTGCTCCCACCCTCTGTAGAAACCCTCTTGTGTAGGACCTGAAGAGGGGACACACAGATCTGATCCCAGAGGGAGTGCTCAGTGTCCAGCTGCACAGAACAAACAGCTTTTACTAACCTTTTCCTGCTTTTAACCTCCTTCTCCTCCACCAGGCCCAGCCTTTTAACTGCTAGATTTGGATCTATCACTCTTTTTTTCCAGAAACGGGGATATAAGAAAGGTCCAGGGCAGATAAAAGCTTTCTGCCTCAGAACTGGAAATACTAAATAGGGTAAACAGACAGATGTGTCTGCACACACACTCACTATTTGCACATCAAAACAGCTCCTTCCCAACACGGTACCCACTGGGAACAGATCCCACTGCAATTTAAGACCTGAGTTTAGGATTCCAAGTTTCTAAGCATCCTCCCCCTTTTTCCCCCCCCCCAGCTTTGGTAGTTTCAGTTGTCTATCTCTGCCCCCAACCCTCTATGGAGTTAAAAAAAAAGAGGAAAAAAAACCAAAGCTATCAAAACCAGTCCATATCTAGAGGCAGACACTGTCACAGAACAAACACTGTCCTTCCAAGGAAGGTCAGTCTAAAATGAGAGGGGCTGTAAAGGTGTTCCTGTATCGAATGACTAGAAGCCCGTGGCCACAAGATTCCTCCTTGGCTTGTCCCGGGGAATCCAGGGCTCTTAGACCATCAGGACAGAAATGTTTAGATACCACCTGATTCAGAGCAGGACACTGTAATTGTACACTCCACACCCAGGTGAGGATGTAGAAAAGCCCAGCATCTCCAGTATGTTTAAGAAAAAAAACCAACAAACTAATAAAATAAATACATCTTTGAATCATTAGGGTGAAACCCCAACCTGAAAGGCTTCTCACTTTGGTAGCATAACCACAACAGGGTGGTTCCTGAGGGCCTAAGGCCATCAGAGGGAAATACAAGCCATGTTTTATCTGAGAAAAAGTTCATAGCATCACACAATGAACCTAAGACAAACTACTGTCACCACTCTTAAATATACTGCCAGCAGGGACCCAAAACCACCTGCTCTGCACTACCAGCTCCACACTGGCCGATATCCCTGGAATATTGATACTTTTGCTCTCTAAAAAGATTTTCCCAGTTACAGCCAGAAGAAGATCGATATGTTAACTGGCTTCCAGCTTCTACTCAAGAGCAAACCAGGCAGTGCACAAGGATTTGACAGCCAACACGCAGTTGAGGAGCTGGAGCACACAACAGCACATGGAAGACAAATACAGTGAATAAAGGATCTCCAACTCACCTGTGGAAGATAAGGTGTAAAAGTTAAAGAAGGAGGGAAAAGCCCTACAATAAACATCCTGAATTTTTAGCAGTAAGTTAGGAATTACATTAACATAGTTTGTTACACTCAGGAGTTGGAAAACTTGTGTGCTTAGCAGACCTGTGCTGCTTATGCGTGTTTACTGCTAACTCTGCTGGTGGAGTCCACGCCAAGACTCCAAGTATGTTATCAGGAACATTACTAGCTTTATTCTGGAACAAGCAGACATCTGACAGCTCCTGGGAAGTTCAGTTTGCCAGTAAAGCTCACTCAGATTATACATGTAATTCAAGACTCATATTTTACTCTGCAGTTATGAGCTCCACAGCAGAGCTGATAGCACTTGGGTTAAAAACATAATTCCAGGCCACAGAATTTAGTTGTCAAGAGACAAAGCGAAATCTCAGGGGTTTGCTTTGGATGTGGTGGGTTCTGGAGAACACACCCCAAGCCACTCCAGCCAACTATGCAGGACAGTCAAGGGTTTGCAGTGAATAAACCATCCTGATCCCTTCTCTCCCACATACACAAGAACATCTTCCACATCCACAAACAGCAGCCTCACCAATAGCACATTTAAAGGGGAAGGCCACCTGCCCAACACAGAGCTTTGGGGACACAGACCACTGCCTGCTATTGCTTGAGGGAAGACTCATTCACAGCACCAAATCCTAAAAGCACATCACTGTCTAGTTGTGGTAGGGAGCTCACACGTAGCTGGAGCACTCAGCTTCTGTCCTCCTCCCAAGAGCTGCAATTTCCTTGTCCGTTTTTATTTTTATTTCTTCACAGGCAGTCAGTAGAGGGAAAGGAAGCAACCCACATTTCTACACAAAAGGCAAAGCAGGCTCATTTTGGCAAAGGAAAGTAACACTCACCAAGTACTTTGCTAATCACTTGCTCACTAACAGTTATCCAAGACTTAAGAGAAGGCACATCACAACCCTAAAAATAGTCTGCAGCACTGCTCAGCCTTGGAAAGCCCCAGTCAGGGTCAAGGCAGGTAAGGACTTATTCCAAAACTGCCAAAGAGACAACCAGTCCTTGGAGCATATCACAAGAGGTACTCTGATGCAAGAGGAAATAAAAAAAATAGAAGATAAAAGAAAAAGAACACCAGTATCCATCAGAAGAGAACCCAGAAAAAAAATATCTTCTAAAGTCATTTATATTTACATCAGTATCTTAAAAAAACAAAACAAAAAAACCCACAAACCTTCACTATTAGAGCAGCAGAGCCAGCCCCAGACTGAAGAGAAGCAAGAATGGAGAGCTCTGCCTTCCAGCTGGAAATCCTAAGGTTGTTACAGGAGTACAGCTGCCATACTCTCCAGCAACTTCCATCCAGCCTGACAGAATCCTTGCTTTGGATAATTTAAAGCATATAAAAAAAGGTTATTGCTACTCTGCCAAGGAAATAAGACAACCTACAGGAGAGAAAGAAAGTGCATTTGAAGCCTTTTCTTAAAAAACCCCACAAGTTTATCAACCACTATGGGCTACAGATGCCCAAGTACTGAAGGAGTACAAAGAAGAGTCTCTGGCAATTCCTCCATCCCAGCTTTCTTCCTGCAGCAATTTCTTTCCTTCCCTCTAAAGGCACTTTCTGTATTCTATATCCTTACGTAGGGAAACACTTCCAGTTTTCCATCTCAACAAACAGAACAGTCCCACAAATACACAACATTCAGAAGGAATTTTAATTAACAAAATGGTCCAGGAAAGGGAAGGGAGAACCCAAAAATAAACCAGGCCACTGCATTTGAAAAGGTTGCATGTCAGTCTCTAGGGTATGCCTGCAAGCCCATGCACAGGAAACCATTTGGACCTTTGTCAGTGCAGAACTAGTCTCAGCTTCCAGAACCACTTTTTCTACTCCTTTCTTATATAAGCTAAATATTATATACATATATAAAAAAAATACAAACTTGAGTTTGTTATAAAGTGGCTTCTCTCTCTCTCTCTCCCCCTCCTATGCTTGCTTGGCACATGAAGGCATGCAAAGCTAGTAGGCTCCGAGGGCTGCACAAACAGCAGGTTTTGGCAACAACAACAACAACAAAAAAATAAACACAGCTAAAATAGATAAGCAAGATTAAAAGCCACTGAATTGAAAACCATATATTTTGTTTTTTCCAATTGTAGAGAATTAGAACTACAGCTACGACTTAAAACGGTAAGAGTCTGTCATCCTCTCTCCCAACTCATGTCAAAGTTCATAGCAGCATAACACGAGATTCCTCAAGAAACATCAAGCCAGTGTTCTCTGCTTCAGGAGTGAGTTCACAGGTCAAAGTTTAGTCTGTCCGAAGGATCATGGGGGGATGCTCACTGTCTTCGTCCAACCTAAGGGAGTTGGTTTCATCTTCCAGGCAAGCTCCACCCACGGCACCCAGGTCATCCGTATAGGCTGTGGGAGAAAGGAACAATTAGCCAGGGAATCAGCAGTGCAAACTGAGGTGGGAATCAAAGGGAATGATTAAAGCCAAGTACCAGACATTACTTGGATCAGTCTCATCATCACCCCATGTTTGCCTTCATCATGACTGCAATTTCCCAAGCCAAGGGCAGTTTATGATCCAAATTCAACTACTGTGTGGCCAACGCACACTGGTGCTTGGGGCAGGCTGATGTTTTCCATCGTCTCATGCATTAGAGTCACAGAATTGTCACTGTTGGAAAGGACCTCTGAGATCCAAGTCCAACCATACACAAAACCACCACCCACTCCATACAATCTCGGCCACTGGAGTGTGCCCTGAAGTGCCACATCTACTCATTTCTTAAAATACCTCCAGGGATGGTGACTGAGCCACCTCCCTGGGCAGGCCGTTCCAGCTGCTGTAAGGATGCTGTACTGTCCTTCCTCAGCAGGTGAAGCACTGCCCTGAGTGCCATACAAACATGGTAAAAGCTCCACTTGGAGAGCTACAGCATTAACCAAATTCTCATCCTCTTAATCTAACAAAGTAGCAAAAACCAGGCTAAAAGGTCACTGTTCCTATAAAGGAACAACAGGAGCACTTCACTTTGCTAAAAAGAAAAAAAGGGGTGTGTTGATAATTCAGATGTTTTGCACAAGGTCTGGATGCAGAACTCTTGTATGAAGTAGTTGCATTAGGGCACCTCAAGAACCATTTGGCAGGTACTGCAACTATCATTACAGTAATCAACCACAATTTGAGATGAAGTTCCACCCAGAAAGCAGCAAAGAGGAGTGATCCATCTAGAGGAAGCTACTGCACATCACAAGCGCTCTTTTTTCACTGCTCAATGCTCCACATCACACCCACAGTTCCAAAAAAGCTGGGTGTTGAAGCAGCCAAGCTCACACCACCATCCAGAACGAAGCAATATGCAGAGGCACGCTCTGCCCCGTTTCCAGCCTCCTCCTTACCATGCCTTGTGGGTGAGGAAGGCACGTATGTACCTTTAGTAACAGCGGCACTGTACGTCTGCGCCACCAACGGCCGGTCATGGGATGCAGACTCGAGGATTTCGTTGGCTGGCTCCATGCTGCCATCCAGCCTGCCAAGCAGAGAGAGGTTAGATGAAGAGGAGATTCACCTGGGCGTGAAACTGCTTCAGGTGACAGCGACACAAGAACATCTCAGACAGGCAGGAATAATATGTGCACATGTGCAACAGGAGGAACTCGGTCCCTCCGTTCCAGAGTGCTGTCAAGAAGGTGTCTGACAACACTTCATGTTTGACACTGAAGATGACACACTTGCCTCTGATACAGTATCAAGATCCAAATCCTAGTAGCTGACGATAGGAAAAAGACTCAAAACAAGAGTACACAAAAACACAAACCCAAATGCTCTAATCAGTAATATTACATATTGTCTTGAGCTCTGTCCACAACAGAAGTGGTGGCTTCATTCACCAGACAACTCTCTAGTGAAGGTATTAGAGCATTCCAGAGGTTAACCTGGTATAAGCTTCCCTCTGAGGCTTCACTTCATCTGCAAGTGAAACCAGAGGTTGTATCTGTTGTGGTTTCTGCTAAATTTACCAAAATTTACCATATCCAGAAGGATGGGTGGCCCTCCCCTCCCCAAAAGAGAGGAGAGGAAGAGATAAGGAGACTTATGAAATAGATACAATACATACAATGTATGATTTTTTGACCACTATTATGGATTGACCAAAGCCACAAACTGAATTATCATTGAATTACTGGCTTTAATTCTACGATAAATCATGTAAAAAACCCAACAACATCACCTTAGCTTTTCCTGCCAAACCTTACTAAAAAAAATAACAAAGCCTGTCATATTTTCCTTAAAACTTCTACGTCACTGCTGCAGAATGTTAGTTGTCCTACATGCAAGGAAGTTTAATAAGGACAGCAGCAGAGAGAGAATACTGATAATTTCATAGGCCAGGTTCCCCTCTGTGAAGTCAGAGTAACATCTCCTCTCTCTCTTGTGTCTGTAACCGCTTCACTTATTGATGAAGAGGATGGTGTCAGACGTTTCAAGTTCCTGTTTAAGTAACTCAACTCAAACTGCCAAGTAAGAGGAAACAGGATCACAGAGCTAACAGCGATTGATCCCTCACTGCAATCGGACAGCATTGAGTCTCTGCTGGTGAAGCGGTGCTCAGTGCAGCAGACACCAGGAAAGAAGGCACAGAGGGATTCTGAAGTTACTCACTCACCTCAGAGGTCTGGAAAAAGATCACTTTAAAAGAAATGAGCTGTTCTAAGTTAGACTTGTGCAGAACAGTACTAAGCTTAAGAA
>VXBW01006791.1:82466-105291 GCA_013400375.1 Thinocorus orbignyianus
TGGGTGGCCCTCCCCTCCCCAAAAGAGAGGAGAGGAAGAGATAAGGAGACTTATGAAATAGATACAATACATACAATGTATGATTTTTTGACCACTATTATGGATTGACCAAAGCCACAAACTGAATTATCATTGAATTACTGGCTTTAATTCTACGATAAATCATGTAAAAAACCCAACAACATCACCTTAGCTTTTCCTGCCAAACCTTACTAAAAAAAATAACAAAGCCTTGTCATATTTTCCTTAAAACTTCTACGTCACTGCTGCAGAATGTTAGTTGTCCTACATGCAAGGAAGTTTAATAAGGACAGCAGCAGAGAGAGAATACTGATAATTTCATAGGCCAGGTTCCCCTCTGTGAAGTCAGAGTAACATCTCCTCTCTCTCTTGTGTCTGTAACCGCTTCATTTATTGATGAAGATGATGGTGTCAGACGTTTCAAGTTCCTGTTTAAGTAACTCAACTCAAACTGCCAAGTAAGAGGAAACAGGATCACAGAGCTAACAGCGATTGATCCCTCACTGCAATCGGACAGCGTTGAGTCTCCGCTGGTGAAGCGGTGCTCAGTGCAGCAGACACCAGGAAAGAAGGCACAGAGGGATTCTGAAGTTACTCACTCACCTCAGAGGTCTGGAAAAAGATCACTTTAAAAGAAATGAGCTGTTCTAAGTTAGACTTGTGCAGAACAGTACTAAGCTTAAGAACAAAGTGAGATAAATGAGATAAAATACAGCAGTCCTCAGCTAACGGGCACTCACTTGTGCTGCTTCATTAGTGTGCACTCCCCTCCTTCTTGGGGGTCCAGGTTGTACATGTAGAGATATCCATCGGCGGCTCCCACCAATAAACGAGGGATCTTCTGGATCCTAGAAAGGTTTAAGGGAGAGCAACAGATTAATAAGAATTTAAGAAAGCACACTCCCTTCCCCTCCCATGATTTTAAGTCATTATTTTTCACACTCCTGCTTCTAGACAGGGAACATTGTTAACAGAGAACCTAGGAAAGAAGAGAAGGCTCCGGGGAGACCTGATAGCAGCCTTCCAGGATCTGAAGGGAGTCTACAGGAGAGTTGGGGAGGGGCTCTTTGTCAGGAAGTCTAGTGACAGGACGAGGGGTAATGGTTTGAAATTGGAAGAGGGGAGATTTAGATTAGATATTAGGAAGAAGCTCTTTGCTGTGAGGGTGGTGAGGCACTGGAACAGGTTGCCCAGGGAAGTTGTTGATGCCCCATCCCTGGAAGTGTTTAAGGCCAGGCTGGATGGGGCTTGGAGCAACCTGCTCTAGGGAGAGGTGACCCTGCCCATGACAGGTGGGCTGGAACTGGATGATCTTTAAGGTCCCTTCCAACTCTGACCATTCTATGATTCTATGATCTGTACTCAAGACAAAGGCAGAAACACATTTAGGGCAAACGGGATGCCACAGGAATCAAGCGACTTATGTATGACACAGTAAAACAGATTAAGAAGTCACCACCCTGTTATCAAGCTTTGCACAACTCCAGAGAAAAATTATTCTGTGTTTGTTTACTTCAGAAATATTACAAGGCTCAGTTATTGCTCAAAGGGTGCTCTGACATCAGGAGTGAGACTAGAGACACAGAGTCAATTTAGCATAAAAACTATAACCCATCCCAAAAATAAGTTTACTACTGCTCAGCTAATTGCCTTGGTAGCTGTGCCAACTGGGACCTGCCTTTGGTGAAGACAACACAAATTCAGTCTTCACAATTAACTTTAATGAATGCTATCCAGTCTTAGAGACAAAAATAACATGAATTTGCTTTCAAAGACTTATTAAACGGCTAGTCTGGATTGCCTAGTTTTACAATTAATTAAAAACATACAGTCTTCACTCCCCACCACCACTAATGGAAGCAAGTGCCACAAGCCCATGGGTCTGCTCTCAACTTTCTCTCCAAATTAAAAGACATTTTTAAACAACACTTAGAAATAGTCTATTCTCACTCAAACATTATGCCTTTCCCTCTTCCCCTCACAGGACTGCGAGGTGTTGGCTGTACCACATTACTCTTAAAAAAGGAAGAGGTTTTGAGATGATCACAGGTGATCCATTGCTCTATGCACCCCCTGCTCTGCTGGGGATGAGGTCACGTTCTACAGTGTCAGCCTCTCTGTAGCCCAGCGTGGCAACCCAGTGAGGTGGTGAACACAGGCTGGGTTTCTCTACTCACGTGGCAAGGGCACAGATGTTTTTGTGCCCACAGAAGGGCAGGCGGACTGTAGCAAAGGCTCTACCCTGGTTGAACATCTCTGTTACTTGAGAGGGCAGATAGCTTGTCGAGGCCATCAGCACTTTTCCAAAGTAACCTGTCCAGGTTGTAGGCTCTTCCTGAGGTCTACAAATCAGAAGGAAGAAGGCAAAGTCAGTCACTTTATATTCATGTTAGAGAAAGGTGTGTAAACACTTCGAAACATTTTTATTTGTAAAGGTATTAAGCAGTTTGTTGTTTCTCTTGAGAAATAACTAAACACCTCCTGAAAAAATCCATTTACACTACAGGGTACAATGTGTCCTACAATACCCTCAGCCTCTTATTTAAGCATGTTTGATTGTAAACTGATACTTGTGCTTATAAAACTGCATTTCATAAGGTTCATTATACAAGAGCAAGGTCTACTGGAAAGTGCTACACTTCAAGATTTTATCCACTTGTTTATCACTAAGCAAATCAACAGCTTACAGAGAAACACAAGATTGTCCTTTCAAAGCACAGACAGGAACATTTTATAACCTGGCACCTTTTAAAGCCCTGTAGCTGGAAGGCACTCCCAAGACAACTCTTCCAATACGGGTGTCAGAAGAGGTGAAACATATATAAGTGATAACATTCAGGGCCCCACACTCCTCTGCCAAGGATGGCCAACTTCTCTTGAGCAGAAATACATTTTCTATTCAACAGGAGAACAGCACGCAGCTCAGCTGCAGTTGCCAATTCATAAATAACTTCTTAGGCCCTTTTCTTTACAGAGAGTTCAAAAGAAGTCTGTCCACACTTCGGAGAACTCATCCTGTTGAGTATAATCAATTCTAAAGCCTTTTCCTTATAAAAAACCCAAACAAACTAAGGCACCTCTGAAACCTACTTTTCTTTCACAGTCTCAAGTTTGAAGATATGCACTGTCTCTGTATTACTGGATGAAGACAGAAACATGCCATCCATGCTGAAGGCCAACGAACAGATGCTCACACACCTAGGAGGGAAAATAGAAAGGAAAGCAATGAAGCATTACTTTTGACATTCTAGTACTGTACCAAATGGTACAAGAAGAAAATTAGTGTCAACTCACTCATGGGAACTGACTTAAATGAGAATATTACTTCTCTGTTTTGGTAGGTAGGAGTCTTTCTGCACATTGACCACTAAGGAGCTTCTTCACATTCACACAAGCTATGCTGTTGACAGCTGGGAGGAACTGTGGCTGCACAGCAGACTCACCTGCTCTTCTTCTGCCAGTGATTGCAGGTGACTCACAATTAAGGCAAAGTATTTGGCTTAATTAATAATTAAGCAGATTCCTCAGTCACCACTGCTTTGCAAATAAGAAAACCGAACATTTCCATAGTAAGCATTCTGAATCCTGACACCATCTTAAAGCATTTCAAGAGCAAGATTTCCATCAGGGATGTTCAATTCTGATGTACATCAGATATGGGGGTCAATTAGTAACAATCTGAACTCAGTCTTACCTCTGTGTAAAAGTACAGAGCTACTATTACAACGAATCATAGCACCATTTCACAATGGTTATCAACGACCACAGCACTAGCAGGATTTAGAAGAGAGGCAGGATATGATACATGCTGCCTCCAACTGCCATAAGAACACAATATATCTTACAAAAGGTGACCCACTTTAAACAAGTTCCCTCACCGACACATTTTTAAAAGGCAATAGGGAGTACAGTCCTGACAGGATTGATTTGTAGAATAGTCAAGTCCAGAAGAGTGAAGCTGGAAGCCATTCAAGCTGGAGCTGTTATAAGCAGGGATGAATGAAGAGGAAAACAGGCAAAACTCAGGATGCCAGTTCAACTGCAGAGCACATGGGAGATGTGCCCTAAGGAATGAGCATCAGATAATTAGCCCAGTTGAACTTTACCTCTTCACTCCCCTTCGGAATTCAAAGAGTTTCTGTCCCTCTGGAATGGAAAATACTCTTATTACAGTCCCCTGTAAAGAAAAAATAAAAAAAATATATATTTCCAGTTTGTTCATTGCATATTAGCTCTAGTGAGCAGAGCACAACTACAAGCAGTAAACCATTTTGCTGTTAACTTAATAACGTTGATGCACACCACATACAAGCACGAAATATTTACGGAGCTTGTCGGTGGGATGTGTTTGAAGAATAGAGAAACATCAAGAGGCAGGAGTCACTAATGCAGAGAAAAAGCTGCACATCAACAACAGCCCTTCTTAATCTATTTCATCATGGAAATGACCACGCTACACAAGTACCACAAGAACAGTCACCTGAACATCTTCGTGCCTTTATCAGATGCAGTTACATCTTTATACTCTAAGCTTCTTACTCAAAGAGGAAAGGCTTCAGACCTTCTGATTTATACAATTTAGATGGACAATTTGTCATCACGTGCGAAAGACTGGCAAGACACTTCTCTCTTCTGACTTTAACTGCCTTGTTCTCATTAGTAAGACAGCATCAAAAGAAGACAACTGATTTCTAATACATATCCTGCACTAAAGGGAGAAACACTTAGAGGATTGCCCTGATTACAGCCAGATTAAGATGTATTTATTTGAATAACTTTATTATCCGACATTTCTCAGCATGAAAGTTGTGTCAAATATCATTAGCAGGTCTTAACTTAGATTTGCCATTCTAACTGTAAGCCTTTTTTGGCACTTGTGCAGGGAATTGTGCACGCTTAAACTTACTTAAAGCAAATGTCATTTTTATTACTGTCGCCAAGTCAATTAAAAGCCATCTTACCTTCTCTGATGCAGTGGCAAGTTTCGTACCACTTGCATCAAATGCCAAAGCAGCCAAGGGACTATCATGAGCTGGGATCATGTTAGCAGCTCTCTGCAGGAAGGAATCAATAAAACAGAGCCTCAGTACAGTGCAAGTTAAAAGCTACGTGTTTGCAGCTTAAGGCTGGACGTTTAAGAGCACTGAAGGCAAATAAGGGTCTTATTTTACAGAAAACAGCTTCAAGAAAGGCTTCAGTAACTGCTAAGTACGTAAAATGATCAGTGAAGCATGTACATAGAGAGTACAAGCAGTAGAAAGATACTTTGAAGACAATTCAAATAGAAATCGCTTTACTTTGCTCCACCCATTTGCCCAACTCTATGCATCAAACCTAACATTAGCATCTCTATGTTCTTGGCCAAGGTTCTGTGAAGTCTGGCTGTAAGAGATACTGTCAACTGATGCAGAAGAACACGGGTGTCTCGTGATTCCTAAGTCATTTTCAAAACCTGCACCTTTAGAAGCAGAAACGGCATTCACAGAGATCCTTACCAGATTGATGGTGTCAAAGACTTGTACTTCTCCAATAGTTGCGCTTCCTGGGTAGGCCAGGTAGCAGTTATCGTTGTTTATTGATAAAGCACACAACCCTACAAGGGATACAGAAACAGAATTAGAAAGAGGTGAATTCCAAGATCTAGGCAGCAAGACTTTCTGATTCTACAGCCGAGTACTACAAAGGTAACTCAAGTTATCCTCACAAGGTATCAACAGAAACAGAACAAGGATGAGTAATCTCAGAGTCAACCTGCAAGAGATTTAACTATTCAACCTAAGTTGAAGTTTAATACAAGGTGGATAAAGAAGAATACTAGCAGAGCTACAGTAACTAATTAAGCAGTAGAATTTCCCCACGTCTGCCACGACTTCTAAAGCATTAACTTGACAAAATCTTGAACTACAGCAAGTGCTTGTATCTCTACTGCTTCTAACATTAACATCTACAACTACCTGAGAGGAGGGGGCAGAGAGGTGGGGGTCAAACTCTTCTCCCAAGTCACAGGTGATGGGAGAAGAGGAAATGGCCTCAAGTTGCACCAGGTGAGGTTCAGATTGGGTATTAGGAAAAACGTTTACACTGAAAGGGTTATTAAGAATTGGAATGTGCTGCTCAGGGAAGTAGTAGAGGCATCATCCCTGGAGGGATTCAAGAGACAGGCTGCCAGAGTGCTGGGGGGACATGGTTTAGGGATGGATTTTTATCAGTTAGGTTGATGGTTGGACTAGTGATCTTAAAGATCCCTTCTATGATTCTAACACACCCAACTCAAGGAGAATAAAACACTGCGAAGATGCAGTTTAAGGCAGAGCCTACTACCCATTCTCAAAAACTTCACCTGGATCAAAGGGGGAAGCTTTATGACAACATCTGTGCATTTAATTGTTACTTTTATCTGAAAGTGGATTTAACAATGCTACAGTCCCCTGCAGGAATCATATATGAACACAGACTGCACTTTTCAGAGCTACAGGAGCTTGGAACAACACACTCACCTGCGGGATTGGGAGGTGTCTCCCTGATTGTATGTAATACCTTCATGTCTCGTATGTTGTGTATATAAAGAGACTCTTCCAGACATACTATCAGTCTCTAGACATGGGAAAGAGGACGAAAGGCTGATATCAAACTGGAGTTTAGATTAATTTATCAATCCTAAAAAAAGAAATTGTATCCAAAATGCAGTAGGTACCTTCCAATAGAGAAAAGGCAGTACCCACCTGAGGGGAAGACATAAGAGTCTGATAGAAGATACACAAGATACACCTCTTGACAAGGCTTCAACCGCGCAATACTACACTCGGGCACTTGAACTGACTTCTCTCAACCACACTAGTGCAAATTGATTTAAATAAAAAGTATTTATGTTACTAGTTTATGTCAGCAAGCCAGAAACCTTCATTTAAAGCTATTTAATTCTTATTCTGTACCTACCCTTATGTATTTCCTTGCCTCAAGAGGCCAATTCACATGGGGAAATAATTTTCTGCCATGGCTAAACAGAAAAACATACAAGACTTTTTTTAACCATTTATAGAGCCTGTTACTTAATCATAATCATTTGTGAGAGGCTTTAAGTTCTTCAACATCTCATTTACACTTTTATAGACTACATCTAGATGACTAACAAGATGCTACTCATTTAATACTACCTCACTATGCCAGAAATCAAACTAGCCACTGCTTCCCTTAGGATTTTAGGCAGGAATCCTATCCTCCCACACCTGATTTTCTCCTTCAGCTGCCATTCTCTCTACTTCAAATGAAATGGTTGAAGATAGCAAGTTTTTATTTGCAGAACAGTCTACTAATGATTTAGTAATACAGAAAACTATGGTCATAGGCACTTAAGACTTTCACTAGGTCAGTGATTTTTTTAATTTTATTTTTTTCCTTTCAAAAATTCAGCAAACTTTAAAAAAAAGAAATCTAAGAAGTGAATTGATACTAACTTTAAGTTTAGGCCTGCACAGAAATTGCCATTTTCACACACTTTCACATTTTGGATCACAGGATGATTCAAACTAGAAGGGACCTCAGGAGGTCACCAAAAGAAGAGACATCAATCAACAGAGGAAGCACCAGAATAAGATCCATGACCCCTTCCCATGTTTTCACTGAGTCAAAATTACTACTCACCTGCCTATTGAGTTTGACAGCCAAGATGGTATTGGAGTAACTGTAGTTGCAAATCTCTGTCCCCTTCTTAAAGTGACAAACTTTCAGCTTGCGTGGAGCTTTAAGGCTAACTATGGCCACCAAGCTACTGGAGAAGAGCCTCTCCACAATGCACACATCTTCTGTGTCAGCTGAGGAATCACAATAGCAAAGGGGAAGAAAAAAAAAACAAAAACAGAGGGAGAATTCAGGGAAGAAGAACAATGCACATCAACAGGAATTACTAAGAAAATAGTCTAATACCACAATAATTCTGCTGCAACAGCTCTGAGTCAAGGTGGGATACAAGACCAGGTTTTAAAGTAGAAAAACTACACAGTAAAGTGTTGATCTACAAAGATATTTCACTCCCCCCCAGATCAAACAAACAAAAAAATCCTCAAGATACAAAAAAAAACCCCAAAATGTAAGGTTCTGGAATTTGACAATCTTCTCTTATCTACAGAAATCTAGGAAAACAATGAGGGTTTGTGTTGGTTAGGATTTGTATGTTGGGTTTTTTTTTTTTCTTTTGTGTGTGTGTTTTGTTTTTAAAGCCATACCATGCATGGAAGGGTTTTTGATGTCCAAAAGAAGCACTTCATTACAGAACAGTATTGGACCAAGCTGGTAGGAGCCCAAGTCCCACCACCCTGGTACATATTCTTCTGGAGAGCGTTTCACCAGCCTCTGCAGCTCTCCCACTGGTACCAGCCACATCTGTCCTTCCATTACAGAACTGGATCAACTCAAGCCTTTGGCCTTGATCAAAGCAATCAAACTTTTCAAAGTCAGTATCTGGATTAGCTCAATGCTTAACACATTCCAAACTGTAAAGTCACCAGGAAAAAAGAAAAGCAAAAAAAAGAGCTTATTTCTGAAGGCTTCTGTTTTGGCCAAGAGACACATTAAATAACTGGCACTGTTCTCACCATCAATGACAAATTCCTTGAGAAAAGTTCTATCCAACATTCTCAGCATATGACAATGTCATCACTGTGTGACATGTCTGCTTTCAAAGTGCTTTTTCTGGGCAGTTATTTCAAGAAAGAGAACAGAAAATATTTAAAGCACTACATTCTTTTGAGAGAAATAGCCTCCTTATGGAAAAGGAGCAGGTTTATTCTAAGCAACATAATGGACTTTTATCTAAATCTCGTATTTAATATGGTACATTTCCAGAGAAGACAAAACAGCTCACAGAGCCTTTGAAAATTCAATTTCCTCACTTCTGCAACAGGGATAACGCATTTTAGCAATGACTTTTGTTTTCAAGGAACTGTTCTCCATTTTCCTGATGCCACACACAACACATGAAAAATTACAAAAAGCTGCTTCAATAAATTTATGCATAGACTTTCAAATACAGAAACCCATGTTCCTTAACCTGTACTATAAAATATTTGAGAATCTTTTCTGTTAGTAGTACGGTTCATCAGCTTTCCATCTAAGCCTGAAGTCCTCCATAACAATGGCATCCTTTAGAACTAGAGTCAGAAGACCAGCAGGGATTGTAAAAACACAGTCTAACTACATTTAGGGATAACTGTATAAGACACAGGCTCCAGGATTTGTTACTCTCCCAGGCAGCCCAGAGAAATTGTATTTCAAAGAAGGAACAACAGCAGAGATTCAGGTGGAAAAAGTGCTGTCCTACACTGCACTGATGGAGGCAAGGCAGCAGGGAAGGCACACGGGGAAGGGCAATGCCTGGAACTAAGCAGTCACAGACCAGAAAACCCCCAAACTTTCAGCAAGGAAAATGTTTAAAAGATATATACAAACCTTCAGTTTCACCCTAAAAAGGTTTACTAGAATACAGATAGTTCCCTTTGGAAAAAGGTTTTGTGATTGGCTTTTAATTAAATTCACTTGAAAAAATACAGGATACACCTCTGTTCCCTTGTCTTCCCCTAACAGGGAGTGATAAAATCTCTTCACAGCTGCCAAATCACGTGAATTTCCCAACCAGCAACCCTGCATGTAAAGTACCAGGCTATACTGCACATCCTACACCCAGCTGACTGAATTAATTGTGTTTAGAAGTACTAGTTAGGTCCTACAGCAATGCTGTTAATCACAGGGTCTTTTCCTATTTGTATACTCCCCTTTAGACTACACAAGTGAGCATTACCAGAAACTCCAAATCAAAATCCAGTTAAGAACAAAAAGGACCGCAAAATGACTTAAGTATCAGCAGCGAGAGGAGAACAAGCAAATCCATAACAAGATTACAGTTTCATAAACACAAGCATGTAGCGTCACAGACAAGAGCTGGTTAGAACCAGCTAGATTATGATCAGCTGTGCTTTTATTCCATTTTTAATCTAAGAACATGATGCACGTTATAAGCATTCATTAAGCCTTAAAGCACCCTCCAATTTAATAGTTATTTTTATAGGGGGATCAACTGAGCAGGGAGTTGGGCGATTTGTACAGTCACAGCAGAAGTCAGTGATGGGAGCAGAGAAGCCTCCTGTTCTCTGCAGTTCTCCCAAACACAAGACAGCTGGGGCATACCCTGTAGTTTACTTTAGACACCTGCATATGAACTAGCAGATTAATCCTACAGGAGAGAGGGATCCATAAAAGTGCTCACCCGCAACAACACAAAGTCCTTAGACCAAATCAAACTAAACAGGGAGGCAGGAGGCAAAGTCTGGGAAGCCTCAAGATACTTTTCCTTGTGGAAAGGAAGTACCCAACATACTGGAATCCCTTCACTCCCATACCAAGTTTTAAACAGGCACAGTTTGAAAGCCCAAGACTGACAATTATTTAACTGCATACAAAAAATGAACATCTCAAATATTTGGATCTGCTGCAGACAAGACTGGAATCAGCAGCCGAATCATAGAATCATTAAAGTTGGAAGGGACCTTAAAGATCCCTCAGTTCCAACCCCCCTGCCCTGGGCAGAGACACCTCCCACCAGACCAGGTTGCTCCAAGCCCCATCCAGCCTGGCCTTGAACACCTCCAGGGATGGGGCAGCCACAGTTTCCCTGGGCAACCTGTTCCAGCATCTCACCACCCTCACAGAAAAGAATTTCCTTCTACCAGTTTATTGCAAGATTTTGAGCAAGGCCAATGCAATCCATACTTTTTCTATCAAGGTCTACCTAGAAGAAACTCTCCTGCAAAGTTCAGTTCAGTCTCTCTCGTGTATGTTTATTCAGTGTCTTGTGTAACAGGAGTCATCTTCACTGTGTCTCCTGGAGTGGTATCAGGCCAGATACTGGAAGTGCCTCACATACTACAGAGGTCAGGTACCTAAACTCAACAGCATGAAATGGAATTCAAGGCACTGATTAACCAGTACAACCAGACCATGACTCAAAGAGGCAGATGTAGCTGTAACACAATTTAACCTGACCCACAGGTGCCTACTTTGAACCTCACAATTACTTCTCTCCATTGACTGTGTACAGAAAAAGGCTGTCAGCACAGGTAATAGGTGACCTGAATCACCCCCACACACCATTTTCAAGCTTAAGATGCCACAGGGTAAGGTCACTTCAGGAAAGGAGTCTGAAGACAGCTCTGCTGTGTAGCACAGTACCCCAGGACCTTGAATATAAATGCTGACAACACAGCTCCTGGTGCCATCTGTCCACATGGAGTTTACAAGAGAGCAAGGAAACTCATGCATAGTATTCAGTTTACTCACTAGCACCTCAAAAAACAGTGAAATCTATGAACTACTGGCAGAACAGGGGATCCCACTTCTCCCCCAGACCTCCCTCCACTTCATCCAACATCACACCTCACTGTGATATGATGAAAAGTTATACTTCTCATACTGAGAGGTTATGGGAATTCAGATTATTCTCCTTTTTTTGAAGAGTAAGCCTGCAGCTATCAGGTTTAAAAAGTATTTTTCTAACAGCAAATATTAGAATTAAAGCAAAAAGTAATCAAGACTTTGTTTTCTTATTTGGTAAAGGTATATTAGTGGCTGGCTGCCCCGATAGCCAGTATAAAGACCCAAAAGACACTCCCACATCAGTAAGTTATTACTTTTTATGCCCAGCTGCTACATAACTTGGCTCTTGGACATAAAACAAGAAAAGCAAAGAGTTCTCCTCATAGCTATTACCAAATTTCACAACACACCAGCTAAATTTAAATACAGAACACTGACATATAGCTTTACCCTGGCAGCAATCATTTTGTATTTGTGTGATATTTCATCATATACTTAAGGTTTCTTCTATGTCAATTTCGAACAACCTGTGAAAAAACAAGATGTCTTATTCTTCCCCAGATTAAGTCAACTGAGGGGGTAAAGAAAAAAAAAAAAGATACTTACTGCATTCATAGATCTGCTCTAATTTGTCCACAGAAGAAAGAGAGAAGAATTTGTAGCCTGATTTACTGCCAACTGCAAGGGACCTGAAAAAGAAACAAGACAGTCAGGAACATAAATTAAATCAGCTGTGAATTACCCTCGGACAGATTCTTATCCTATTCTGAAAGTCCAGTTGGGTCAGCTTAGTAAGAAAAGCAATAAAAAGCTTGACAGAAAAAGCCAGTTAAGCTCCCTCCACCCTGAAAAGGCCAAACAGCTTCAGAATTACCCCAGGTGTGGAATCCTGCTTCACATTTTATGAAATGAGAGTTCACAGCTTAATGTGACCCAACTGCCTAATTCGTAATGGTGATTTCTCCACACAAACTAAAAGCTTTAGCGTGGAGGAAAGATGATGACTTGAATAATGTAATGCAAACCAATTACATCATTGTCTCATAATGAGGGGTGACCTCCAAGACCTTTTAAACTGGGATTGTCTGGGGATTTTTTGTTCTTTATGCTGTAACCTTCCCCAACCACCCCAAAAGAGCTATCATATTTAAAAAAAAGAGAAACAAAAAGGAATTCAAGACTGCCAGCTCTAACATTATCTGGTTCTATTTGATGATATTCAAGCACCTCCAAAGAACATTGTTAGGTCTCAGCCTTATGAATACTCATGTCAAATCTTTGATCAGAAGCACCCTCTTAAAAATCCTAGTCACTGATGTTAAACAGATTTTAACAATAGCAGAACATTAAAAAACTGACTACAAACCCTTCTTTCCTCCATTACCCCATTTTCACACTTAGCTCACAGACTATTTAATTGCTTTTCCAGCCAGAGTCAAAGACAGGTCTTAAATTTTAAAGCTAGAAAAACCTTTAGGCTTGTCTTGCATGTCTTTACACATCAAGGCAGCAGACAATGACACATTCTTATTTTCCCCTCCCCACAGAGGATGATTTTATGCCACAGAAAAAGAAAATTAACAGTAAATGCATTTACACAGAAGTGTATTAGTATGCATATAGTTCACGTATTTCTTACTGCCAGGACACACAGAGAAAAATTAATTAAACTCCAATAAAACACATTTTGATATGCCCAACTGCAGTGAGTTAGTCAATATGAGGCTCAAACCCAACCCTGCCAAAATGCCCTTCTGAACTCAGCAAGATGATTTGCTATAATTCAGACGCACTAACAACTATTTCTGCATCTAGAATACAACACAGATTCCTAAATTCCTTGCTCTTTCTGTGTTTTCCCTCTCATGGCTCCAAAGTGAGCCCTTTCTAAACCTCAAGGTACCCAGAAGATAAAAAACTTTTCCTCAAATGGTTTGCCCTCTGAAATTAAGATCCCAAGCTATAAAAATCAATTTATGTGTGATGGTATGACCTTCTCTTCTAGAAAAAAAAATTAATACAACTGGCACAATCCAGTTAAGAAATGATATTTGAGAAGCTTTATACCTTCAAATTAAAATATGCACCATCCAGGCAAGAGAAGCAAAGCCTCCCCAGATTCAATAACCAAGATATTAAAAAAAGCCATATTAGGCTTAGAGACAGAGAAGCAACTATAAAACAAAATTTTGTCGTTGCTTCTAAATCACCTTAGAATACTGAATTTAATTTTACTTCAGACAAAATCACTACTTTCAGCAGGCCAGATGTGATTAGTCACCAAAGACACTTCAGTGTTTCTTCCTCAACTACTTTCATTTAACTCAATAAAATTCTGAATTCTGTGAGAAAATATGAAACTGTAATTTGGAAAAAACCCAAACCACAACAAAGTACTAAGTGAGCTCTTCTTAGATCACCTACTGCTTCCCTCAAATGAAAGTTTAACAAAGAATGACATCAAAACTGTCACTTCTCAAAAGGTAAACAAGCACTCAACCGAGTTAAAAATAAATGGAGTCACAAGACTCCTTGCGATATAAACCCTCTACAAAAGACACAGGATGATTTCCTCACGGAGAATTCCACACAGCAGTGATTTGTCAGTGTATTGCTCAGCAAAAACTGATTCCTGCATCGTACTTAGAGCTTTAAATACAGAATATTGCTGTATCACTGTTTTACCAACAATATCGCCAAGACCATTTTCCTTGTCCTACCGACTACCTACACCTCATTTAAATAAGCTTCAGACAATGGCAACAGCAAGTGGTTTACATGATAAAAATCATTAGACTGAGCACAAGCCAAAATGAAGAAGCACAGAATGGACCTTTCCAGCCATGACAACTGCTTTTTGTTATTTCTTTCAGGATCAAGGTGATGGAAGTCACAAATCATTTATTTTCACAGAACAGTTGGAGTCAGTATAATTAAATCCATTTCAGTACACAAGCACAACTGCAAAACAACCCATTTTTTGAAGGGTCTGGTTGTTGGTATTGTGGTTTGTTGTTTTTTTTTAAATGTACTCTCAAATTACTTCTTATGAAACTATTGGAAAAGGACTTTTTATATGTAATAAGAGAACTCACTAGGCTGTGTTACACCAGCATAATCATAATGATTTAAATCCCCCATCTTCCCACACACCGATATTGCACTTAAGCCCTTAAGACAGCTGATAGCTATCTAAATGATCAAATCCCACAAAACAAGTATCTAGCCAAAATTACCTCACCTCCGAAAAAATGTGCAACCATATGGGGAAGAAATATGATCAATAAGCCATTCAGCTCTTGCTCAAATAAGACAGTGACCAACAAGAAGCTACTGTAGTTTATCATCAGAAGCTCCTTTTACAGTGTGGGTGTTGTGCTTTATTATCACCAATTTTCAGAAGCTGATGAGAGACTGAAATTGAAAATAAAATCAATACCTAAGAAATTTGCCTTTTTCTCTTCTAACATTATGCTACACACAGGTGGTTTTTTA
Source organism: Thinocorus orbignyianus (assembly GCA_013400375.1). NCBI lineage: Eukaryota > Metazoa > Chordata > Aves > Ciconiiformes > Thinocoridae > Thinocorus > Thinocorus orbignyianus. The sequence goes on from VXBW01006791.1 coordinate 97,347, forward strand.
GCTCTAGTATGTGTAGCCTGTGCAGATTGTAGACTTGGAGCTATTTCACCATCAAAGTTGTCTACACAGCACAAAATTACCAATAGAGCCATGATTTATTAAACTGTGTTTACCCACTTCCCCCCCCCCAAAGATAATACTGTAGTCTGATCCAAGACTACATAAGTCTTGAGAGCAATTTCAAGAGTGACTGTCATAAATAATTAAAAACTAACCTCATCAAGTGAGCAGTGTTATGAGCTATTTCACACACTCATTTCAAGATGCTGACATTCACTGTAAGTGCACTCACCTAGAGTGGGAAATCAGCTGCTTCAATCTCTCTGGCTCTTTAGAAACAAGTTTTTTCAGATGGGATAGAATCATACAGGTTTTCTTTTGCTGCTTTACTATGCATGCAGAAGGAAGAAATTCAGTTTTTCCCTTCCTGTATCATAAGGGACCTTCACTATTAATTGGAAATATTCTACATAAACCAGAAAGATTCTACTAAAGCCATCTCTCACATTAAAAAAAACCAAAACAACAAAAATCAATCACAGCTGCAGTATAAACACAGCTCCACAAGTCATTACTACTTTAAATAACTAGTTAATTAAACTACTGTCATTATGATACAGTCTCATTATATTAATGCTCCACCTCTTTTCAAAACCAATGTAAATTTCTAAAGACAAAATGTTTTGTGAACAAAGGCTTTAAAAAAAATAAAAATCAATGAAATAACATAAGAAAAGAATTATGGAGGAAACTTAGTCTGCTTTATTTCCCCCTCCCAAACATCTGCTGAAACCAAAGTTGCACATCTTACAGACATGTCTTAAAAGAAAGGTCAAGAATGTCATTATTTTGGACACGAGCTAAGTATAGAAACTCACACATTCAACAGATTTATCAGCAACACTCTGACAACCCACAGGGCATTTCCCCCTTGTTTTTACATTAAAAGAAAACTAACACAAACTTCAACCTGCTTTACCGAAAGGAGATCACGCTTGCTCGTCAACATGGAGCAATATGCTGGGACAACAGAAAGTTCATAATCCAAGTAAACATCAGTACTCTGGGGCCAAATTCCTGTCCGAATTGTCACACAGAGGAGCAGTTCCTCTGACAAGCCCACCTCAGATGTTATCGCCACTGTGACAATAGCAACTAACATGACTGTTCCTCTCAGCTACCTCCTCTGAGCATGAGCTACACAACTGCTCTTCCCTGCCTTCTTTTTTTGTTTAGCTTCAAAGCCTCCTTGGCATAAAGAGCTCTCCTGTCCTCAAGGACCACGGACGAATGACACCTGAACCTAGGAGAAGCAGAGGAGTGAATGCTCAGCATCTAACCCTTGCTCTTCTCGCCACAAGCTGTTTGCTACAGAGATCCAACTAACACACAGTAAGAGAATTATAATACAACTTCAGCAACATGAAGCATGCTATTCAACTGCAGAACTATAAACATCTGCTCAGAACAGAGAAGCAAACTGACTTGGGCCAAAAAGGGTAGAATCAAATCAGAAAGAACAGATATATGGACAGATACCAGTGATGTAACTCCACACATAAATGAAACCAGAGACTAAAAGACACCCTCGTAAATAAGGCACACGCCACTGTTTTCATTAGAAATCCAGATGCAAGGCTTTGCTTTGTCCTTTCATCTGGAGTCTGTTTTCAAAACTACAGCAACTATTTTGTTTCCAAGTGCTGTCACTTGATCACTTTTTAAAAAAAAATAATGAAGAATTCTCTACAATCTGTTAACTCACATTATTCACCAGTAGGTTTTTTGGGTGGTTTGGGTTTAGTGGTTTTAGGGTTTGTTTTTTTTTTGTTTAAGTTGAATATGAAGACCAGGCAACTTAAAAATTAAGTTCTTCAAAAGGCATTTCTCTGGAAATATTTGTTTAACAATTTGAAGACTGAAAGTCTTATTTTATGGATACATGTAAACTTTGAGATGTGGAAGTTGTGCTTTGGGTAAAGAGTTACATACTTCCATGATATTAACACCTTTTCCTTAGGGGTTTTAAAGCTTCTATGAGTTTGTGAGGTGAATTTAGTTTTTCATAAACATATCTACACCCAGTTCTAGTAGCTCTCCCAGAAGTAACAGAGCTCAGGCTTAAGTTCTACTTATCAAAACATATATCCTTAAAGATTTCTAACTACTACACCATACCTAGCACTGAAATTACCTACAAGTTTCCCACTGTGGTTTTGCTTCAATACTCAAATTCTGATTGCTTTTATCTTCAGGCTGGAGCTTCTGCCTCACAATCAGAGAACGCCGGTCATGCCAAGTTGTGCAACGATTGATTCACTGGGTAAAAGGGCCAGGTCCAAAACAAGCAGACCAACATCTTCTGAAAATGACCTTCTCCATGTTTTTACTTAATGAAAACACTATATCAAAGAGAAGCCACAAACCAACCGCTCCTGCTGCGTTATAGGTGGAGTGTTTTCAGGCAGAGCTCCAGTCCCAGGCAATAATTCAAGACTCTCATGTAAATAAAGCTTAGGGCAATATGGAATAAGAAGGCAAGACAACACTTGCCATAATGTAGATACTATTCCAAGAGACAGTGTCCCTACATACAGTGTCCGTGAATGAATGGTAACAGAAGTTAAGTCTGGGGGTAAAAAACAACTAAAATCAAGATAGAGGATATCTGCTTCAGTCATCAGGGACTGCAACAACTGGGAAAACCAACAGCAACTGCTATGTTGACAACATTCTTCTACCTACCAGCAATCCAACTTCTCAAGGCTGAAAGCCACCACGAAGCTCATCTCCCTCTAACAGGAGACAATAATTACCAACCCTTCATAAAACCTAGGAAAAGTTTGCTTGATACCTACTTTTACAGGCAACAAATACCTTATTTTCCTAATACAATGCAATTTAATGCTGCTTAGGCAGCACGAGTTAAACTGGCACCGTCTTGAGCTGAAGGTAAAAGCTTTAAATGCAGCAACAACAATGCACTCGTGTAATTTATTTTCCAGTTTTGTCTGTCAGCGATTTTCCTAATTACTGAAGCACACCTTAAAACATGATGCCAGTTCTACAGACGGGAAGACGTAAACAAAGCTTGCCTTTCATATACTGGCTGAAAGAATATGCATTTGTTTACCTTGCCCGTCTGGAAAATGACTCCAGTTTCCTGCAATATAAGCTGAAAATAAGCAAGCTTTCTGAGGTCCAGCATGGGAAGGCATAATTCATTCCCAGTAAGTCCCTTTCAGCTCATTGGTAATGATCTAGATACCTAGAACAGTATATTAGTGAACCCAGAGAACTGACTTTTTGTTTCTCTAATCAAACAAGAGGCTATGAAAGATCACAGGTGGGGAAAAAAAGAAAAAAACCCCACAAACAAATAAACTTTAGCATAAAGAACTTACACAGCCACTAAGTTCTAGTCATTTTAACAACTAGAATGTGACGTGCTTATTTGCATCACTTGCCACATCAGACAAGCATTTGTAAGAAGCAAAGATGTCTGCAAGATTTACTGGTTTATACTCACTATTTTTCTTGGAAAGATTTCTTAGGAGACAATATTAGAAAGAAGAGACACTTATTCCACACCATCCAGCCATCTCATTTGTCTCAAAGTACACTGTCTTTTAAATTCTCACAATTTTGAGAGGAAAAAAAATAATAAAAGTCAACTGAAAATAGGCAAATGCTTTAAGGAAGGGGAAATAGCAAAGCTTTTAGATCATCAAGTTGGACAGCACAGCTTAACCTACAAAACTAATATAATGACCTTCATAAACTCCAAAAGAAAGAGGTGACAGATTTCACAGTTACTGTGACTTTTAATCTAGTAACAGGTAAAAAATGGATGGATCTGAGCAAAACATGGGTATATTTTATACAGACAGTGGTAAAGTGAGCTCTAGGCAGTACTCGATGAAAACAAGTGAAAAGTAGTTGCAGACAGTTCCCATCTGCTGCAGTACAAGCTGAAGACAGTCAAAGATCTCTCCCAAGGACAAGACATTGCTGGTTGTGAAACGAACAGTTGTTAAAAGAAAGAAACACCACCACACACGTGGATTAGGCTCTGTGATGCCAACCTGAGATCACTTCCTCTTACTCACTTCCTAAAGCAAAACTCCTCCTTTCTGAAGTATAAGTTCTTTTGGTTATTGCCCCCAAGTTTCATCTCTTAGGTATTTAAGACAGTCCTGCTGTCCTAAGGATCATTCTTTAAAGAAACTCTAGCGCTCCAATTCCAACTATTAGGGATTTCTTCAATGGAAAAATATTGCTTTTTAATATCCATTATAAAAACTAATATGCATTAACCTATGCATGTTGCAACAGTTAAATTGCAAGATGTGCAGCATTAACTATATGACCCTTTCTAGAACTGAAACAGGAACAAGTGCAATTTCAATGACTACACAAGAAAGGCCTCTTTTTTAAAAATCAAAGCCAAAAGCAGCACAGGGTTGTAAAAACACCCTCAAGACTAAGGCATACTGCTTCAACACAACCAGCAGCTGAAAATAAAAAAGCTGTACAAAAAGATAGCTACAATGAGATTCCGGGTGAAGCCTTTGCATCTTCTGGAACACTTGAGTCTCTGTGGTACCTCAGTCTCCCCTGAAGGTTGGGCAACACCATCAAGAAGCAGAACCAGCCCTCCCTCCCTCCCTTTCCCCAAAGCAGCCGTAAGCAATGATCCCAAGCACAAGAAGCAAAAGCTCCCCAGGGCAACAACCCAGTGGGAGGGAGAAGACAATGAGCTGCAACAACAGCTCCAGCGGCCCTCGTCCCTCAAAGGGCAGCCTTGTACCCCACAGCTCCACACACAAGCTGGAGAGGAGAAATGGGGAGTGTTCCCCTTCACAGGGATCCCATTCCCCACTCTGTTGCACCCTCAGGAAGGGCTGAGACCAGGGCGGAGGGAGGTCACAAGAGGCCTCCTCCAGCGCCCAGGCCTCTCAGTGTCACCCGGCCTCGTCCCGCCTCAGGCCCGGGCTCCCCTCGCCCCAACCCGGCCTCGTCCCGCCTCAGGCCCGGGCTCCCCTCGCCCCAACCCGCCCTCCTCCCGCCCCAGGCCCGGGCTNCGCCCCCGCCCCGTCGGCCCCCGCCGCCCGCCCTCCCGCCGGCCACCGTACCCGCACTGCGCAGGCGCCGCTCCGCCGCGGCGGCGGGAGTAACCCGCGCATGCGCCCAGGGGACAGCTCCGAAGCTAAGCAGGGCCCGCGGGGGTCAGGGCGTGGATGGGTGACCCGCGGAGGGAGCGGTTCCCAACTGGAATGTGTCCCCGATGTCCCCAGCCTTGGTGGCCACCGCCACCTTAATGTCTCGGTCCCTGCAGTCCCTAGAAGTTCAAACTCGGCCCGTCGGCGCCTCTGCAGTTCTGCTTCGTGCCACGGGAGGTCCCCAAGGCATCAGCAGATGGGATTGAGGGCTCCGCTCCTGCGGAGCTCAACTGAGTGTCGTGGCCAGGGGTTCATCGCCTTTTTGGGGGGTCCCTGGCTGGCAGGCGTGGGCAGAAGACAATTTCAGAGCGAGGGGAGTCACAGGGCCAGGGGGAATAAGCAGACAAAAAGGAAACTGAACTAGGAATGTCTGGAAAAGGGGTTGAAATCAAGGCTTGGTCCGAAAAAGAATTCATCTCGAAGAAATGAGGGAGCACAGGGTGTTTGGGGTTCATACTTCTAGGGCCGGCTCATCCATGGGGGGTGGTGAATGGTTCATATGCAGCAGTGGGGAGTGATGGAGAAACCTCCTTCTCCAGCCCCGAGGCCCCCTCAATGCACAAGGGCCCCTCTGGACTCCCCGACTTTTAACTTCCTTCCAGTTGCTGGTGTGGAGACCCCTCCAAATGCCTTAAACTCAAGTGGTCTTGCCCCAGCACCCTGCTGCCCTGTGTCCACGCTGCCACAGTCACCCCTGAGCTGGTCCTACCCCCCACGCTTGCCTCTGCCTCCACTACAGCTGCTGCCAACCCATCCATGCATCCCACAACTCCTGCCCATCCAAAGCTCCTTCTCTCACAGGGTGGTTTTTCCCACTAAGAGATGGCAGATTTTAATCTCAAATTGTCTCTTTTCTTGCCTGCTGGCCCCAGCAGCTTAATGTGCAGGGAAATCTCCCCCCTCGGTGTGTTGCCAGGGGAGCCCAATGCCACCGAAGGTGCAAATATTCACACTGGTCACAGCCCAGTAACCCACTGGGACCCATCATCCTGAGTGGGAGACAATGTGCAGAGGTGTCAGCAACTGCGGGACTCCTGCAGGGTTTGGGACATGGCATATTTTGGGGAGGAAGCAGCCCTGGGCTTCATGACCCATTCCTCCTCTTAAGGAAAACTCTGCAAGACCCCCACATTTTGGGGAGGGGGGGTAGCATTCAGGGCATCCCTGAATCCTGGAAACTCTCCTTAACATCCTTATAATTACTCTGATCTTTGCAAGAAGGTGGGAAGAGCACCAGGGATGGAGGAAGAAAGAAAAGCAAGAACGTGAGGGGAGCTGCCACGTGGGGAGGGGACATGTCCCAGCAGGATACGGGTGGCATGAGCATGGGCATCTCCACATCCCACCACTGAGCAGCTCCTGGCTGCCTGCGATTCTCCGGCCGCCAGGTTTGGAGGCAGCTCTGGGGCTGGAGCCATTCCCCAGCACGATGCGCGAGGCTTTGGTTGCCATAACAACTGGATCCAGGCTTCAAAAATAGTAACTTATTTTTCATTCAATTTGCCTTTTGCCCTCTGAGACAGATCTATTTCAGGACTCGTGGTTCACTTCAGGTGTCCCTTGGCAGCACCCCTTGGCTGCGGGCTGGGGGCTTCGGGGCTGGGGGGCTATTTCCTTAAAAGCAGTTTATCGCTGTTTTCTCTCCCTCCCCTATTCAGACCCAGAGAAAAGTAAGGCAGGGTTTGGGCATCATGAAACAACCTTTGCCAAAACCTCGTCTTCTAGAAGGCTGGGGAAGGAACTTGAAAAAAAAATAAATCTTGCAGGCTAAGTGGTAGAGCGTGGGAGAGGTTTCTCGAGATGATCTCACTCTGCATCTCAGTGTGGACCTGTCGCTCTCAGCCAGGACTTGGCTGTCCCAGATATGCTGGGAGGGTCCTACCAAAGATGGGGCTTACTTTGCTCCTCCCTGCATCTTCTGGACCCCACTGCCACCAGCCTGGTCCCTGGCAGCATCTTCCATCCCTGAAGGAAAGCTGACCCTGCTGCCAGCTCCTGGCACCAGGGAACCAGGGTGCTTCTGGTGTGTCCTGAGGACACTCCACGATGCAGCACGCACCTGGAGCATCACCCCTTTTGCATCCCTTGGGCAGATGAGCTGCTTTTGGAAGAGGTTGCAGGGGGTAAAAGGATGAATTCATACCTTGAATTAACGGACCCCTTAATTTTCATCTCTTTTGGAAGATGTGTGTGTGGTTTCCCATGGAAATGACCGTACGAGCATAACCCTTTGTGTCGAGATGTCCTTGGTGGTTCCACCTTCCTCCCATCAGCAAGGAGAAGTTACACTGGAGGGACCAGGGCTCTCCTCCTCCATTTGCTGCTGGCCTTATGTCACCTTTCTTGTCCCTTAGCTGTTGGCCTGAAGGTGCCTGCAGTCTGTGGCACAGGGTGGGAAAATATGATGGCCAGATGCCTGCAGACAAGCCCCCATCTCTCCAAGCTGCCCAACCTTAGATGTATGCAGGCATCTCACCCTTGAAAGCCTCCACGGGTGATGTGGAGGATGGAGGGGTGAAGGGCTTAGGGTGGAGATGGAGTGAGGATCCTAGGATCTCCAGTCCTTGTCTTGCTGTCATGCTGCTTCCTCCCCCTTCTCCGGAGGAGGGAGGGATGGTGGGATGCTGGGGAGAGTCGTGTCCCCACCCACGGACACCCCACAGTGATGGGGCTGGGGCAGAGCCGCCCACCCCTGCCGAGGCCCCTGGAAAATAATGGAGGGG
>VXBW01006791.1:105790-126534 GCA_013400375.1 Thinocorus orbignyianus
TGGAAAATAAAGGGGGGGGGGGGGGAAGCATTTAAATAAAATAAATACAAGCAAAACCAAACAAAGCAACTCCCTAGGGAAGCCGGGGCGGGATGGCCCTGCCCTGGGGCAGGCAGCGTGCGGGCAGGGACGTCTCGGTGTCCCCGCTGGGGGGGTAGGGGAGGACTCGGCAATGCTCCCCCCGCAATCCTTTAATCACATTTTCAATTCAAATCTGCTGCTATTTGATCCTCTGGGGGTGGCGGCGGGGAGGTGGAAGGGAATATTTTTAGCTGTGCTTAAAGCTGCCGGGGAGATCGCGCAGGTTGCTGTGGCCGGGAGGAGTTGGACGGGATCTCCCCCCTCCCTCCCTTCCTTCTTATTTCTTCCTCCTCCTCCTCCTCCTCCTCTTTTTTTTTGTGCACATCTGAGGGCGGCAGCGGGGCTGGCTCCCCCCTCCCGGAGGTCGCCTTTGTTTTCCCAGTGTCGCTCTTTCCCAAGCAACCGGGAGGGGGTCGGACCGGGACCGGCCGCCCCTTCTCCTCCCCGCCCCACCGGAGCCCACGGAGTTGGTGCCGGTCCCCGGGGCGGCACTTTTCCCCCACCAGCCCCTAGGGCTGGGGGGAGGCTGAGCCAACCAACCCTCTCCCACCCACCCGGGACCCTCCATGGCACCGCCGCGATGTTCGTGTCCCGGCTCCTGGATTTCCAGAAGACGCGCTACGCCAGGTAAAGCCGTCGGTGCTTCGGTTCCCCGACCCCCAGGTGTTTGCGGACCACTCCCCCCTAGTCCCTGCCCCGGACGGGGATGGAGCCCGAAAGGACCTTTAAAAGCTGCTGAGTACCCCAAAACCCAGGGCAGGTGCGGGTTGGGTTTTTGGGAGAAGCCCACCTGCCTTTTCTGCATCCCTAAGGGATTCTGAGCATCCTTAGGTGCAACTTCACCCATGTCTTCTTGCTGCTGGGGGAGCAGGAGCTCAAGTCCCCACTGGAGCAGACCCCACTGCCAACCATGAACCTTCTGCAGAGGGGCTGATATCTCCTGGGGTTTTTCAGTGCCCAGGTGAAGCCCCCTCGGGGTGGCTCCCCCAGCTTGGACCTGTGGGCTCGGCAGGATTCACATGGGATGTATCCACTGGTGGTGGATCCTTTCCCCATTCCATGAAATACCCAGAGAGGTTTTCCGGTAGCAGGAGGAACTACTTTGAGCAGCTCAGGTGTGTTAGGAAACCTCATGGCATTACCTGCTGAGGGGGAAACCTGAGGATGGGTCAGAGGGCACCCAGCCACGCACGCTGCTGCGGGATCAGATGTGGCTTTAGCAGGGAGCTGGTGGGTGACATGGGGACAGTGGCTGCCCGCAGCTCTCCAGCATGCTGGGTGGCCAAGAATGAGTCAGATTGCACAATGCTGGGTGATGCACGGCCAGATGGGGCTCGAGGGGGTGCAGGGGGTGCCCAGTTTGGCACCAAAGACAGGTTTTGCTCCCTGTGACTGTGGCAGGGATGTTCTTGTGGCTGCGGGGGGTCCCACAGGCTGGCACAGTTGCTGGGGGCATCCAGCTCTGCTGCTGCCACTGTCAGACTCCCAGTGGTCTTGTTAGAGTCAGATACCAGAGAAAAACTTGTCTGGGAAGGAGTGGTGATGGTGCTTCTTGCCTGCTCCAGGCAATAACATCTCTGAGGGATGTTTGCCTGGGCTGAGAAATGGCAGATCTCTCTCCCACCCCTCCAAAACCACCAGCTCCTCTCCTCCCAGCTGTCCCATGGGGAAAATCAACACTTGCACCTCCCAAAGCTGCTTGAGATGTGGGTACCTGCTCAAAGACCATTTTGATGCTGTAGCTGCCTCCTGATAACCTTTACCTTGGGGAGGTGCAGGAGGTACCCAGCAGGTCTGCACAACGCATCTGGCCCAAAACTCCTTGTGAAAACCTGCTTTTCCCAGCTGGCATCCAGGGGACAAGCAAAGGTCTGTCCCCTCAGAGGAGGAAAACTGTGCCTTCGCCCCACAGCAGTGGTATGGAGGCTCTTTGGGAGCTGGGCAGCAGAGCAGGGGTCTCAGTGTCCCCCAGTAGAACCCACGTGCCAGGCTGTTGCTTGATGTATCCAAAATTGGCATGCTCAGATGTCATTGTGGTTGTTTCTGGAGAACACTTGTTAAATGGGGATGAGGTGGTACATAGTGCCTTACAGGGACAGAGCCCACATGCAGGGCAGAGGCTTCAGGGCATGGGAAGAGTCCGGTCTGCAAGGCATCCTCCACCTCCCACTGGGTGCCAGGGCTGGATGGGGTGCAGCAGGAGATGAGTGCTCCCTTGGCTCTCACCCCAAGGTGATCATCAGCACGAGATGCTAACCCAGAGCTTCCTACATCGCTACAGAGATCCTCTTAGCCTAGTGCTTAAAAATAACAGTTGGCTAATCCCTGTTCCTCCCCCTCCAGCTCTCCTGTCTGCAGAAATGCTCTGCCACAGCGTATCCCAAAAGAGACCCTAAAAGCTGGCTCTTTTCTTTTTTTTTTTTTTGCAATGGAAATGCTCTGTTGGCTTCTCTGAGTTGCAAGTAACAGAGACTGGTGTGAGCAGGAGCCACGGGGCTCACACCCATCAAGGGATTGGAAGCATCTTGTGATACATCCTCTCTTCAGAGGATGAAAGATGCTTTCTTGTGGCCTTCCTTGAAAAAGAAAAAAAAACTAGAGAGTTTTCCTTGTGGTGGAAAAGCCTGGAACAGCTTCGTTTTTAATGTTGTTTTATCTAATTTTGAGTGAGGACCAAGAAGGAAGGAACTTGGCCATCAATACAGCCGCCAAAAGGAATAAATAAAAACCAGTGTGGTGATGAAAGACCAGTTGTGTGAAAGCTGCAGCAAAGGCACCAGGCTTTGAACAAAGAGATAAAAGGCAGCAATCAACGCAGGAGCATTTTGTGAACTGCCAGGAGAAAACTTGGGGCTGGAGGGGCAGTGGGTGTCCCCCAAATCCCTCCCAGCTGGGCTTTGGAGACAGAGCATCGCAGCTGGGGCGGAGGGGAAGAAAGCAAGTGGAAGGGGCTGTGGCCATGGTGGGAACAGGGATGCAGAGCGATGCTGTTTGAGCAGGTTGTGGTTATAAATGAAGCTGTTGGTGGTTTCTGCTCTGCCGCGGGGTCCAGGAGGCTCTTCCATCATCTGGCACCATGGGGAAAGGGAGTTAAAGCATGCTGTTGCTGCAAGGCTTTCTCTCACAGCCTGTGCCATGGCAAGTGATCTCCACTTACTGCCTGACGGGCCAAATTCAGCCACGACAGCAGCGTGCAGTTACGGGGCACAAGCAGATGCAGTTCCTCCTGCTTTATCCAACCACCAGATAGTTATTCCCCCATTCTCCCTCCATCCTTTCCTCTCCTCCTCCGCCAGCTCAGTGCTGGCTTCCCCCCAGATCAACAGCTGGGTGCAAATCTCATCTTCATTGAGTCTCACTGGCCAGGTTACACTGAGCCAGAAACCGATGCCCTTCCCTCCACCTCACTGCTGGCATTGGCCCCACTTTTTACTCAGATGTGGTCTAGTGCCTCCTGCCCACGTAGATGCTGTGGTCCTATGGTTCAGCCCTGCAGGGACACAAGATGCTTCCCAGGCTTTGGCCATCCAGAGCCATAATTGAAAGGAAACACGATTAAGTGGGGAGATGCTCTATCTGGTTGGCTCCAGCAGCTCCGGAGCAGCCGATGGAGAGGGCTTTGCTGGAAGCTGCAGGATGCACAGGGCACTGAATCATCCTAATTAACTGATAGCGGTTCATGATTTGATTTGTTCATGTAAAAAGCTCTAAATCTTACTGCATTCGCTTGTCTTGCCCTGCACAGAGTAACAAGGAGGAGCAGCCAGGAAAATCCATATGTATTTCTCAGCCCAGAAGCAGCAGGAGGCTAGGGAGAGCAGGGGCTTCTGTAGGTGCATGGTCCAAGCTTGTCCTCACCTGCCTCGTGTTCACAATGTAGAGGCTGCCACCTCCTCATTGACGTGAGGGGGTGGAGATCTCAACTTTTACTCTTGCTCAAAAGCAAATCCTCCAAATTTGGGGAAAGGCAGCTGGGAAGACCTTCATTGTTGCCCCCTGTACCTACGATTACTGAGCAAAGAGACATTCACCAACCTCTCCTCCAGCATCTCCAGGCAAAAGGGAGAGAGGAAAACCAGCAGGAATAGGAGTGAGAGGAGACACTGGGGTGCTCAGACCCCAAAGGTGACAAAAGCAATGCCAGGCTGACAGCCTGAGCAGACCTGGCACATCAGGGAGGTCTGGTCCCTGTTTGCTTTGCAATGAAAGCATGAGCAGCCCTCACCTGCTCCCACACACCCCAAAATGCTTTCCAAGAGCTCTGCTTCCCCCACAGCCCACGTGGGATGAAGCAGTGAGAAGGGAAATGCTTTCAGCGCTGACATTGCAGCTCTGAGATGCTCAAGAGGCAGGGGCTCCTCCCCATGCAAGCACCAGCCCCCTCCCACCATCCCCACCAAGACCCCCAGCTGAGCAGATTCTCCTGTTGCAAATGACAGTGCACCCAAGAGATGGGAAGGCTCCCAAAATACCTAGGAAAAGCCAGAATCACCTGATGTCACTGACCAGTTCCATACTGGTTGCTCTGCGGGGCCAGGTTGATTCAGATATCCTCTTAAGATAGCTCTGGTAGGACTCATCTCATGTAGGGTTAGATGCCGAGGGTGCAGTTATCAATGGAGCCAGGTGTTTGGAAGGCAATAAGTAGTCAGAGAATTATTTGCAAAGGGATATTCCTTCAAATCACCCCTTGCCTTCCTTTGGGAGGGTCAGGGGACTCAGCAGGATGGGCTCAGGTAGGGATGACCACACTGGAGTTGCACAGCAGCGGACAAGGCTGTGCCTTGTGCTTTTGGGGGAAGAATGGTCTCTTGGCTGCCTGGGAAACAGATCCCTGATGGTCTTTTCCCTCCTTCAGCCGGTGTTGGATATCAGCCTGATGTGATTCTTTGGCACAGCTCACTATGGCCAGCCTCATAAGGTAGGAGCCAACATGATGCATGGGAAATTCAAGCCACTGCCCAGCGTGGCAGGTCAGTGAACACGAGAAATGGGGCTCTGCCAAGATTGCTCCCAGGCTCGCCTTCTTCTCCTCCTCCTCCCTTCCCACACCCCCAGCTCCACAGCGAGACAAAGCCATGCAAACCCACTGCAACTCCTACGGAAAGGAAGGGAAAAGAACACAACTGTTATTTCAGTTCATTGCTGTTGGAAGGAGCTTGGCTGCAGCTGCAAAAAAGAAGTTGGTTGGGTAGCCACAGAGATGCTGCAAGGGGATGGATGGCCAGAGCAGGGGCTGAACAAAGAGATACAACTAAACACAGACACTTGGGACTCCCTTTGGGGTTCTCCAGGTGAAATTGAACCTCAACATTTTCATGCAGTGAAAATCCAGAGTCCGACTGGCTTGATGTGGTACACTACAACCTCTCGTGAAAATGTGGTACCACAAGCATCATATTCCTTGGTGTTTGCTTCAGATGCCCTTGAGTTTGGCTGAGCAGTGCTGGCCTTCAGGAGAGCTTGGATCCAAGTCTGTGATCCTGTTCTAGCCCACAGTCTGGGCTGGCTGCTGCTGAGGGAAGGATTTCATGCTGAGAGAGATCAGCAGATCAAGGGCAAGCAGTTACCTCCTCAGCTGCGCTCAGCAGCAGTGGCTGGTACCACAGCATCAGACACAGCCCTGCTCTCTGCTGGCAGTAACACTCATTGAAATCCTGGTATCTGCTTGCCCAGCTGCTGAAATGGATGATTCTTCTCCTGTACATTCATTGTCCAGAGGCATTTACCGAATTTACAGTTACCATTTGTACTTCGGTAGCATCCAGGAATCCCCAGTGAGAACCAGGTTTTGCCTCTCAGGGGATGCTACAGGCAGACCTTTTGGACCTGAGGAACTACGATCTCTTCACATAATGTCACAGCAGAAGCTGGGTCTCTAAAGAGCTGGTGGCAGCTGGGGTTAGAGGCTGGGAAGTCTCCAGCCCTCAAGCTGCCTAAATTCTCTACCAGTGGACAGAGGGTCATGCTCTGGGTTCCCACCACACTGGGTTGTTGCAAAATTTAACCCAACAGAGGCAGCTCAGGACTTATCCCATTGACTTCTGTGCTCAGGGCAATGTAGACAAGGCAGCCAGGAACATGCACAATGACTTTCCAAACAAGAAAAATAGTGAATAATAAGAGAATTTTCAGTTCTGGAAACAGTCCTCCTAACATTCACAAAACACCTGGGACATCAGAGTCATTTTGTGACTAATCAGCTGTTGTTGGAGGTCTCACGAGTACCAAATGAAACAAGAAGTCCCAGCTCAGAAAGTAATTTGGGAAACACTCACCAATCCCATCTGTTGTGAATAAACAAATAGCTCTGCTGTAGTTGCAGGGTCATGAGTTGCCTTGGAAGAGTTTGAGATACCATCTACATAAAGAACTGACAGCCTGATGGAGAGAAAAATAAATATCCCTGCACAGAGGATGGGAATATGAACAGTTATGGCCCTGCTGGGAATGAATTACCTGCTGAGTTTCCACCCACAAGCCAAGCCCTACTAGATTAGACACAGGCTCTCATGGGTGCAGAAGTGGTCCATGCCTGCACCCAGCCTAGCTTGGAGCCTCCCATGCTTGTTTTTGCTAGGGTGGGGAGCAAGAAGCAGGAATCAGGTACACCCTTGGTGTGGTCCCTGGTGTGTAGAGAGAAATAACAGCAACACTTCCCACCCCCAGCAGCCTCAGCCCCTCGTGGACCCACTGCTGTGGCAGCAGGATGTGCCAGGGGGTCTTACCTGTCCCTTCACAGGTGACATCCATGCCTGTGGATCAGGGCACGTACAGCATTGATATGGATGAGCACACAGCCACCAGCCAGGACCATCTCTAAGTCAGCAAGCAGACTTGCTCAGCATTTTCTCATGGCATGCAGGCTGTACAGGGCCAGGGGATGGTCTACAGCCAGCCTGGGGTGTTTCCACATGTCAGAGTCCTGGAAACAAGCAGGTTTGGGATGACGGTGATCAGAGGTGATAAATAAGCATTCGTTTCCCAGCCCATTTTGACTTGCTTTGTGGAAGCAAGGCTTACACAAGCATCTCCTGGGCAAGTTACTCCAGAAACCTGGTGATCTGCTGATTTACCCATGAGAAACGTTGAGAGATGGTGGTTTGGTTGAAAAGCCTTTCAGTTTTCTGCCTCCCTCACTCCTTACCCAAGCTGCCAGCTCTTTGCACCATGCCAGGAAGCAGCACAAAAGGAAACGCTGTGCCATCTTGCTGCTTCTCACATGGGATGGACTGGAGTCAAAGGAGTAGCCCAAGGAGCAGGCTTCTCCAGGCTGTCCCTTCTCCCCAGCCCAGGGAGCCAACCCGTGAGCTGATAAGCACGCGCAGCTCAGCTTTCCAAACCAGGAGTGCCATATGTTCGCGTAGGAGCGTGCGAGCGCTGAGGAACAGGTGTGGAAATAGAGGTTTTTGGCTCTTAACAGGGTGCCACGCAGCCGCACACATGCCCGTGTGGGTGGCTCTGCAGATGGCAATGCTGGGCAGCATCAGCCCCAGCCTTCTCATTTCTGCTTCCCAGTGGCAAACGCTCCTGTAACAATAGATAAGATGGAAAAGCAGGATTTCTCGAGTGCTCCTGGGCTGGAGAGAGCAGCTTTGTGGTACAGGGAAGTTTGGGGGCTCCACACTAGCAGCTGCAACCATGGGGAGAGAGAGAGGAGGGCTGCTGAGCCTTTCCCCTGTCACTGAGTTGCAGAATTTGTGTCCTTGACTTGAGTGGAGTGGAGGGCACATCCCTGTGGTCCTGCACTCTCTCCTGCATCCTGGGATTGTGCCCTCAGGGCTCTGTACCACACCATCACCCGCAGCTCCCCAGGACTGAGCTAATTACAAGCTGCAGAGGAGCTCAAGGGGATGAAGCCTCTTAGCAGGGGCTGCAGCTGGAGCATTACCAGATTACGGGTCAGAAGCAGAGCACATGCCAAGCCCCAGCTTACAGGGATGCAGCCACAGCAGCTCACATGTGAAACACCAGCCTGAGGACCAAGCCCTGGCATCTGCTTTGGGTGTGCAGCCTTCGGGCTCATTAGAGCAAAGCTGGACCACGCACTGAAGAGGCATCTAGGGCCAGTCTGCCCTGCAGGGACACATCTGCTCCACCACCATCTCTTCAGGCATCACAACACTTGCTCCACCAAAGGACAACCCAAAGGGCCCCAGCAGGACTTACCCCTGCTGCTGGTCAGCATCCAACAAATGCTCTGTCATAGAATCCCAGGTTGGAAGGAACCTCAAGGATCAGCTGGTCCAGCCTTTCTTGGCATCTAGATGAGAAGACCCAGCACCCCATCCAGCTGAATCTTAAAAGTGTCCAGTGATGGGGAATCCACCAGTTCCCTGGGCTGATTATTCCAATGGCTAATCATTCCATGGTGAAAAGTTCTCCTTGTGTCCAATCAGAATATCCCCAGGAGTAACTTGCACCCATTACACCTTGTCTTCTCCTTGCAAAACAGGAGCCCCATCTTCTTTGTAGCCACCCTTCATATACTGGAGCATGATGTTAAGGTCTTCCTTAAGCCTTCTTGTCTCAAGGCTGAACCCTACCCTTCCTCTATGACAAGATGCCACCATCAGGATACAATCCTTCAACAGGATTAACTTAAAAACCAGGTGTAACACCCAATCACAACGAGAAGAAGAAATACCCTTAACTTGTGATCAAATCTCTGGGATTTGCCCAGTGGGGAAACAAACACAACTTAGAAATACTCCAGCTTCCTAGAGCGGGGGACAATAAACCAGCATCCCATCTCCAAAGACATTAAACTAGATCCTCAGCAAGCCCAGCCCTTTTATAAGCCATTTGCAGGTGAAACCTGTAGAGATTAGCTGGTCTGGGGAGATTCACATCACCTGGGAGCATCCTTGAATATGTCAGCTGCTCCTTCGTCCCTACAGTGCAACACAAGGCTGTAGCATTTGTGAAGGGGATTTGGTGGCTCTTCAAGTGTCACAGCTATGACCATGGCTTCAGCAGTGTGCAGGGCAAGCCCATCTCCTCAAAGCTTGATTTATATCAGGGTTGGGGATGTCAGGTGTTGGACTGGTTTCTTGCAAGAGCAGGAATGAGCTGCTGAATGGGAGTAGAGGAACACCCCAGCTCACACCTCCCCATCCATATCTCAGTGATGGCTTTACACCCTCCTCACGTTATCCTTCCACCAGCTTGCCTAAAGGGTGTCAAAATTATTATCCTCACCTGGAGGGAGAGATGAAGCAATGTGGCAGTGGCTGGCCAGGGAGTCAGTGTCAGGCAGGACCAAACCCCATTTGTCCCCAGTCCCAGCCTGGCCTGGGTCTTTGTTGGGGTTATGTGTGTGTGGGACAGCATTCCTGCAAAGTGTCCCACAGCTCTGCCTCTGTGAGTGTGTGATGTCCATGGAGTGGCTGATGCAGGCTGTCCTGGTGCCCCTAGAAGAACCCAGATGCTCTCACACTCACACATGACTCATCCTGAGCAATAATTTAATTTAATCCTCTTTTTACCTTCTTCTCCCTGACTCCGCTAAAGCAGGAGCTAGGCAGAGCTCTATGATTTTTTGAGGTCAGAACTTTGTTCTTGGATAAAAGTCTTTAAAAAAACTCCCCCCAAAACCCATCCCAAAACCACACAAAAAAAAAAAGCCAAAGTGGGAGAAAGAGAAGGAGAAAGGAACAAGCCTGGGAAGCCAGCCCTGCACTTTGCCCTGGCTGCCTAGGACAAGGGGCTCTTTGTTTCCCCGGCCGGAGCCTGCTGCACTGACCCTTTTCAAGTCTCCCTCCCTGGGAAAGGGGCCAGGGGGAAGCAGGCACAAGTGGGACAGGCAAAAAGCCTGGGGCTGCAGTGAATAACCCCTGCTCAGACCCCCATCTTCACATAGGCAGTCTATGTAGCATCCGCCAGGAATGGTTCTGGGAGAAAAAGGTGGCTGGGATGGCCTTTGGGTCTCCACTTCCCAAGCAGCATCCTTAAAAAATGAACACACTCATGTTCCTGCTGCACAGGTTTTAGACTTTTCTGTGTCTCTTGGACCTTGCAATCCTAAAGCACCTGCTAAAATGCTTTGCAGCACCCAGCTGATGGGTAGTCACCTGCCCGAGGCTTCCCAGATGTCACCGCGGCTTCGCTGGGTGCCCGGGCAGGTGGCAGTGTAGGCTGGAGGCTGTTGGGGACGAGCCACCTTCATCTCCGCCCAGCCCAGGGACACTGCCAGCGTGTCCCCAAGCGTACGGGTGCAATGACACAGAGGAGGAGCCGGGCAGGAGACTTGCTGTGGGGATCAGATCTCAGTCAGGAGAGGTGTTTCTTTTCTTCTCCTTATTTTCTCATGTTGACAAACCCCAGAGCTCTGCCTGGCCACCAACAATTCCCCTTCTCCTGTCCCCAGTCACACAGAACCACAGGGAAACCTGCAGCAGCCACCCCTGGGGCTCTCAGCTCCTCTGGGCTTTCATCAGCTCTAATGAGGGTTGTGGGTGCCCTCTCCAAGCGTGTCCATCTGTCTGTCTGGGCTGCAGATCAGGTTTGAGCCTGGTTTTGCCCACTAGGATGGCAACTTGCTCCAGGCTGGGAATGATGCAGGGCTCCTTGAACCCTGGCCCGCACCCATGATGACATGAGCCGGATGGGTGCTTGGCATCCCGGGATGGTCTGGTGGGGAGATGTTCTCAGGAGAGAAGAAAAGGTGAGGAAACGGCCTCTCTGGGGAGCGAGGTGCTGCAGGGCAGGCAGGGACTCATCTTGCCCTGCTAGGAGAAGTGCAAACACTGGTTGCTGCCACGCTTGTTGGCACAAAAATGTCCCAAACTATCCCCAAAACACAATGCTGGCTGCTCTGGGAGGGCCTGGCTGTACCCAGGCTGGCCCCAGCACTTTGCAACCAGGTCCTGCAGTCGCGATGCTCCGTTTCCCCATCCTTCACAGGGTGATGCTGATTGGGAAGCAGGGCAGGAAAACAAGAGCAATATCTCCCCAGGTCAAAAAAAAAAAAAAGGATCCTCCTCAAGATTATTTCTCTCTCTGGGACAAGCAGGTGTTTGCAGAGTGCCACACCGGCAACACTTTGGGCTTTGGGAGCACACACGCTGATCAACTTCATCCCACAGGAATGGATGGCCCTTCCTGGCCTCTCCATCCCTGGGGATATTTGTACCTTTGGGATCCCATCCCAAAGGGTCCAGGGAGGCTGTGGGAATCGGCTCCCACCACTGCTCCCCTTTGCTGCTCCGAATGGCAACTGCCAGGACAGAGGGGAGACGGTGCAGGGCTTTGTTAAAACAAAGAAATTCAAGGAAAAAGCCTCGTACAGGTTTCCTCAGCAACCACGACGTCACACGGGACGTCTGGCCTCCCCTCCTGCCCCCCCGCCCCGCTGCCTTATTATTAAAAGGGAAAAGAAAGGGAAGCAGAAAGCAAAGGGGAGCTGGGGACAGTCTCCTGGCAACGCTGGGGACACTAATGTCCTCCTGCCAGGGGGATATGGCTCCAGTGTGGGATGCCTGACCAGCCCTCGTGGCTGGAGAGACGGGATGGGGAGGGCATCCCTGGTGTCCCCTGGGATGGAGGCGATGGCACACTAGGACATGGATATATCCCCAGGGATGCGGGGCTGCTTCCCTGCCGTGCAGCCTTGCTAAGCCCTGATTTACCCAGTGCGGGTGCTCCATCTGCAGAGTAGTGGGAGCTTAATCCCCTCTGCTTCCCCCTCTTCATTCAAGAGGATTTTTGGTGATGACGACCACGCTTCTTCCTGCATAGAATCATAGAATCATCCAGGCTGGAAGAGACCTTCAAAGGTCATGTAGTCCAACTTCCCTGCAGTCATAGGGACACCCCCAACTAGCCCAGGTTGCCCAGGGCCTCATCCAGCCTCACCTGGAATATCTCCAGGGAAGGGACTTCAACCACCTCCCTGGGCAACCTGTTCCAGTGTTCCACCACCCTCAGTGCCAGGAGGCTGGGGTCCCCTCTCCCTGCTGTCACTGCCACAATCCCCCCACACTCAACCCCTTGGTTTTTGAGCAATTTAATCCATCCTGGCTCAATTTTAATAGACAGCAGTGAGCAACTCAGGCAGGAGATGGCAGAGGAGTCCACATGGGTATGGGTGACCCAGGGATGGGGAGAGGGGACTTTTACTGCCTTTCCCAGTGCCCTGGATCGCGGGGTCACCCTGTACCCAGCAGCAAAGTCCCACCAGCCCCCTCGCCGGGTGCAGCTCAGCTGTGAAACACGCTGCAGATGGTGCTGGAGCCCAGAGCAACCAGGGTCAGAAAGCAATTAGCCCAGATCCCACAGGGCAGCCCCGCCAGCACCCGCTCAGCTGGGCCACCCTGACCTGAACCACAGCAGAAAACGTCTTTAAACCCCTGATTACCAGGAGCAGGCAGGAAAGGATCACTCTCTAGTTGCCTGTTTCTGATTTCCTTTTGCTAAGCCTCCGCTGTTGGGCCCTGCCAGAAGAGGATGCTGAGCAAAGGATTTGCTCCAACCCGTTATCACGGATGCACGTTTAATTTGCCTCTTAATCCAGCGTTACATACCAAGCAGTGGACTAGCCAAGCCTGACACTATTTTTTATTGCTGTGTGTTGAGCTGATGGGGGAAATCGATACTTTCCTCCAAACGCCAAGAGGAAGCTGATACCTCAGACTGAGAGAAACAGAAATAAAGATACAGGTTTCCAAGGGAGCACAGTGGGGTTTTCCCCGGCAGCAATCTGCGCTGGGACACACAGCCCCCATGGGCAGAGGGTACCTAAGGGTGGTACCCAGAAACCAAAGTTATCCTGGGGATACCCTCGTTGGAGTTGCTGTGACATGAAGGTGTCACTGCTGGATGGCTGACAGACCTGTAGCTGCCTTCCCCACCACCAAGGCTGTGCTGGTCCATTTTCTCTGGGCCAGATGGGCTGTAACCAGATCGTGTCATTACGTGGTGTCTCGTTTTTTTCCACCTGTGAAATGAAGATGGTGAGAGGTGCCAGTGTCACAAGAGCTGGC
Organism: Thinocorus orbignyianus; assembly: GCA_013400375.1. NCBI lineage: Eukaryota > Metazoa > Chordata > Aves > Ciconiiformes > Thinocoridae > Thinocorus > Thinocorus orbignyianus. Next base: position 118,855 of record VXBW01006791.1, read on the forward strand.
AGCTGGACACACTGATGACTGTAACCCGTGCCCCCAGACCTTATCGACCCGTCCCTGCAGGAGCTTCCTCTGCATCCTTCCCACCACTGCCCTCTCCTGCTGGCTCCTGCCCTCTGCTCTCCAGGTGATGGCAGCTGCTGAGAAATCCTTTGGCCTGAGCCAAAGCTGAACAAGACCCAAGGTCCTGGTGTTTGGGGCCAGCCAGATGGACAAGCTGTCCCCAGTGCTGGGGTCACTTCTGCAGGAGAACTGGGGCAAAGCTGAGATGGGGCTCCAGGCTGAAGGGCTGGGTGGGGTTGTCCCTGTGCAGAGCCCTCACAAAAGGCTTTCCCCCAGGTCACATCCCCCTGACCGTGTTTCTCTCCCTCCTTCTTGCTGCAGGTTCATGAATCACCGTGTCCCGTCCAACTGCAGGTACCAGCCGACGGAATACGAGCACGCAGCGAACTGTGCCACCCACGCAGTGAGTCCCTGTCTCTGTCCCAGGGAGAGGGACAATGGGGTTCAGCTCTCCAGGGATCCCCTGAGAAACCTCAAGAAACACTTAAAAATGTTTGTGTTCAGCCCTGGAGAAGCTCCTGAGGGTCTTGGGGCAGTTGTACCCCAAGTGCTCCTGAGGAGCAGGGATGCTCTCCCTTCTTCTGCCCTGGGAAGCTGGTGCACATCTCCTTCACTCTCACCTTCCATGGTCCTGTGTCCCTGGGGAAGCTGTCTGTGGGCTTAGTGGAAGAGGAATATTTTACAAAGCTCCCTGAAAAATTGGGTGTTTTTCACTGCAGGAATGGTGACAGGTGCCCCACGGGGCTGCCTACATGGTGACAGGAGCAAGCGCTCCCCACATCAGCGTTTCCCTCAGGAGCTGGAAGCTCCTACTCAGAGCCCTGGGAGATGACTCAGAGGTAGCCATCCTCCTTGTGCCTTCCTCCTCCTCCTTACCTCCACCTGGAGAAGCTATTTTGGAGATGCACCATGGCAGGGAGAGACCCTGCTGGCTGGTGAGGGCGGCTCATGTGCCCCTTGTGGGTGGTAGCTTTGACCAGAACACCTGAAAGGAAAAGCAGAGACTATAATGTAGTGGCTCAATGGAAACCCAGAGAGTCAACAACAGATTTGCATCTCCCTTCCAGTTCTGGATTCTGCCCAGCATCCTTGGCAGCTCCATCCTCTACATCCTCTCTGATGACCAGTGGGAAACCATCTCAGCCTGGATCTATGGCTTTGGTTTGTCCAGCCTCTTCATTGTCTCTACCATCTTCCACACCATCTCCTGGAAGAAAAGGCATCTCAGGTACCAACCCTGATTGCTTGGAGCTGGGGAAAGGGGAGAGGGTCTGAAGACCCCAGTGCTATAGGCTGTGACCCGTCTGTCTGTCCATCCCACAGGACTGTTGAGCACTGCTTGCACATGTTCGATAGGATGGTGATCTACTTCTTCATCGCAGCGTCATACGCTCCCTGGTGAGTTGCTGGTGGGTGGGAGCTATCGCTTGGCCCCACTGGGAGAAAATCAGCCCAGGTCCAACAAATAAGGTTTCTCTCTCTGGCTTTGGGTCTGCTTGAGGCTGTACTCTATACCTTTTCACAAAACATTCATACCCTATAGATTTCAACCCCTTTAAGATGAAGTTACAAGTTGGGAGGACCTTTTGGTGGGAAAGCTGCGGAGCTGAGGGCAGCATTTCCCTGGGACCTTGCTGCCCACAGCCTGGACCAGGGTGCTGACCTAGACCTGCCTCACCACAGACCTGGGTCTTGCAGGCTGAATCTGCGGGAGTTGGGTCCCTGGGCCTCCCACATGCGCTGGATCATCTGGATCATGGCATCCATTGGGACTGTCTACGTTTTCTTCTTCCATGAGCGGTGAGTGCCTTCACTTGGCCCTGCACTGGTGGGTATCACAGATCCCAGCTCAGCTCTGTCAGCCCCTCTTAATGCCCTGACAGTAGTTGAGCTACACGGGAGAGCAAGAAGGATGGACACAGACAGACAGACAAACAGAGAGAGACGTAGCTAGGTAGAGGGTGTTTGGGCAGCCTCCTGGTCAACTGGCAGTGGAGAGCTTTCTTGGACCATGTTCTACCCCATCTGCACCCTGGTTTTAGGAGCTTTGGTGGCAGGGATGTGGGAGGAGGGATGTGGGAGTGAAGAGTGCTGCCATGAGTTTCTTCTTCCACATGGTGGCACCAAATGGAAAGCAAAAGGCCCAAGATGTCTCCCTGAAGCCCCATGTGCTTGGCCCCGAGTTTACAGCTTGGGAAGCCAGGGTGGGGGTCCAGTCTCCTCAGCCTGGGCCGCCAGCCCTGTTTCACACATGATGACATGGGACATGCCGTGATGGCACCTCCACCCCTTTTCCTATAGCATGGCAGTGGACATGACAAGAGTAAAACTCAACGCTCCCTCTGTACTTGCCTCCAAGCAGCTTCTCTGTTGGTCACAGGTACAAGCTGGTGGAGCTGGTGTGCTACGTTATCATGGGCTTCTTCCCTGCTTTGGTCATTCTCTCCATGGTAAGCCACCACTGGGAATCACACGGGCTTAACAGGAAGGACAAATCCCAGTGGGGCTGGTTTGTCCCCAGTGGGTAGATGCAGTCTAGGCTGTGTGATGGATAAAGCCATCCCCAAACGTGATGTGGCCTGGCTTTTTTCTGCAAGTGCTTTGGGTGCCCAGCAGACACAGTGGACCTCCTGCCCAGGCTCAAAATCCTCCCAGTAAAGCTGGGCTGCTACCTTGCTGGAGGGGAGGGTGTAGTAGAAAGTAGAGTGAAGGTCCTGCCCACACCCCACAGCTGAGGAGATGCTTCTGGTCTTGATGGAACGGTGGGGAAAGGGCAGGCACACCATGGCCACCACTGAGACCTACCTCCTTGCTTGCTCCCAGCCCAACAGGGATGGCCTCCCAGAGCTGATGGCTGGTGGACTCTCGTACTGCCTGGGCATGGTCTTCTTCAAAAGCGATGGCCGCATCCCCTTCGCCCATGCCATCTGGCACCTCTTTGTGGCCATCGGAGCTGGCATCCACTACTACGCCATTTGGAGGTACCTCTACCGACCTGGCACGCTGGAGGCTAAAACATCTCGGTAGATGCCTTAAAGACATCCTTTGCACCGACTGGCACAAGGGGACATGGAGGGGAGCAGGGAGGCAGCCTGCACCACGGACTTGCCCCAAACCAACCACTTGCCCCATGACCAGCAGCTGCCGGTGCCCTTCCCGCACAGACAGGACAGCCTGGAGGTTGATTTTAAACGGATTTTTCTTTTTTTAACCTCGGGAACTGTTCATTTTTTTAGGCAAGGGTCTCATAACATGGTGACCAACTGCCAGGGTCCAGGTGACAGGGGAGCAACCACTCACCAAGGGCTTGGGGAGTCCTTGCTCACCCACCTCACCCTGAGCATCCCATGGGAGCAGGGACCTGCCCACGCACACCCCTGGCTAGTGACACCCTGGCTTTGGCTACCACAGCCCAGGGGCTGGAGGAGCTGGGATAAGGGGGGAGACATGGAACTCCTGGGCTTCCCAGTTGGGGTGTGGGGCATATGGACACCCTCTCAGCTCCTAAATGGTCCTAAGTCACGTCAGCATTAACTGCCTCCTCCCGAGTTCTTGATGGGAAGGTCCAGAGTCAACAAAGCCTTATACAAGATTGAAACTTGAATCTTCCAGGGCTCCCCAGAGTCCCCAGTCATTGGAGAACCCTTTCTCTAACCCAGTATTAAGTGCACAACTCAGTACATCCATCCTAGTTGGACCCTCGGAGCTCCCTGTGGACATTTTCTCCCTGGGGGGCTTTATTTTCCCCTCCAGTCCAGGTGCCGGTGGCAGCTCCGAAACACAGCCCCGCTCCCAGGCTCTGCCACACGCGTGCCTTCACCTGGTGGGGAGCAGAGGGGGAGCCCATCTCCAGGCATCTCCCCAACCTGGGGTCACCCCATCCACACCAGGGGATTTTCTTTCTCCTCCCAAACCTCCTCGGATTGGGGTCATGGGGCTGCCTGCCTTCTCTGCTCCCATTTTGATGATCAGCCTTTGGCTCAGTATCAGATTTAGATCTACTTTTGGGAGGATTTCCAGCATTCCTGGGATTGCTACAGGGAAGGGACACGATGCTCAGAGGTGAGCTGTGATGGGCAGGTCCTAAGTGATGCTGAGTTTTTAAACCCCCCAACCACAGGTACGTGGTGCTCTCCAAGGCAGGGTAACGGCACACGGAGTGCCTGCCCAGCCATCAGGATAGCCCCGATGCTCCTGGAATGGGAAAATCATACCTGGGATGGCTCCCCAAGACACCAGCAGAGCTGCTGGAGCTGGGATGGTCTGGTGTCTCCAGGGAGTTTTTGCTGGGAGCTGGTGGCAGAGCAGTGCTGCTCTCAGCCCTTCCCCAGGAGCTCCTAAAGACATTGATTTCCCATCATCTCTCTTTGGCCTCTTGATTAATCGCAGCTGCAGCAGTCCTGGCGCGACGTGGCGAGCAGAAGTGATTTATGGCCACCATCCCGCATCTCCTGTTTCTCCGGCAGTGTGCCAAGGAGTCGAGTTCCTGGCTCTGTCCCATCTCCCGCAGAGCTTAAGGTCCCCCCAGCCTGCAGCACCCCCAGGATCATCTCTCCAGGGCCATGCCACTCTGCAGCAAATTACCAAAGAGAAAGTGTCCAGATACTTCTCACCTCCTGACGTGGTGGTTGGGGTCACCAGATTGGCAAAAAAAAGTCTCCTCAGCCTGGCACAGGGCTGCTGCAGGGTTTGTCTGCCTGGGGTCCCCCAAAACAGTTTTTGGGATGAGACACCTCTTGGGGTGATGGGTGGTCTTAGAGACAGGAGGCAAATGACCCAGTGTGAGCCTGGTCTCTGCTGCTCCCAGGTCCAAGCCCTTGCTCCATCATCTACTGCAGATGGAGGGGTGGAGAAGGATGAGCTGTGAGTAACCAGCAGCTGGTGGAGCATGTTTGGGGTTGGAATAGTGGGATATGGGGGTCCCAGAGCGGGAGCTGCCATTTTTGCTCACCCTTCTCCGTGCCTCAGTTTCCCCATCTATAAAATGGGGATGAAGACACCAACCTACCTTACAGGGCTCATGTGAGGACCCCGTGAAGCACTTGGAGGACCACCAGTGCTTTACAAACACGGGCTTCAATTTTCACCGAGTTTAGGGGACTGGATTCCTAGAGCCACCGTGGGGCACGGAGAAAACTGCAGCTCAGCGTGCCCGGATCTTCTCCCAGTCCATCACTAAATCCCACAGGAGATTAGGAGATCCCTGCACCCCGGGGACAGATCGTGCCCACAGCCACCTGGCAAATGTCCCCTGGCAGGGACTGAAGATGCCCAGGGACCACCATTGTGTTTTATCCACAGCCTTCATCCCAGGGGATTTATCCCAGAAGCTGTTTCACCACTGAGGGCTTTTGGCCCTAAATCCATCCCCAGGGATTCCCAAGGCACAGGGAGATGCCAGGACCTTTCTGAGGCCACTTTACCTGACCAGGCTCTTTTGGGAATGTTGTTTTGAGCCTGGATTTGCTGAGTGGGCTTCTCTGTCATTGAGAAGCCCCCCTCCCCACCTCCTCTTGCTTCCTAAACCCTTCCCTTGCAAAGCAGGGTGGGAAGCACAGAGCAGGTTATGGGATCATCCTCCTGTTTTATACTAATTTTAAACAACTCGTAACATTCAGGGTGTCCGTGGAGGAGGGTTTGAGGGAACGTTTTAGCTTCTCGTGTTTTTCACCGTCCACTCTCGTTCAATCAGTATTTTATATTTAACACAGTATTGGGTCAAATTAAAAACAAAAGCTAAGGAAGATAATGCTAGTGGATATTGTTTTCCGTGCAGTAGGATTGAAATAAAAACTCAAGATACCTCACTCTGGCCTGCTCGTTAAATCAAAATGAGTTTCCCTGCAGCATCTGGAAATAAACCCATTTTCTATCTGACTTGCCCTGCGTGGCATCGATTCCTGCTCAGCCAGCTGCAGCCAGCCCCTGCTCATGGCATGGGGAGCTGAGCACTGACTCACCTCAGCGCACGGGTGGCATTGCCATCTGCTGCCTCAGCTTGCCAGAGGAGCTGGGGGATCAGTGCTGCTTTGCCCTTCACACCAGCTGCACGGGGAAATTCAGGAGGTTGGTGAGGGGTTGAGCTCCAAGCTGCAGAGTTTCCTTTAAAACCATAATAAATGGGAGAGTTTTCTGACAGCAGCCCTGTGCTCAGTGGTGCTGGCTGAAGTTTTCAGCTGGTTTTCCAGCATCTCACCAAAGGTTTTTCCAGGGTAAAGCCCTGCCTGCCCACTCTGGCCCTGTCATTTTCCCTCCTCTGCTGGTTGAGCCTGGGGGTGACATGTGTTGAGTCCCCCCGGGGCTGCCACTGCCAAGGGAAGAAGGATGCCAAGGCCAGGGAGGAAGAAAACCTGTGGCAGACCAGGCAGAGGGTAAGCACTGCTTGTTGTGTACCCCCAGAGATGACACCCTCACTCTCCATCACCCACCAGCTCCCACGGGCACTGGTTTCTCTTGGAGAGGAAGAATTCACCCCCATCCAGGGAACCTGCCCCAGGTTCTGTACACCCACTGGCCACCCTCTCACTCACACCATCCTAATTATGCCAGGGTTGGATCCCCCACAGGCTGTGACACAGCTTTTACGGAGAGCAGGGGAGGGATCCCCGCTTCCAGGGGCAGCTGAACTCACCCCAAAACCTGACCCACAACTTCCACCTCACTCCTTGTTTCTTCACTCCCGGCAATCGGGCTGGACTGGGAGGCCTCCTGGCTTCACTTTGCTTTTAGACTGTCATTCCCAGAGGGCGTCTGGGTGGCAGAGCCACCTTCCCAACCAAGACATAACCTCATCACGCAGGGAAACGTACATTTCATAGAATCACAGAATGGTCAGAGTTGGAAGGGACCTTAAAGATCATCCAGTTCCAACCCCCCTGCCATGGGCAGGGACACTTCCCACCACACCAGGTTGCTCAAAGCCCCATCCAGCCTGGCCTTAAACACTTCCAGGGATGGGGCATCAACAACTTCCCTGGGCAACCTGTTCCAGTGCCTCACCACCCTCACAGCAAAGAACTTCTTCCTAACATCTCATCTAAATCTTCCCTCTTCCAATTTAAAACCGTTCCCCCTTGTCCTATCACTCCACTCCCTGACCAAGAGTCCCTCTCCAGCTCTCCTGGAGCTCCCTTCAGATCCTGGAAGGATTTAGCCAAAAAGGAGAAATTTTACCCACGGGGGGTAGAGCATCAGTGACCCCCTCAACCCAAACAGCTCCCTGCGATCTGTCCCCTCCCGATTTCACTCCCCAGACCGCACACAGGAGCCTCTAGCTCGATTTTGGGGCTTGTTTGACAAAACCCCTTTAACCAAAACCCGCTGCCGCCGGCTCAGCCCTTCCTTTCCCACTCCCTACCGTTTTAACCGGGTACCGGGGGGGACAACCCACCCGTTTATCCCGCTCTCTCCCCACGCCGGGTGTCGGGGTGCTGGGTGCTGCTCATCGCGGCCGCGGGGGGGCTCCTCATCACCTCCGTTCAGCTCGGCCCCCCCTCCCTCCGCGCCTCTCCGCTCCGCTCCGCCCCACCGGCGGGACGCGACGGGACGGGACGGGACGGGACGCGCAGCCCCGGCGGCTCCGGGCATTGCAGCCGCCGGGGACCCGCCCCACCGAGCCCC
>VXBW01006791.1:126558-140319 GCA_013400375.1 Thinocorus orbignyianus
GGGGGGGTGCGTATCGCCAAGGGACCCTATCCCAGGTACACCCCTAATCCCCCCCATTTTTTTTTTTCGAGGAGGTTATAGGGAATCGACCTCCCCCCCGGTAGCATCTTCGGGTTACCGTCATCCCGGAGCCTCTCCAGGTCTCCTGTTGGGATGGGGATGTTTGTTTCTGGTCCCCCCGGGAGACGGAGGCAGGAGGGAAGCGGTGGCGGGGCGTGAGGTTTGTCCGGTTGCCGTTGGAGACCCGACCTGCACCGGGCGGGTTGGGAAGGCTGTGTTGGGGAGACGCAGCGCCTTGGCATCCCTGTCCCAGTGCCAGGCACCTGGGGAATCTTCCCCTCCTATTGCACCCCTTGGGATCCTTGTCCCATAGCATATCCCCCAGGATCCTTGTCCCATTGCACACCGCTTAGTACCCTTCTCCCCACAGCACAGCCCTTGGGATCCTTGACCCATAGCATATTCCCCGGGATCCTTGTCCCATTGCGCACTGCTTGGTATCCTTCTCCCCAAGGCATACCCTTTGGGATCCTTGACCCATAGCGTATCCCCTGGGACCCTTGTCCTGATTCCATACCCCTTGGGGTCCTTGTCCCATAGCACATCGCCCAGGATCCTGGTCCATTGCACACCCCTTGGGATCCTTGCCCCACTGCATTCTCCTTGGGATCCTTCTCTGCGTTGTATACCCCTTGGGATCCTTCTCCCATTTCATGCTCCTTGGGATCCTTCTCCTGATTCCATACCTCTTGGGATCCTTGTTCCATTGCATACTCCTTGGGATCCTTCTCCTGATTCCATACCCCATAGGATCTCTGTCCTATTGCACACTCCTTGGGATCCTTCTCTTGATTCCATCCCCCTTGGGATCCTTGTCCCATTGCACTCCCCTGAGATTCCTTGTTCTCATTCCATACCCCTTGGGATCCTTCTCCTGATTCCTTACCCTTTTAGATCCTTCTCCCCATTGCAGGCCCAATCGGGATCCTTGGCCCCTCGCTCCCCACACCCTTGGGATCCCACTCCTATTCCACACGCACAATTTCACCTGTATTCAGCTGCTTGTGATTTTCTTGGCATCACAGGTCTTGGTGGGGAGGTGCTGGGATGGTCCATGTCCCCATGAGGCTGGAGGAGTTTCATGCTGAGTTGTAACTTTAGCAGGAAAAAAAAAACTCAGGGGAGTTTGCTGCTTGCTTGGGAAGTGCTTATTTTCAGCACTCTCCAGGATCAGTTAATTATCGCTGGAAAAGGAGGAAAAAAAAGAAAAAATTATTGCTAAGATCTTATAATTAGGCAGCCTACTGAGACTCTGCTGCTCGGAAGGCAGCAGAAAGCAAATGTTCTTTGTGAAATGGTTCTTGCGTGCGTGTGTGTGTGAATAGAACTGCCTGGGCAGAGGGCTGGCACTCGTACTTGTGCATTAACGGAGAGCTGATGCACGTTGGAGGCTCAAAAGACCCTGCAAAATAAGGAAAGAAAGAAAAAAAAAGAAAAAATAGCAAGAAAAAAAAAAAAAGGAAACCTGTTAAAGAGGGCTGTTTAGCCTGGAGAAGAGAAGGCTCGGGGGAGACCTTAGAGCAGCCTTCCAGGATCTGCAGGGAGCTCCAGGAGAGCTAGAGAAGGACTCTTGGTCAGGATGTGGAGTGACAGGCTGAGGGGCAATGGTTTTACATAGGAAGAGGGGAGATTTAGGTTGGATATTAGGAAGAAATTCTTTGCTGTGAGGGTGGTGAGACCTTGGAACAGGTTGCCCAGAGAAGCTGTGGCTGCCCCATCCCTGGAGGGGTTCAAGGCCAGGCTGGATGGGGCGTGGAGCAACCTGCTCTGGTGGGAGGTGTCCCTGCCCACGGCAGGGGGGTTGGAACTGGATGATCTTTAAGATCCCTTCCAATTCTGGCCATTCTATGATTGCAGAATCAGGTCCCAAATCATCATAATGTGTTTAGGGAGTTACAGCTCCCTTTAGGACAAACTTAGTTCCTCTTTGCAGGGCCAAGATTGCCTTTATGTCCTGTCTGGATGGTCCCTGGGCTGTGGGGTCCTGTGGAAACCTCTGAGTGCCTGCTGCTAATAATAACGTGATAAGGAGTTTACCAGCTCTGAGCCGGCTAAAGGCAGCACCAAGGCTGGCATGGACATTTTCAGCCTCTGGTCTGTCTCTAGATTAGACGGATAAAACTCACACAAGACAAGGCTGGGCTTGGAAACGGAGACTTGATTCAGAGTGAGGGGCTGTGATTCAGAGCGGAGGGGTTTGGGCTCTGCCCTGGCAGCCTCGGCGGGAGGGACGGGATCTGCAGAGGGGCAGGATTTGGAGGCGAGGAGCGCACGTCAAAGCCGCGGCAGCCAGGGTGTTCTCATTTCCTTTGCTCTCCGAGTTATAATTTGTTCCACATTGCAGTGCCGGGGCGGCCTCTCCCTCTGCTCACAGCATCCAGGCTCCACTCGTTGCCATTAGACCGCGGCTGTGACTCCACTGGTTTCTGTCCAAAAAGAAAAAAAAGGAAAATAAAAAAAGGGGGAAAAAAAAGAAAAAGGGATTATTTTCCCCCCCCTTTTTTCAAATAGAGGTCTGGAGAAATTGCTTTTCTGGCAGCTCTTCTGGGAGGGTTCTAGCTGAAATCTCACCGCCCATCCAGGCAGCGCTGCATCTGCGGCGGGACGTGCCCTGGGGAAATTCCTGAAGATTAAAAAGGTGTTTTCATAGGGTTTGCTGCTCTTCCCAAAAGGGAGTAAGATGACCTGGTAGCTACAGGTTGATTGGCTTGATAGCATCCCCCCAGGGAGAAGAGGCAGAAACCTGGCTCAGGCTTTAATTGATTAAAGACTTCACCAGGAATAAATTCCTGCCATCCAACGCAGCTATATGGAAAAATAACTCCTGGCAAGTAGAAATAATTTCAGTCTCTGCTGCGAGAGGTGACTCGCTGGCTGTAGTACAGTTTTGCAAAGCACTTGAGTTATGTGAGGTGATATTCTTGTAAAAATCTGCACTTTCCAGTATTAAAAAAAAAGTCACTCCAGTCCAGTATTTAGTGCTGACTTTAGACAGTGTCAAGAAAGCCAGTATTAAATAAACCTGCTCCATTTCAAAGGCAGTTATCAGAGGAGATTATCACCACCGGGCACTGCGAGCTGGTAGCGTGCCCTTGGTGTTTCGGTGCTTTTATCACTAATCTGGAAACAGGTAGAAATGATTTCTGGAAAAAAACTGGAGCTGACCCAGGGCAGCAGAGTCTTCATAGTTTGTACAAATCAGGACGGTAAACTGGGCGAGCAAAAGGCATCCTAACTGGAACAGAATGGAAAATGGAAATCTTCTCGTGCCCAAAAATAATAACCCGAGTTTTACGTGTTTTCCTGTCCGTAATCTGGATGATAAATTGACCACGCACCCTTTTCGGCTGGACCTGCTTGCAGAGGCTGGGAGAGGCAGCACTAGGTCTCGCTGGGTTCCTGCTCCAGCAGGAGCTGCCTGGGGGGACGACTCGGTGTCTGTCCCCATTTCTGTGCTGGAGAATTGACAATTTTCCAGGGTAATGGGAAATTTTGCTCTGGAAACAAAAAATATATAAAGCAGTTATTTGCATTTTCAGTCAGGGCACTATCAGAGCTGAATTTGGGGTTATGACAGCCAAACGTGGTCCTGCCACAGCAGCAGAGGAGATGTGGGAACCGAGGAGAAAGAATCAAGAAGCTGCAGAAAATGTCTCTGCAGCGAGACGAGATGACCAGCCAGTTATTCTGTTCATAAATCAACTCAAAGAGGAACAAGGGGGGCTTGATTAAAGCATCTAAATACTCTCGCAGAGGAGAAAATACACAGTCGCCAAAAGCTCGTTAATTGAGCAGAGCAAAGCGTGACGAGAATCAATGTCTGGCAGCTGAAGCCAGACACACTGGAAATAAGGCATAAATATTTAACTGGCGGGAGTGATTAATCTTTGGAAGAAACACTGAGCAGCAGAGGTGGTTTGAGCATCCCTTCGCCTTTCGCATCACGACCTGTGGCCTTGCAGAAAGTTTCTCCCGTAGCCCCAGCCCCACCGAGGCCCTGATTAGGTGATTTAATTAGATGGAGAATTTGTCTTTAATCACGGCGGGGCCATGAAAGAGAACATTTCTTGTGTCCTGCCAACTCTTTCTGAGGAACACCCGTGAAATCACTGCAGGCACTTTGCACGTGCTTCTTTGCTCTTTGGCCACCCATGGTCGTGTTCCTGCAGATCTGTACTGGGAGGTCAAGGGGATGGTGCTTGGTGGTTCTCCTTGATGTCCAGCAAAATAGACTGAAATCCAGGAAAAAACAATCTCAGTGAACATCCCAGCGTGTTGTGGCTGCAGGGGAGAAGGAGCTGGTCCAGGACCCATTGTCCACCCATGGGTGAGAGGGTCCCCAGCCTGGCATCCCCAGAGACACGTGTGCTTGGGAGAAGAAGATAAAGGTCATGGGATTGTTGCTGGTCCCATCTCCCCCACTTCACCTTTCCTGTAGCTGTTCTGTCTCTGTCCTTTTGTGATGGGGTAGATGCTCTTGGTGGGCATCACCATGGTTGGGTTTGCTCCGTCTCTCCCACAAGGCTGCTGCGTCCCTGCTGCCATGGAGCCTGAGCTTGGGGTTGGGTTGGTTGTCTCCATCTACAGGCTGTGGCTGGATGAACTCATACAAGGACACCTATCACTGGCCACTCATCCCCAGAGGTCAACAGCCTTCAACAGCAGCCCAGCAGGATATGATGAGCCATAGGAGATATATATACATATATATATATGTGGCTCAGTAGTCTCCACGCAAGCATGATGCACATCAGGAGCAGAGTCACAGCGTCTCTGAGCCCTCCAAAGCCACCACACTGGGGGCAGCCAGTGTCTGTGGGCAGCCCAGGATCACTCCTCCTCTTCCTCTTGCAGATACACGACAGACACCTGCCCCAGGGATGATGCGTGACAAGGGAGAAGGCCCGTTTTGAGGAAGAGGATGAATGGAAGGAGAAAAGGCACATGAGAAAGATGGCAAGGTAAGGGGAAGCTTCATGTGGGCGCTGGGTGGAGGCAGGGGGAAGGAGCTGCTCACCCGTGCTGGAAGCAGGAACCTCGGAGCCCGCAGGAAAGTCCCCAGCGGTTGCAGAGTCAGTTGTGGTGATGGAAGGACATGTGGTGGCCATGTGAATACCAAAAGTGTTTGTCATAGCTCTGCAGAATAAATACAGACACTGCTGGCTGGAGAAAACAGCAGGTTTTGGTGCGGCCGGGCAGGGCGGCGTGCGAGGAGGTGGAAGATCCCTGATAGAGATCCTGCCGGGAGGCAATCACAGGCTTTTGGCTAATTACTCCTCAGTTGTTAGCAATGTCACCGAGTGCTGAAGGTGACTCTTTGGGAAGTCCAGGTCACGCTTCCATAGCTGCAGGCCTGGGCTGGGGAACCAGGCAAGGAGGGGGCTTGCCCAGGCTGAGGGGGTCCAGGAGCATGTGTCACACCAACCTACGGGAAGATGTGCCTGACCAGTTAACCCAGGTAGCTGGGTCCAGCTGGAACATCCTTGGAGATGCTGGTGACTGGTGTGCCCAGGTATGAGTGCAGGAAGAGCCCATCTCGTTATCATCTTACCACATCCATTCGAGTCCTCTGCCTTAAGCTGTTTTTGGGATAAGCCTGTAATTTCTTGGGCTGGTGCCTGGTGGAATCCCACCAGTGTTGCTCCAGATGTTGAGCAACTGGGTGACCAGGCTAGAAGCTTCTCTCAATCCAGGCTTCTTATTTTTCCTTCTTTGCCCCTGCACTCTGTAGAAGCTGTATTTGATGGAAAGAGCAGGAAAATGGCTGAGCTATAAATAACGTATTCAAAACCAGGCAGGGACCTGTGAGAAGCAAGGATGGTGTCTCCGTCTCTGATGTGGGTTTGGAGGAACAATTTAAGCAGCAGCAGATGTTAAAAGGTTTCCCTTTGTGCCGGAGGTTGTTCAGGGCGGAGGAGATTAAATCCTGGAACCAAAAACAGTGATTTGATGACAAAGTTTCATCTTTTGCATCCGTGATGGTAAGGTCTTGCGGGGATACTGGGGCAGTTTTTCTTCTGGCCCATGTTAATGAGGCTGGCGGGGCCCTGCTGACAGCCTGGGGAAGCCGTTCTTCAGCCCAGCTGTCTGCCAGTGCCCTGACCTGCTCCCCAGGTCTGATCTGCCTGAGATGTCACACGGCAGACACCAAGGGATGTCCCCAGCAGCTGCTTGGTGCTCAGCTAGAGGAGGAGCAGCAGCAGCCTGAGAGGAGCCATAGCCTTAACCCCATCCCTGCCTCAGTTTCTCCAGCTGCAAGGTCAGGAGCAGGAACAGCCTTTCCCACACCCAGTTAGGGATTTCATGAAGCTGCTTGGGGGGGGGACAATGCTTGGTTCAGCTGGCCAGGGACCAAACAGGAGATGCTAAGCCTGGTTTTGGGGTGCCGGGCAGCAGTGATGTGGTGGGACCAATAGGTTGGGAAGAAGGATAAACCCCGGCATTTTCAGAGTCCTGGTGGTGGTGGTGGGGAAAAAGGGTGACTTGGGGTGCAGCAGAATCACACAGCTCCCAGGCACATCCTGCAGTCTTAATGCTTGCTGGTGCCTCAGTTTCCCCCATCTGCAGCATCCAGCAGGTTTCCAGTCCCAGGGTGGGGAGATGCACACCCTGCAGACATCCTCTGGGTGCGGCAAGGAGGTTGTTTCTGGGTTAGAAGGTGACCTCTTCCATTAGCAGCAGGGACGCTTTTTCTTCCCGAATTAGATGGTGGTTTGGAGGCTTTCCAGGGCCGACATCATTCTTTTTGCCTGATGGCACTGGGTTTGCTCCAGTGGTGAGATCCTGCCCGAGCGAGGTAGGGCTGCAGATGCAGAAAGCTGCTGGCACCCCGTGGCTCCCTGGCCGTGGATCACACCAACCCCAGCATCAAAGTTCTCCGATAGCCGTGGATGGGACATTTTGGGGCTCCCCAGTGTGTGCACCCAGTCCCTGCTCATGCCTGTTCCCTGCACATGGGTGGCATGCTATAGATCTGGAGGTGATGGAAATCCCTGTCCTGTCCAAATCAGAAATGCTTAAATCCTCTTTCCAACCCTTCTCCATCAGAGGTTCATGGTGCAGCGTTACCAGCGCCATGTTCGCACATCCAGGATGCGATTTCAAAGCCAGCCCCAGATCCTGGTGATGACACCAGGCAGGACCACTATTTCCTACAGCCAGAAGAATGCCATGGTTCCCAGCCCATTCCTGGTGACCAAGGTGCACCAGGAGCTGCCTGGTGGTCATGGCCGTGTCTCCTCTGGTCACCCAGGGCCACCCTGAGCAGCCCTGCCCTGGCTAATGTGACAAGGGCAGCGTTGTCAGCGATGCCACCACGTGCTCTGACATCCCCCACAAAATCGCAGCAGCCCAGAGAATTGCCAGAGTCAGGACAATTTTAGAAAGGCTAATTAAAGCCCATTTTCACCCCGTGCCTCTCGGTGAGGGAAAGCATTTAGCGGTGACCTCAGAGCGATTGAATTTGCGCTTGAGCTTTCTGTTTCACCTCTGAAAAAAAGATGAGATTGCTCTGTAAACTCGTTAGCGAAAGTAACTCTTGATGCCTTTGGCTCCTGACCAGGATGGGCCCCGCCAAGTCCCACTGAGCTCCGTGCTCCTCCTGCTGCATTTTGCTTGGGCAAGAGGGACCTCTTAATACACTTGATGGAGAAATTCAGGATTGCTCCAGGCTGTTTTCAGGGACAAATCCATCCTGGGCTAACTGTGCTGATGCCAAAGAGCCCAGCTGAGCTTGCACAAGGGCCCTCCCTTGCTGCTGTCCCTTTCCACCTTGGAGATGACAGCAGCTGCTCCATGGCCACCAGCTGGTTCCTGCTTGCCCTTCCCTGCTGCACATCTGCCCTGCAAACCACTGATCTTTCCTTTTTCTCCCTCTTCCCTGCCCAGCTGTGCCTCATGACGACCTCACGCACCATGTTCTATGGGTCCTCCTCCACCATGGCTCCACCATCCAAGAGCCGGCTGAAGCGCCAGAGCCGGATTTTCTCCCAGGTCTTGTACAGGACCTTGAGCTACAAGGACCGGAGCTCAACCTCTGCTTCCGCGGCAGCCGGTGAGGATGACCCAGCCGAGCTCTCCACCCAGCTCTCGGCCCCTGGTGTCCTGAAGATCTTCGGGGGCAACATCTGTGCGGGCACCAACTACAAGAGCGTGTTGGCCACGGGCAGCTCAGGAGCCCGGGAGCTGGTGAAGGAAGCCCTGGAGCGCTATGGGCTAAGTCAGCTCAGTGCTGGGCAGTATGCCCTATGTGATGTCATTGGAAAGTTTGAGGGCCCTGAAAAACGGTGGCAAACAGAGGGGCTGAGGGTCCTGGGGGACCACGAGAAGCCACTGCTCATCCAGGACCTCTGGAAACCCAGGGAAGGCTTCTCGCGGCGGCTGGAGCTTCGCAAGAGGGCAGAGGTGGAGGAGCTGGCAGCCAAGGATGTGGATACGACTACTGCAGGTCAGAGCCTGGCATGGGGCAGGGAGAGGGTCTGGGGAGCTGCCACCCCCTTGAGATGCCCGTGGGAGATGCACCCCACGCTGTTCTGCCCATGTTTTGGGCACGGGGTGGTGGTGCAAGTGCTGGGTGGGAGGAAAGCTGTAGTTCAGCTGTAAAGCTCTTGGGTAGAGTCGGTACTCACTGCTCTCCTGCATCAATTCAGTACCTGCCACCTCAAATATTTACTCTAGACAGTTTAGAGGTCTAGACCAAACCCCCACGTTCATCTGGGTGGCATCAGGCAAGACCATGGGTGTTGTCCACTCTTCCTATGGCTGTGAACATCATCCTACACCTCGGTGCAGCCTTGTGCCTGGCAAAGCACTGCCCCACTCGCCACAACCCCTGCCCCATCTCCCCACAAGCATCCCCTGGCAAATCTGCAGAAGCAATTAAGCAAAATGAAAAGCTAATGAAGAGAGAGAGAGAGAGAGCAACGTAGGGCAGGAGAGCCCCCCTGGAGATGCCTGATTGAGTCCAGGGCTGGCAGGAGGAGATAAGTGCATCATTAGGAACCAGCAGGTTAATAAGTGACCCCAGCACGGAGTAATGAAGTTTCCCTCCTTCCAGCCTCAGGATGAGGGCTGAAAGGTTTAAAAATCAGTGTTCTTTTTAATTGCTTGATGCCCTTGAAGGGTCTGACCTGCTGATGGAGGGGTCTTGTATCAGGCTCAGGAGGTATCAGCCAGGGATGGGCAGCGAGTGGTTCCTCACACCTGTAGGAAAGGGTTGGAATTGTCAAAAATAACCTGATGAGGGTGCAGGATTACCCCAGGTGCTCTACAAATGAGAGCAAATATTCCCCCCCAGCAGCAAAACGAATGTCCCAACCTGTCCTGTGCCACTGGGCTCCTTTCCTACCCGCTTCAACGAGGGCTAGAAGGAGCCTGGGCACAAGGCATGAAGGAAAACAGCTGTGGGCATTTCAGCAGGGGGGGAACACAGGCTGCTGGAGCCCCACCAGCTGCAATTTGCAATTGGGGTTTTGCCTGGTTGCCCCAAAATCTAAGCATGGAGTTTGCAGGTCCCCATCAGGGCAGGGAGCTGGGGATGGGCTCCCCTCCCACCTTGAAATGGATGGATGAGAGTGGAAAGCAAACCCCAGCCCCATATTAGCGCTGTGCAGGGTGGTCCGTTGGTACCCCATGGTAGGACAAGGATCTCTCCATTCTTCACTGTGTCTGGTCCTCATGTCTGCTGAGGGTGGGGATTCTATGGGATCGGTCCCATCTCGCTGCACGTGTGATGCAGGGACAAAGGGGTGAAGGTGGATGAGCTCTGCTCCTCTCTTCGGCTTTCTCCAGCTGGGATCAGAGAGCCCTTAAGCGCTTTGGGAGAGAGGCGACTCTAAAAACAGCTTATTTTGAAGAGAGGAAAGGGCGAGAGCCAAGCGCGATGGTTATAGCACACGGTGGGGAAGGCCACGTGGCAGCTCCCTGCCTGAGCCCAAGGTCAATTCGTGGCCTCAAATTCTTCCCCTTGGCTGCAACGAGCAGCATTCCCACCTGTGACCTGGATCCTGGGTGGGATGGCAGCTGAGGAGGGGAAGAGGCAGGGTCCAGGCTTCCCAATGCAGGAGCAGGCAGCACCGAGCTGGCCTGAGCTTGGCACCCTTTGGTGATTCCTGATGGGGGAGAAGTTCCTGACCGGATTGTGTGCCCTGGCTCTGGAAAGAAGCCCGTTACACTTTCAATGTAGTTATCGCTTCATTTGTTTCAGCACTCCTGGGTGGGGTGGTGGAAATTCTCTATTTTTTAAAAATTTTTTTTAAAGCTTCGGGCATTTTCCATAGCTGACCGAGCTCTTCCGAGACAGAAAAACCTACACCCACATTTGTTTAGGCTGCCTGCTCTGCAAACTACACAGCCCTTATTTGTCTTACCTGTTAAAAATCTCACTTCTCCAGCCCTTTATTTTGGTGGCAGGCTCCATTGCCAGTCTCCACTGGTGGCACTGCCCAAAGGGATGCTGTGGGGCTGGGACCACGCTTTCCCACTCACCCACAAGCTTCTGGGGATAGATGGGAGCAACACAGAGCTTCTGGAGGAGACATCTGCTTCCCCCTCACGCAGAATTTTAAAAAGACCCAAATCTCCTGGTGTGATGGGGACTGACTGCGAGTCCCCTCCACCAGGGTCACCCCTCTCACCAGCCTCAAGCATCATCTGCCTGCCCAGGGTGGTGGGGCACTGGTGTGGAAAATGCAGCATCTGTGCAAAAATAAAGGGACTTTGGGCTTACAGCTCCCTACGAATTAAAAAAAAAAGAGAAAGCACAGGGAAGCTGCAAAGCAGGATTCCCAGGGAAATACCTGCAGGGCCCTTCCTGGTGCAGGGCGTTGCTGGAGCAGCAGGGCTGGGACCACTGGTGTCACAAGATGCTGGTCCATCACTGCCCTCCTGCTGAGAGAAAGGCTCCACACCCACCCATGACCTGTTAGCAAAGAGCTTAAGAGTTTTATCTGCTCAGTTACTCATTATCCTAATTAGTTTATTAGCTGCTTCTCACTGGGGAGGAAAGCACTCCCTCCTCCTGTCACAAATTAGCAGCACAGGTAGAGCAGCTCTGCAGCAAATGAGGCTGCCACCCTCTCCCACTGCCTCCCCTGGTCCTGCTCCTTTTTGGGGAGTGGGGAAGCAGTGATTAGGGAGCATCTGGGGAAAGCACCCACAAACTGGAGGCAGCGCTTGGCATCTTTATGGCATTCAACTTCCAAATCAGCCCTTGTCCTGGAGCTTGCAGGGGCTTTCCTGGGAGGCTGCATCACGTGCACACCTTGGGAAACTTAGGAGTTAAGCTTGTTATAGTGAAAGATGCTCTGGCTGGTGCCTCTGAGGATCTGGCTTTGATATACCTTAGCAGGACTGCATCCAGGGAGGGCTCCCTGCAGGGGCTGAGTAGCAACTACATTAGGAAGGACTAGCCCGTCCTTAACCCCTCCTGGGTAAATTCAAAGTGTTTCTCCTTTCCTGGGGCCCGTGGAGTTAGTTATTGGCTGATTTATTTCTCAACCAGGAGAAGGGAGCCTGGAAGACAGATCCCAGGCACCACCACAGCTGGCAGGTTTCTCCCTAGGATGCAGGATGGGTTTAGGGCAGCAGCTCGGTGGGGGCTGGCCAGGGGACACTTGGTGACCCTGCCCGGGGTGCCCAGCTCTTCCTAAGGGACAAGGTGCAATCCTGCCCCTGTTCCCATTGGCATCACCATGTGGCTTCTCTCTGCCCGGGCTGTGCTGTTGGGGATGCTCCCTCAGCATTTTGGTTGGGATAACCTGCACGCACTCGGGAGGAGAAAACAGTAGCAGAGGATTGAAAAAATAAATAAATAAATAAAAATTAGCCCCATTTTATGGAGGGACTTTGTTATGCTCAGGAAAAGAGCTGTGTTTATCTTTCCAGCACAGCTCCGGAGTTAACGGGGATCCTGTGACAGGGGCTCTATCAGCAGTCAAAAAGCAGCTTTTTCCCTTCATAAAATAATACAGAAGCTTCCTTTCCCCTAGATAAGAGATGATGGCACATCTCTCCAGGCAGTGGGGACCCCAGTCCTGGCAGCTCCTGCTCCATCCCAGGGCAACGAGCTCCAGCAATAACTGCTCCCCAGGATCCGGCCCCTCTCCTCCTCTTCCTCCTCTCCCACGGGATCTGCATCGCCCCAGCCTTCCTTCATCCCTTTGGCTCATTTCCATGCTGTGGGCTGGGGATGGGGCTGCTGTGGGGAGCCGAGGCCTCCTGCAGAGGCGTTTGGGGTGGCCTTTGGCATCCTCGGTGGCATGGCTTGGGCTGTGCCCCTGCCCGGACAGGCTTGTTGCACCCTCTGGATTTCACATCTGTGGGATGCGGGCACCCCACGCCATGCTGCTGGCCGTGATGGGGACATGAGCAGGGCCCATTGCCTTTTTAAGAAAGACTCAGGGCACTGGGCTGTTTGGAGCTGCTCGGCCATGCCTTGCCCTAATCCCAAGGCATGTAAACAGGAGGGGCTATTTTTCTCCCTCTCCCACCCCCCCGCCTCCCCATCCCCATCTCTTTCATTTTCCCAGCAAAGGAGAGCTGGATTTAAAACAAACAAACAAAAAAATGTATTTCAGAACCTGCGGCCCATTCCTCACCAAATAAGGCAGATGGCATTTTTTTTTTCTTTTCTTCCTGGGATCTGAACTTGTGAGTGTCCCTTTAAGCAGCCTCAGGCGCTGGGCTCTCTGCTCTGCCGTCCCCAAATCCCACTGGCTGTCCCCAAATCCCGCTGGCCAAAGCCTTCTCTCTGGCCGGCCGAGCCGTGAGCGGGGCTCTGCCTCCGTGCTGCTCCTGCAAGAAAATCCTTTAGGCTTTTTTCCCCTTCTTTTCATCCTCCCTGAATGCCAGTGACCTGCTCCCAGGAGGCTGCCCACCCCAGGTACGAGCATCACCCGTCAGACCCACAACTTCTTACTCCTCCTGCAGGGCTTGAGCCTCGCTGGCAGCACGGAGAGGCCCGTGGGGACCCCAGGGGTGGGGATGCCATGCTGGGGGGGCTGCTTTTACAGCTCAGCCAGGCCTATTTCTTCTCTCCAGCTCCCGTTTGTCTTGCGGAGGGCTCTGCCCGAATTGATGCTTGGGAGAAGTTAATTACAGCTTGCTCCTGCGGCAGGCAGGCTCCTCGGCAACTCTCATGCCTGGTGGATACTGGGGGGGGGACCAGAGGGTCTCTCTGTGCCTCCTGCTTGCTGCTGGCCACCGAAGGCCCAAAGGCATCATCCAGGATCCTTTTTATTTGCAAAGATGGAGCTAAGTTTATTTTTAGCAGAGATTTCCTCTCGCCCCCCAGCGTAGCCAGGGGCGGGTGGGGGATGCTGCGGACGCTGAGCCCAGCCCAGGCTGCCCCCCGGGTCGGTGGGGTTTTGGGGGCTGGGGGAGGGCTGGGGCATCCCATTTTTTGGCAGTGGCATTGGGGGGCACAAAGCTGTGCGCGTTGCTGTCCTAGTGTCACCTTTGGAGGGCAGGGGACCACATAGTCCTTGGGGGGGTGATGGAGGATGCTTTCAGCTGCAGCATCCCTCCAGCCGCGGGATGCTGCGGCTGCGGAGGGTCCCGGAGTTGAGGGGGATGCTGGGTGGCTGAACGTTGCTTAACCCTCTTCCCAAATCAATTCCCTGCAGGAATAAACGCCCAAGCACGGAAACTGCAGAGGCACCGGGCTCGGGGTGCCCGGCGGGGAGCGGCGGGGGCTGAGCGGTG
>VXBW01006791.1:140593-222312 GCA_013400375.1 Thinocorus orbignyianus
CCTTTTAGAAAATGAGTGGTGGCAGCTTGGGATTTGGCAGCCTTGTCCCCCAGGTTGTCCCCAAAGCTGTCCCCAAGGACAAAGTGGGGGCCCCGAAGCAAGGACCTGTGACATCCCGTCTCCTGGCAAAGCCAAAGCCCCTGGAGCAGCATCCCTGCCCTGGCACAAGGGAGGCCCGGTTTTTCGGGTGATGGCTGAGCTGCCCCAGCCCCTGTCTGGCTGCTTCGTTAGTGGCAAATGTAATGAGAGGCAGTGAGGAGACAGCGCGTCTGAGAGCCCCTGCTCCCCAGTGCTGGAGGCACTTGGAGAACTGGAAAGGACTGGGACAGCTCTTAAGTTAATGGCTACCTTGTCCCTTTTGGGTACCTGGGTGTTCCAGGCTTTCCAGCAGGGTGGCACTGGAACTGCCACCCTCATCCTTTAGTAGAGCTGGGGAAACTGAGGCACGGGATGGTTATGTGAGCTGCCTCGGGGTGTTCGGGCAGGCTGGGGGACAGGCAGGGCAAGGACTTGATGCTCTGGAGGGAGAAGGGGATGGTCCCACCATCCTCCCCAGGCCAGGCACCGCTGCAGACTGGTGGGAGAAGATGGGAAGGAAAAGTAGCTGCAGGAAGAGGAGGGGGTGAGAGGTGGAAGGAGGGTTCCCTCTGCCCAAAGCATCGTGTCCAAAATTACTGTGCCCATTTATTAGGGTGGCCAAGGCAGGGATTGCTGCTCTCCTGCTGGGCAGAAAAGAAAATAGAGGGAGGAAGGTGTTTCTGCTCTGCAAAGGTGCAGCGGGCGGGTGGGCAGCTGGAGATGCAGGATGCTACATGTCCACCCTTGCACAGTGGTGGGGAGGAGGGTCCCTTTTTCCCTGCCCTATCCCCGGTTCATGCCACCTCTCCCCGCCTTGCAGGACAGCTTGGTGTACCTGCTGAACCGCGAGCAACACACGGTGGGCCAGAGGACACAGGCCAGCAAGCCCAGCATCAGCCTGTCTGCCCCGGACATCTTACCCCTGCACTGCACCATCAGGAAGCTTCGACCTTCCCGTCATCACTCGGAGGAGAAACTGGTGCTGGAACCCATCGCCGGTGCTGGCATCTCTGTCAACTTCGCCGAGGTGGCCCAGACGGTCGTGCTGCGGCACGGGGACCTCCTCTCCCTCGGTCTCTACTACCTTCTCCTCTACAAGGACCCCATGAAGGCACAACCGCTGCCGGCGCAGACCCTGCTGAGGCTGCGAGCCCTCCACCACGCCGTCCCCGAGGGTCCCCCCGTCTGTGGGGCGTGTGGCACCCTGCTGAAGGAGAAGGACCCCGCCACCAAAAAGCAGTGCCCCTCGCCCACCGGTGTCCCCCGGGCTCCCCGAAGAAAGATGCTGCTGGAGTTTGAGCCAGCGGCTGAGGACTTGCTCCTGAGGCGCATCATGACACTGATTGAGCCGGGGGGGGATGACCACAAGCTGACCCCCGCCTTCCTGCTCTGCCTCTGCATCCAGCACTCAGCCACCAGCTTCCAGCCGGGCGACTTCGGGCAGCTGCTGCTCAAAGTGGCCAAAATGATCCAGAGGACAGTGTGGGTCAGTCAGTGGTGGGGTTGGGGGGGATGTGGGGGTGTTGCTGGAACTCCCCCGGGGGCTTCTCCCAGCAGCAGGGATTGCTGGTGGGGCTGATGCTCATGGCAGCCCATCCCACTGGTTTTCATTTTGCTTTCCCTTCTCTCCCTGGCCAGGAGCGGACACGGGAGCTGGCTGAGAAGCAGTCCCAGCAGTAAGTGCGACCTGCCACCTTTCCTTGTTTTGCCCCAAAACGGGGAGAATTCAGCCCAGTTCTTCCTCCATGAGTGAGGAGAACCCGTAGCCACCTAAAACCACCCTTCTGCTCTGGTGGCATCAATACCCGCTGAATTTTCCTGCTCCATCCCATGCATTCAGCTCTCTGGTCCCTCCACCCCAGTGCCTACTTGAGAATGTGCGGGGTTGGAAAAGCAAGTGAGCTTTTGGGGTGAAACAGGACCTGCAGCAGCTCTGGGAGTCTTCTACAGTCCAGGACCAGGCCAAAGCTTTGCATGGGTGGCTTCAGCATCCTGGAGGGATGGTCCCAGTGTGGGGTCTCACCCTGTTCATGCTCAAGACCCACCCTGTGGAGTGAAAACAGGGCTGGTGTTGCATGTGTGCATCCAGAGATGGTGGCACACAGTGTCCCAGCGTGGGGAGCACCACTTTGGGGCTGTCACAGTGGCCTGGGGTGGGTGTGGGGCTGGCTCCTCAGCCACTTCCAAAATCCAGGCTCCAAAGCAGCATCTGGAGAAACAGTTGGTGCTTGCTGTGAGCTCTCCTTTAGGACAAGGTCTGAGGGTGCTTCCCAGGCCTTTCCTATAGCAGGAAAAAAGCAGTTCAGCAGTTGAGAAACTTCCCAGATGCTTTTTATTTGTTTTGTTTTATTTTTGAACAGCCCAGCACAGGCGGGCTGGATTTAACCATCCAGAGCTGGCAGGAGCAGCACATATTTCTCAGGGAGAGTTGCTCTTCAGCCACAAGTACTCACTGCAGTTCAGCTGTATTAGGGGTAATCCCCCCCCACCTCCAGAATTGGGGAGCCTGGTCCTCACAGGGTGCCCTTTGGTGTCCCACAGAGCAGGAACCACCAGATTTTTGCTTATAAAGGGTCCTCCTAAGGGGGTGCTGAGCTTGGGGGTGAAGGGATGCTCTGGCATTGCCCCAGGATGACCTTTTTCTCCCCAAAAGCTTGAGTGGGGATGCTGAGAAGCAGCAGCAGCCGTAACACCAGCTGTGTCTCCCCAGCCAGGACCCTGCCACCCTGTCCCGCTTCACCATCACGGACCTTCTCCCAGACCTGCAGCACATCCTCTTCTGGATGGCCAACGCCATCGAGGTCCTCTACTTTGTCCAGCAGAAATCCCCCACCTACATCCAGAGCATGGAAGAGGAGCTGGACGTCAGAGGTAGGGCTGGATGCAGCGCCCTGCTCATTTCTCTGGCTGGAACGACTTTGCTCCATTAATCCCTGGTCACAAGCCCCCCCGAGATGCTCCTTTAACCCCCCCAACCCCTTAATCCTCATCAGTAGGGACATCTCTGCCGTGCAGGCTGGGGTAATCCCTGGGGAGGAGCAGCCTCCCAGAACCGTGCCACGATGTTGCTTGGCTTCGGGGCCAGATTGTGCTGCTTTGGCAGCAGAGCATCCCTTTTCCACCCTAGCAGCTCCTGGTTAATGCCTCGGGGGTGGCTTTTTGCCCCTCCTGAGCTGCTGTGGGGTCACTGGGATTTGAAGGCAGCCCTGAAGAATTGCTCACTGACGAGCCCGTGTGTGTGCCAGCAAAGAAAATAATAAGTAAAAGCAAAAGGAATTAAATCAGCCTCAGCAAACTGGTCTATCAAGGAGGTTGAAACATCTGTAAGGCCAGAGGGGCTGCTGGAAGGAGGGGTGCAGTTGGGGCAGAGCCACCCTGTGCCAGGCTGTGCTGCCAGTGGCATCATGATCCCAGGAAGATGGCAGCTTTGGGATGAGGGGACCCTCTTTTGCTCCTCCTGGGTGGTGATGCCAGCACAGGAGCTCTAATAACCCCTACCCCATGGATTTGGGGAGCAGTGATTTCTGCCTTGTTGCCGTGGGTTTGTTTCCCTCCTGCCCACCACCCATCCTTCTCTCCACCCCGTAGGCTCCAAGGAATCTCTGTTCTCCTCCACCATCACAGCCAGCGAGGAGGCGATGACGGTGCTGGAGGAGGTGATCATGTACACCTTCCAGCAGTGTGTCTACTACATCTCCAAGGTACGTGCTCCCCGGGAAGGGTGGCAGCATCCCAGGGGGCCAGCATGAGCATCCCGGGCTGTGCAGAAAGGGTTGTGGGTTGGCTTTTATATTTGATTATTTTTGAAGCTTTTACTTGTTGGCAGTTGCATCACACCGAGGTGTTTTCCTTTGGGCTGAAGTGCCCCGATTTTTGGTCGCAGCCCAGGAAAAAAAGTATTGGATTACTGCAGCGTGGTTCCCTGCCCGCAGTGCAGCGGCTCGGCTGGGCTCGGGGTGGGGAACGCGTTTGGGGAAGAGCTGCCTGGCTCCAGGCAGAGAGACATAATGCTGCGATTCAGGGTGAGATGGAAAGGGGCCCCTGGAGCGTGGCTGTTGGAGCTTGAGCAGGGAACAGAGCAGGCAGTGTGAGGCAGTAGAAAGGCTGCTGTGTGCAGGAGGGATGCAGGGGATGCTGCTCCTCACCCACCCCTCCTTCGCCTGGGCAAAGGTGGGCTCAAGGGGCTGCAAGAGGAAAAGGTGGCCCCCATCAATCCCAATTTTACTTACCCTCGTTGCCCAGCTGATTGGCCTGGGTCAGGTTGGTTTTCAAATCCCTGAGCTGTCCCCTGCAACTGCTAAAAGCAGCAGACACCTTCATATTTTTATTTTTATTACTTTTAAACACTTATGCATGGAGGCAGGGAGTGAGCAGGACCAGCACCAGGTGGTGGTGAGGGCGTCAGGAGGGTTTGGCCCATACAAAAAGCAAAAAAACACCAAGAAAACAAACAAAATAAACCCCAAATCAGCATGCTGTGAAGTTCTCACTCTCCCCACAGTGTCTGTACGTGTCCCTCCCTGCCCTGCTGGAGTGCAACCCCTTCCAGAACGAGTGCCGGGAGAGCTGGCGAGCGTCCCCGCCACTGCCCGAGGAGCTCCGCAGGGTCGTGCTCATCTACCAGGCAGCCTTGGACCTGCTCCGCCAGTACAAAGTGCACCCAGAGATCACCTCCCAGATGTTCGCCTACCTCTTCTTCTTCTCCAACACTCTGCTCTTCAACCAGCTCCTGGACAAGGGTCAGTTCTTCTCGAACGCCCAGCTTGGAGTGGGGTAATCCATAGGAGACCAGCCCATGGGGAGACCCTCCAGTCCATCCCAGTACCACCACTGGGGGTACAAAAGAGAGGGGGCTAGAGATGGGCAGATCTTAGTATCACTATGAGAAGACCAAGCTCAGACCTAGCAGCTGCCTCCTCATTAAATATTTGGGGTTTAAATACTTTGTCCTCACCCCTATAAGAGTGTTGCCCTTGTGAGGCTGAGCAGAGGCAGCTCGTTAATAAATAATCACTGCCTGCTTTGTAACTGAGGTGCTCGTTAGCCCTCATTAACACAGTGGCCCCACTGCCTGCTCTGAGTGCCAGGCAAAGTCCAGCCAACACCAGGAGTGAGAACTGTGGGATCAGAGAATCATGGAATGGTTTGGGTTGGAAGGAACCCTAGAGATCATCAAGTTCCAACCCCCTTGCCCTGGGCAGGGACACCTCCCACCAGACCAGGTTGCTCCAAGCCCCATCCAGCCTGGCCTTGAACCCCTCCAGGGATGGGGCAACCACAGCTTCTCTGGGCAACCTGGGCCAGGGTCTCACCACCTTGGAAGAGAATGCTCTGGGAAGACCTTAGAGCCCCTTCCAGTCCCGAAAAGCCCCTTTGGGGGGCTTCCTGAAGCCTTCTCTTCTCCAGGCTGAACCCCCCCCAACTCTCTCAACCTGTCCTCCCAGGAGGGGATGCTGGGGACATTAACCTGGATTTACTTTGCTGCCTTGGGGCAGGATCTGGGCTCTGGCAGAAGGATGGGGGGGATGAGGGGACTACTCCCCAGTGTGTTCTGACAGATCCTCTGCCTCCGCAGGCTCCTCTCTTGGCTGCTTCCACTGGTCTCAGGGGGTGAAGCTGCGGGCCAGCGTGCGGTTGCTGCTGGAGTGGCTGCGTGGTGCTGGCTTTGAGCAGCTGGCCCAGCAGTTTTTTGCCAAACTGGCAAGCGTGGCCAACCTGCTGGCCATGCCCGGCTCCCAGCTGGTCCAGGTGAGGAGTGCTGGGGGCTCAGGGTGGGCAGGAGAGACCCCGCTCAGTGTTTGGAGGTCCGATGTGGCCCTTCAACCTGTGCCAGGGTGGTGGGTACCAAGGGGATGCTCAGGCTCATTCCATCTTGCCTGGCCTCTCCCTCCTGTCCCCCTCCTGAGCCCGTACCCCTGGGAGAAAGCTGTTCCTCAGCTCTGCTCTTCACCCCGTGCTCTGTGTCCTTGCTCAGATGACCTGGCCATCCCTGCGAGCCGAGTTCCCAGCGCTGAGTCCCGCGCAGCTCCAGCGGGTGCTGAGCCAGTGCCAGGCGGTGATGGACGTGGGCTGCATCGCAGCCTGGCAGCCCGGTGAGGAGGACAGCCCGGCCACCTTCCAGCCTGGTGAGCCCCTGGCACCATGGGTCACCCACAGTCACTCCATCCAAGGTTTTTATGTACAAACCAAACAGGGAATTAATTCCCTTCACCTCCCTGGGGCTCCTGGAGAAACTGTATCCACCGGGAATAACCACTGTCTGGCCATTTGGGTATTGCAGAGGATGCAGAGTGCTCTCAGATGGGTTTGGGATCTTTTCTGAGGTCCCCAGTGGGGGATGCTGCTGCCTCACAGCTCCCTGTGACCCCCATCCTGGCTGGGAGACTGCATGTGGCCGAAAGCTGGGATGCAGGAGTGGGATGCAGGAGTGGGATGCAGCCTGGGCTAGCGCTAGCCTCCCTCCCTCCGCCTTTCAGATGAGGTGCTGGAGTCTTTCGACAACCACCCGCCCATCATCCTGCCCAGCGGGGGCTTCAAAGTGGACCTGGAGGTGGAGACCTTGGATGACAACATCTACCGGCACCTCCTTTACATCCGCCACTTCCTCTGGAGCCTGCAGAGCAAGAGCCCCCATGCCGGCGAGGGACCATGCTCAGCACCCCCAAAGGTAGCCTGTACCCCAAGGAGGGGCTGTTCCTCTCCTGGGTGGGCAAGAGGGTCTCAGGTCCCTCTGAAGTCCGTCCAAGCCTGGCACCAAGGGCTTGTTGTCCTCCCCGCAGCCTGGAGCTGCGATGATGCCCTCCTGTAGAGCTGCTGGAAGGATTAGTGCTGCTAATCCCCCAGCCTGGGGGGTGCGGGAAGGTGACTGGGAAGGACAGGCTCGTCCTGGCAATCTCGTTAGCGGGGAGGAGGCAGGAGAAGGGGATGTCATCAGGCAGAGCTCCCCTTCTCCCTGCACGTCCCACCATCCTCTGTAGCCAGGCACAGCAGCGCTAATTAGCTAATGCCTATAAAGCCCAGGGAGACGTGCTGTGGGTGCTAAGCTCAGCTGCCATCCATCTCTAGCTCCCTGGGGGATGATGTCCCTCCAGCAGGTCCCCTTCTCCTCTCCTGCCCTGGCCCCATCACCTGCAGCACCCTCAGGCACCGCTACCTCCTCCCATCACCCTGAGGGTCCACGTCTCTCAGCTCTGGGGCCACAGGAGCAGCAGAAGTGTCCCCTTCTGATGTTCCCCAGCTGGGACGTGACCAGTAGTCCCCTCCTGGCTGGTTGTGAGTGTCCCCAGCACAGCCCTGGCTGCAAAAATTGGTGTGTGAGAGTTGTTTTGGGAAGCCAGGACAAGCCCTGGTGGTGTCTGAGCTACCAAGGCTTTGGCTGGGGTCAGCAGATGTCCCGCCTGGTGGTGGGGTGTGGGCAGGGGGTGAGAAGCACCCACAGTGGGGGAGTCCCACAGAGGATTTTTCTCCTTCTTAAGAAAGAGG
Source organism: Thinocorus orbignyianus (assembly GCA_013400375.1). Classification (NCBI taxonomy): domain Eukaryota; kingdom Metazoa; phylum Chordata; class Aves; order Ciconiiformes; family Thinocoridae; genus Thinocorus; species Thinocorus orbignyianus. The sequence goes on from VXBW01006791.1 coordinate 148,154, forward strand.
CACGTGCAACGCCCGAAGTCCTGGAGGTGAGCGAGAGCCCAGCTGCTGCCCTGGGGAACATCATCACCCAGGAGGACTTCTGCTCCTTGGGGGGCTGCACCGAGCCAGAGGGGTCACCTCCACTCTACTTGGCCACCAACGGCTGCCCCTATGAGCCCCCCACCGGTGAGCCCCAGCTCCAGGAGAAGCTCCAGCAGCTGCAGCTGGGCAGGGGTCTGGCCCCCAAGGCTGGCACAGCACCCCCAGACCCCTCCTGCCTGCTGACACCCCCCACCACCCCCCTCAACTTCGACTCCGGGAGCCCAGAGTCTCCCCAAGGCACTGGCAAAGGGCTGCAGGACCCCCGGAGGAACGGGATGAACGGCACCAAAGGCAGCACCCCTGAAGGTACCAAAAGCTCCTGCTGCTCTGTTTTGGGGGTGAATTTGGGGCAGGAGGGGGTTTGCTGCCCTTTCTCCTGTGCAGCCCTCCCTGCATGCATAGTTCCTGCAGGGGATGGGGCAGGTGGGAACCAATGAACATCTCATCATCTCCTGCCCCAGCAGGAACCCGGCTCTGGGTCAGCTTTGATGGGGTCTTGGGGGGCAGTTTTCTTTGGGTTTGGGTGATGGCAGAGGGTTAAGTGGGTGTCTCTGCTGCCAGGATGTTCACCCACCCCCTACGACTACCCCACGCCGGAGTCTTCCAGCCGCAGCTCTGCCACGGATGACTTCTGCTACGTCTTCGTGGTGGAGCTGGAGAGAGGACCCATCGGGTTGGGGATGGGGCTGATCGACGGCTTGGTGAGTTGGCACCCAAATAACTGGAGAGGGACACAAGGGACATGTTTTATACCCCCAAAAAAGCTGGCAGAGAAAGAAGCTAACGGCTTCCTGCAGGAGCTAGGTTGCTTCTCCCAGGAAAAATGAGGCATGGAGTGATCTCTAGGGAGAAGCAGATCCCTGCTCCTGGGACGTGTGCTGTGCAGGCAAAGTCCATCACAGCTGTCCTGCAGCTGGAGAGAGCAAACAGGCTCAAAGCTCTTGTGGAAGGAAAATGACTCAGCCAAGGTCTTTCCTCCACCCTTCAGTGGGTGGTGAGGGAAGTGCGAGGGGAGCAGGGAGGCTCCAAGGGTGCCAGAACAGCTCCACCAGCCGCTGCTGAGGTGGATCTCCATAACTACGTGGCCTTTCACAGCAGGACAGTAGGAAACAGGGCATCACCCAGCCCCGGGGGCAGCCGTGAGCAAAGAGCTCCCATCCCAAGATGGCTGAAGGCTAACGATGCTTTATTCTTAATTAAATTGAACAAGAGGATTGCCCCCACCCCTCCTTTCTGAGTATGAATTGATATGAAACCAAAGGGTTGTGTTTCCTTCCTGGTCCTGGTAGTGACACCATCCCAAGTGACCCCCAGGTCCCACCTGGGGAGAGCCACCCTGCCCAGGGACCTTCAGCCCTTGGGGACCAAAAAAATCCCTTTGTGTCCCTCCCTTACCTGAGCTTTTCCCTGCCAACAGCACACTCCTCTCTGCTCCCCGGGGATCTACATCCGCACCCTGATCGAGGACAGCCCCGCGGCGGCCGACGGCAGGCTCTCCATCGGGGACCGCATCCTGGCTGTCAACGGCACCAGCCTCATCGGAGCCGACTACCAAAGGTGAGCAGCACCTTGCTGGAGAGCTCATTCTGGTGTTGGCACAGCAGGAGTTAACACTCAAATCCAGATTTTAAGCTGTTTTGCTCAAAATCTCAATCCTGGAATGGGGTGGGGGTGCTGGAGGCTGTTGGGAGCCAGGATTCATCCCTCTTTCTCTCCCTGTTACCGCTCTCCGCAGCGCGGTGGACCTCATCCGCTCCGGAGGGAAGAAGCTGCGGTTCCTGGTTGCCAAGTCGGACATGGAAATAGCCAAAAAAATCAGTTCCAGCTCCTCTTCTTCCTAGTCCTCGTGGTACGAGGGTCCTTTGGCAGCAGCTTGTGGGCACAGCCCTGGTTAAGGCTGACCTCGGGGAGCCTGGAGCACACAGAGGGAGGACCAGGAGCTCCACAACTGCCCTCAGTTTGCTTTTCAATGCCTTGGCTCTGTGCTGCAGTGGAGGAAAAGGACACACAAGGGTGGTGCACGCTTCTCCCACCCCACTGGCCGGGAGCATCATTCCTGATCGATTGCCTGGCCTCATCTTACACCCCGTGTCACCCTTCTGAGGGGCCTTCCTGCTCCTTCATCCCCTCTGGCAGGGGGCTCCCCCCACGGCGGGATCCTCTCTTCCTCTAGGCTGGCAGCCCTGCATGATCCTTCCCGCTGGCAGGCAGAAGGCATGAAACACCTTTGGGATTTCAAAGATGAGCGTGTGGGGCTGGCCTGGGCTTCGCTGTGGCAGTGGCCACCTGAGGTGCTGGAAACTGGGTGGTAAAGGCAGCAGAAGGCCCCAGGAGCGGGATTCCAAGAAGGATGCGTTGTTAGGAGTGAAGTTCCGTGGTGCCATACCCTAAGCCAGGTGCCTTTCTGCTGCTGGGCTACAAGAAAGCTTCTCCGGGCGCTGCTCGGGGCTGGGAAGCGGCCACAGCAAAGGGCTGACACCACCAGCAGTTCCCTGCCAGTCCTGCGGGGAGCCCCTTGGAAAAAAAGACTCTCTGGCCTTTGCTCAGGCGGCAGATTTATCCCTCTGGTACCACCATCCTGGCAGAAGGCTGACCCAGCAGCGTGGGACATTCACCAGTGGAGAATTTCCAGGTCCCTGGATGGCTGCCCTCTTTCCTGCCCAGCTCAGAGCATCTCCGAAAATCCATGCTGGGGGGAAGGTCAGGCTTGAGTGTCCCAAAACCAGCCCTGTGGCTCTCCTGCCAAAGGCAACGGAGCGAGCGGAGCCGAGCTGGCAGCTCCACCGTGCGGCTGGCCGGTCCCTGCACACCCAGCCTCCTGCCTGCCGAGTCCTTCCCTCTGCTTTTAGCAACCTTAACGGGATAAACCCGACCTGATTTCCAGATATAGAGAGGTACCAAGACCTAGTTTAGCCCAACCCTATTAAAACAAGCCCTCCTGCAAAGCCCTACATCACACCCTGCGCTTAAACTGGCACCGTCTGGGCTCCGGCAGCAAATCAGGTGTTCCCAGGGCATCTCACAACAGCAGCACTTCCCAGGATTGCCACGCTAAAAAAAGGGATGCTTAACAGGGTTGGCCTTAATTAAACCTTCAGATCCTTCCCTGCTGTAGTTTTGGTTTCTGTGCTTAAAACCTGGCACTTTCTGCAGGAGAGAAATGTGGGAATAATCCACACAGGGGGGAAAACACTCCAGGACTGGATTGCAACGCAGCCTGGCTTGCCTTTTGCAGGGAAAAAGCTCTTCACCAAGACACCAGTGCCTTGCTTCTCTGCGAGGCCACGCTCATGCCAACAGGCCTGGGAAGTGCCACCCCAGCAGGGATTGTGAACAACTCATCCCTCCTGCCACCACCCTGGCACCCAGCAATGGCCCAGGGCCCCTGGAGATTCACTGGACTTCAAATCAAGTAGATCTTGGCGGCCTCAGAGTCCTCCACGGAGCTCAGCAGGTTTGTAGGGCAGGAATGGGGCTACCCAGAGCCCCGTGGCGAACTGCATGTGCTCCCCACTCCCCTCTGCCCAGGAGCCAGGGCTCGGGGGAGGCTTGGTTTGCACTGGATAGTGCAGTCAGGTATGGAAACAGGTTGTAAATAAAGCTGGCTGTTCACTAGCATGCACGAGGGCTTGCTTCTCCTGGGAGGAGCAGTGGGATGTATTTACTTTTCCCGTTTGTTAATACTGTACAGCTTGAATGTGTATAAACTCCTCATGCAGACACAGAACACAGCATGGAGCCTGTTTGACACGGGGCTGATGTATGTTAGGAAACGCTCTCGGTGTCAGAAATAAACTGGATCAATAAATCTCTCTAAGCTCCCGCCTGGTTGCTGTCTCTTGGATCTCGACACGTTCGCTCTGATGGCAAGACAGAAGAGCAGCGAGGGCTCAGAGCAGACTTCATGGAGTCACTTCTGCTTTCTCCACCTCGCAAAAACCTTTGCTTGGCAAAAAAAAAAGGTAATAAAAGCAGCACAGGTACAGCCAGGGCAAGGGGAGGGAGAAATGACTCAGGAGGGGAGGGAAGAAGTATGTCTCCAAAGGGGCACAGTATTAATGCGTACACTCACCCTCCTCCCACGTTCACACAAATCCACTGGGATTTTCAATCCATATTGGCCAGAGAGAGGTAAGACAAGCTTAGGAGACAGCAACATAAACAGCCCCAGACCAGAAGAGCTGCCTCAGCTCTGCTTATTCCTGTTTTCTGCTTCATTCACAACCATTTGTTCCTCATTCCCAGTCCAGCGCAGGGCCTCAGCCCTCAGCATCAGTGGTGTCCAACGAGCTACAACAGAGGCCAGAGCCACTCCAAAACCTCAGGTCCTCACCCCGGCACGAAGCCAGGAGCTGGCTCTAGGAGCCGGGTGACTATCCTCAGGGCAAAAGGCAAGGTCTCATTCACGTCCTTCTGAAACCGTGTGCTGGCCACGTCCACGGGTGGTGTGAACACAAACTGAGCCACGCTGGGCATTTTCAGAAGGTTCATGAGCTCAGTTGCCCGGATAAGGATCTCCTCAAGGTCCTCCTCAGAGTAAACAGTGGTGACAGCAGGGCTCTGCACAAACGTCCTCATCTTGGACAGGAACATGGACACTCTGCAGGAGAGAAGGGACATGGACATCAGCTGGAAGGACTTCTGCACCTAGCAAGATCACTGCTTAGTCCTGTGTGTTCCAAAAGACTGCTGGAGGTGAACACCTGATGCTACCCACCCCCTCCTCCTGACTCACAGAGTGTTTGTCAGCAGATGAATCCCACTTCCCCAAACTCTCCTCCTCCAGAGCTCGCTTCCTCTGTCCCGTTTCAGTTTCAGGTTCCATCAGGGGCCCAACTTGACAACTGAACACTAGCAAACATCTGTGTTTGGAACCATGAGCTCTGTACCTTTCAGCTCTTAGCTCTTCCCCATCATCCCTCCCTCACCTGGGGATCAAGTCCTGGCTGCGAGCTGCCAGCTTGGTCAAGGTGGCCATGAGGACACTGATGGCACGGGGCGCGTAGCTGGGGGTGCTGGCGAGGGGCCGGAGCTGGGTGATTTCAAAGAGCACGGCCTCCAGAGCCTCAAAGAACCGGCTGATCTGCTCCACGGTGCAGCGCTTGTCGTAGGACACGGACAGGTACTCCCCAACAGCCCAGACCTGAAGCAAAGCCAGACATGTTCAGGGCAACCAGAAGGAAAGCCAACTGTATCCTGGGTTGCATCAGCAGGTCACGGGAGGTGATTCTCCCCCTCTACTCTGCGCTTGTGAGACCCCACCTGGAGCACAGTGTCCAGCTCTGGAGTCCTCAACATAGAAAGGACATGGAACTGTTGGAACAGGTCCAGCACAGGGCCACCAAGATGCTCAGAGGGCTGGAGCACCTCTCCTATGAGGACAGGCTGAGAGAGCTGGGGCTGTTCAGCCTGGAGAAGAGAAGGCTCCGGGGAGACCTTCAAGCAGCCTTCCAGGATCTGAAGGGAGCTCCAGGAGAGCTGGGGAGGGACTCTTGGTCAGGAAGTCTAGTGACAGGACAAAGGGTAATGGTTTTAAATTGGAAGTGGGGAGATGTAGATGAGATCTTAGGAAGAAGTTCTTTGCTGTGAGGGTGGTGAGGCACTGGAACAGTTTGCCCAGGGAAGTTGTTGATGCCCCATCCCTGGAAGTGTTTAAGGCCAGGCTGGATGGGGCTTGGAGCAACCTGCTGTAGGGAGAGGTGTCCCTGCCCAGGGCAGGGGGGTTGGAACTGGATGATCTTTAAGGTCCCTTCCAACTCTGACCATTCTATGATTCTATGAAAGGGAATTTTTAGGGAATAGCAAATAAGATTAGTTAACACTAAGAAGAGACAAGGAAAGGGAAGGTGACCAATAGATTGTACCACAGCTGGAGCAACCTGTGGCAGAAGCAAGCAGGAGCTGCTTACCAGGTGGGTGAAGATGGCCTCCTTGTTCTGGATGTTACTGACTGTTCCTGAGAACTCCAAAATCTCTGTGGACAGTTCCACGACAAGTGCAGGGCGCAGCTTGCAGAGCATCACCAGCTGCCAGCTCAGCACCCTGGAGGAGAGAGATGGGCAGAGCTCAGACCACAGGCAAGATGGTCATCACCAAAGCGAGGAGGTGCTGGCACCATCTGGCCACTGGCACAACGGTCAACTCAGGGTGCTTCCAGCAGGGCTGAAGGTGACCCCTCCAAAGATGTGTTGCAGCAGGGACTGGATGACAACTGAAAAACCTCCTGAGATGCCAGGCTGTAGCCAGAAGAAGAGCTGGGAGCTTGGCTGTCCCTGCTGTTCCACCTCACCTGTACACATCATCTTTAAACGCTGGGATCTCATAGAGCTGGTCACTTCTCTGCAGCAGCAGCACCACCAGCTGGTTTATCAGTGGCCCATCTGCAAACTGAAAAACAGCCCCTGCTTCAGCAACACCAGTGACTTCCAGAAGCCAAAACCCAAATTAACCAGCCTGATAAGACTACTGGGACAGAAACAGCCTGATCTGGCATGAGGAGAGAAGTGCACAAAGCAGGTATCAGGCACTCAATCTGCTCTCACCCACCTGGTCTATAGCTGGATGAGAGAACAGTGTGAAGCCTGGCACCACACCACGAAGCTTTTCTGTTTCTCCAGATGAAGCAGCCAGTTTCCAGATGAAGCAGCCAGTTCAACCAGTTCATGCCAGTATTTGACCATCCCACCCAGCCCTCACACACCCCCCTGTTGAAGCTGCAGTGTTTTAACACTTCCGCTTCTGTGATTGCTCTTCACATAACACAAGATCCCCGCAGCATGACTGGGAGCCAAACTCCCCCAGGAGGACCTACCTCTGCCACCACCCTGAAGAAGAGCTCCAGTAAGACAGGGACAGTCTCCGCACACTGCACGACCCTCGGGCTGCTGGCCAGGGATCCCAGGAGCTGCCGAAGTGGAATCAGCCTGCAGGCAACAGAAAAGTGACTGCTAAAGGCTTGCTCCCAGCTACTCTCCTGGCTGCCCTTCCCTGTCCCCCCACCACAAGGCAAAGCTCAACGTAGGGAAGATCAAATCCACCTCACCCCAGGAGAGAGTGGCTAGGCCTTTCCCAGCAATCCCAGTGCTGCCTCCCAGAGCTGGATGGCTGAACCAAGCCACTGGGGCAGGCTCCTACCTCTCCGGGGTCTCCTCAGGAGCAGACTTGGTGCGGAGAAGATACTGGAACATGCTCTTGTACTGGGGATGGCGAAAGGCTTCCAGGCAGGTGGTGGGTTTCACAGCTGGGTCGCAAGCAGCCCTCTCAGAGGTAGGAAGAGCAGCTGACCTAGCAGGAGGCATAGACAGAACACGCTGCATTAGGAGAATGGGCCAGGGCGTTGCTGGAATCATCAACAATGGAATAACTCCCTTGCCACTGAAACAGGGACAGCAAAGTGGTCTAATCCAGCCCTCTGGAAGTCAGAGAACTGGGATGATAGAAATGATAAAATCCGATCTCCCGGGCTCAGGTAATAGGTCCAGAATTGCGTCTGTATCAGTCCTGGGAAAGGGGAAAATGTCACTCTGTATCCCTCAGTCACCAAAGCCCTTGATTAGCAAGCAAGAGGAAGGGAAGGCAGCATTACCTCAGCTGGACATCCAGAGCTGCTGTCAAACAGGGCAGGTCAAGCAGCAAATGGAAGATCTCAACGGCTGTGCTTGCATTCAACAGAAACGGGAGAAGGTCCACGAACTCAGAGATAAGGGGTGGGCTGTTCCACGCCAGGAACTGCAAAGAACAAGCACAAACTGCTGCACTATCCCTTCTACTCCACCATACACCCAGGTGATTCTCATGCCATGACCAAAAGGGACAGGGAAGGGAAAGTCACTTTTGAAAAGCAAAACCAGGTAAGTCTGAGGATCTGGTCAAAACCTGGGAGGCTGCTGGAAGCTTAACACAGGCATCGGGCAGCTGTTTCAGTGGCTGCCAAGCTGAAACTTACTAAAGTTTTCCAGAAACAAAGTGCTGTGTCCACTGAGCTTCCCAACCCACTGGGAGTAACACTAATGCAGACTCTCCTCTACTAGTAGTGCTAATTGCACCCAGAGCCCTCCATCCTCTTCAAACACACCTGCTTTTAAACCAGTCCTTCTTGCCCATCCTTCTTGCCTATGCTCTCCCTAGCACTGCCACAGAGGGACATGGAGGTCTCTGGGGTGCACTGAAAGCAAACAGAAGGTTCTGGGGCACAGAAAGGAACGTGCAGCAGGTTCTTTCCCGTGCTGCTCCAGGAAGATGTACCTTGAAGAGATTTGGGAAGCTCTGCCTGAATATGCTGGAGGCTTCAGTGAAGAGCTGTGTGTTGTCTTTGCAGAACTGGACAAATTCAAAGGCCAGTGACGGGTTGTGGAAGAGCTGAGCAGGGACATCAGTGAATAAGTGTTTGCAGATTGCATCAGAGTCCACAGCTGCTGTTTTGCCTGAGAGGATACAGCATGTTGCTGAACACAGCCCACCCAGCAGCCCTGCCAACACAGGCTCCAGGGGCTAAGCTAAATACGGGAGGTATTTTTCTAGAAAGCACAGGACAGCCCAGATCCTGGGTGTCCTGGAGCAGGATCACCCATCCCAGAAAACAGCCAACGCTGAATTACCAACTCAGGCAGGTAGCAAACTGCCAGGACAAAAGGCTGTGCTTGGAGTATGCAAGACCAGACCCCATGGGAAGTGGCAAGAGCTGATGACTTACTGTGGTTTAGGAAGAACTGGGCAATGGGCAGCAGTGCCCTGGCGTAAGTGGCATCCCCGCTGATTCTGCCATGTAGGATTTTCAGGAAGGAGATGGCACGGTACACATAGGAGGAGTCCTGTTTGCAGATGATGTCTATGATTGTCACCGCCTCAATGAGACACTGTAGGAGAGCAGAGAGTCATATCCGAGCAGGGGAAGCCACAACTCCCAGAGTTTCAGCCCCACCTCTGTGTACTCACAGCTTTCTGAAGGTCTCCATCATCTTTCTTTAGAGGTCCTACCAGGGAAAGGAGTCCAAGTTAAACTTTGAGTCCAAACAGGAATATTAGGCTGTCAGTCTGAGCACTACCCCAGATTCCAGGCCAGGTGGGAACACATAATGATCCCAAATTCAGGCTAATGAGAACCAATTCCCACAGCCCCTCACTGCAAATCAAGGGGGCAGGAAACAGAACACGGCCTCTGCCTCCAAATTGTTCCCAACACCCCAGCTCAGGGCTGGTCGATGATGTGCACCAGCAATTGCAACCAGTCCCATGCCTAGGGCCAGACTGGACTCTAGAGAGTGCAATCTCAGTCCAAAGAGAATCAGAAACACTTTCTATAATGCTACCAAGAGGGCTCCAAGGAGGGTTCATGGCAAGACTCACGCCGGTTGCTCTGCTCGATGAGGCGCTGGCAGTACTCGAAGGCTTTCTCCCGCAGACGGTCCTTGGGGGGAAGCAGGCGACCAGATGTGGATGTTGGTGAGACCATGGACATAACAGACCTGTCCATTCCTGACTTGTCATCTACAGAATAAAGTTTATCACGTATCAGCTCATGTCCTGTGCAGCAGAACCCACACAGCCACCCAGCAACAGCAAGGGAGCTGCCTGTCCCCAGGTGCACCGTGAAGAGAAGGAGTCTGGGGAAGAAGAGAACGTTGCAAGAACACTAAGGAGATGCTGTCTTCCACCACCCAGACCTTTTTTCTCAGGGACCTGTGGGGTTTTGCCTGAAAGCAGGGGGACAGCTGAACAAGTAATTCCTCACAGAAAGGTGAGTAAGGATCAGTCAGGAGGTTTTGCAACATGCCTTCCCAAAGTTTCCCTGCTCCTAGCCCTGAGAGCTCTGAACTCTTGCTCACATTCCTGCCACTTGGGTTCAGTTTGTACCTGAATTAAGGGGCTTTGAGCCCTTGAGCCCATAGCACAGCAGCCAATTTCGCAGCATGGAGAAGGCTTGAACGTTGAGCCACTGGTCCTCGGTGTAGTACTGACCCACTGAAAGCACCGTGAAGAAGTCTGTAGCAATGGCACCATCCACCTCCGTGACAGGACCAGGCTGGGAGAAAAGATGCAACAGGTCAGATCCCCAGGGAGAAGCTAAGTGAGAAGGCAAGGAAAGCTCCACTGAAATAGGTAGTCCTTGTTTATATGTGTGATAGGGCCTGCAGGGGGGCAGTTATCCAGGGAGAGAAAAGCCAACTGTGTTGGATCCTTTCTCTCAGCTGAAACACCCCAAACTTCTCCCCCTCCTCTGATGCAGGCCTCATTCACAATCAGCTTTTACTGAGGTATATGCTCACTAAAAGACTCCCCTCAAAACTATTTCAAGCATCAAGGACAGCAGAAGTCTTAAATCTTGGAGCTAAAAATCCCCCTATTTTGCTGTTCATGTGTCTTGACCACTTACTCCACAAAGTGACAAAGAACAGCAGCCCTTCTAGATTACGATTTCCCAAAAAAAGCTGATTCTGGGAACCCAAAACAGAAGGTAATCAAGTAACAAGTGCCCCTGGGAGATGACCATGGCAACTCAGCACTCACTTGTCTGGTCCTGGGAGTGGAGAAGAAGCCTCCGGAGGACTGAGCGACTCCTTGCTGAGTACTCGCATACCTCAGCCAGTCTGCCATCTTTTTACTGATGACATTGGTCTGCTCTGCACGAGGAAAGACACAGGGTCACTGCTAGACCAGGCAGAGAAGAAGTCTCTGCAACACAACTCTGCTCCCCCTCGGTGGCTATGCCTTTCCTCCAGCCCAGATCCCTGTCTCTCTGATCCAGCAGCCAGCAAAGAAGTGGGTAACCCAAGCAGATGCCATATCCTCCTCACACTCCTTCAGAGTCCAGGAATGCTCATGCTCATTTCAGATCTCTGCATCCTTTTCTCATCCCAGCCCCTGGGTCAGGCTCATTATTCTTTTGCCTGGTTCCTCAGACTTAAAGTCAGGGAGTGACTGCTAGAACCAATGACTTCTGGTGCCAGATCAGACCAGATCTCTGTTTTTGCTGCTCTCTTGAGAGCAGATACACAGGCATGTCTCTGCTTCTGCCTCTTATTTCACTTGATGCTCTACAGGACAGCTACAATTTCACACTCCTACTGCATGTGGAAGCCTTAGCTAGAGTACATGTCACTGATACAAACCCATACAAAGACTCTGGCCTCAAAAAGGGGCCAAAGGAGCTAAAGGCCCAGTTCCATTTTTCAGTGATAAAATATATTTCACCCAATAACGTCATATTCCCTGTGGCAAAGATGTTTTTAACAGCAGTTTCCAAGTCCTACTTTTACTCAAAGCCTTCATAGAGCCTTCTGGTCACTACACAGATCACAGCTAGATGGTAATTTCAGGCCTTCCTATATACTTACCTTCAGTCAGAGATTCTGGTGAAAGCCTGATGACATTTGACAGGACAGGGAGAAGGTACCGAGCGCTCTGACCCTCAGGCAGTCTTCTTTCCAGGACTTTTACAACACGCTGCCCCACAGCAGACACTTCAGCCTTCTGATTCCCCTTAAAAACAAAGCATGGGTGAAGCTAGGCAGATGATCTACTATTGCTCTTTCATCAGGCATCAATACCAATGTCAAACATAGAAAGAACTCACAGCACAGGCTATTTTACCACATTTTACAGAGATCTTCTGCAATGTGAATTCACAGATCCCAGGAGGGGAAGGCTACTTTGGTGCAGCAAGAGGTTTGTGGACACCATCACCCGAAGTGGAAATTAACAACTGCAATGGACACCTTCAACTTAAACACTATGATCCATCAATTCTAGAGCAGAGAGTACCAGGACTAACCACTCCCCATGTGGCCACTTTGCCAGTTCAATCGTTTAATTAGAAATGTACGAGCAGAAAATGGGCTGTTGTAACATGCTCAAGGAGTCTCTCGTTAGTCCATGTCTTCACAATGTGGAAAATAAAGCAGCTTCCCCTTTTGGAGGCTGTTATAGAGATGCTGTCAAACCCTCCCGTCTGAGACAACTTTGTTAAAAATGACAGTTGGACCCAGACTTTTGACAGATTTTCTCTCCCCATGAATATCATCATGCCAAGATAAAGCAAACCACCTCTGTGGCTCAGGGTCGGGCTGCTGAAGGCAGTGAACAAACAGCACGCTCTGATGCTCCCCATCCAAGAGCCAGATTTATACCAGATCACTAGAAGCAATCAGGTGGGCTTCCAGTGAGGAATTTCCCATCACCCATAACCGTGGCTGCATTCTGTGTTTCTCTTGTGAGGAGAGGAGGACAAATCCACCAAAACAACATCCAGACAAGGGAGTTTAAGCTTCGGGGATGGGGATCTGTGTAGTGAAGGGAAATGGAAGAGAAAACCCTGCTCTTCCTGTGGACCCATTGCTGCAGCCCACTGCCAACGATGGGGCTGCCTATACCTGCTGCTGACACCTCTTTTGTTGCCCAGACTGAACTCAAGTAGCAACAAATATGCAGAAGATGTTTTTAAATTCTCTGCTGAAGTGTGGCTGCTGCTCCTTGCAGCCTGTGTTAAAGAAGAGATACCAAAATGGCTAAAATATAACAAGTTTTAGCAACATCAAGAAGCGATGAAAATCTCTTCACAGTTTTAGGTGTAATCTAACAAAAAACTAACACACAGGATATGTTTTTGCACCATAGAACTGCAAGACAGTCTCAGGGCTGGATATGGGAGAGAGGTGCTTTGTAGGGCAGCACACCAGTAATATGTCACTTCTCTGTTCCTGTGTTTTCATTTCCTCTAGCTAAGTAAGACTCAGAGGAGCAATCAGAAACGTAAGAGACATTCCTAAGCACACAGCGGAACTCAGAATGAGAAGTTTCAGAAGGGTTCAGAAAAAATATTTTACCTTTAATAGACACAGTAACAGTAAAAGAAGCAGTAGAAGGGAAAACAAAGTTTCCAGCTCACTCCCCAGGGGGCAGTCAAAGCAGGCTGCATTCAAGAGAGGAAGGTCCTCGTATTTTCTTCTCCACGGAGGAGCTAAATCTTTGAAGCCCTATCCACATTTATAGCCCCATGCATTTTATAGGTTCTATGTATATTTTTTTACACTGGAACATGAAAGCTACTACCATAAAAAGTACTTGTATAAATTCACTCTCAAATCTTTTGCTCTACAGGTTCAAGCAGCTGTAACAAGTTTGTTGTAGAAGCAAGCACTAAAACGTTCCTTTCTGCCTTACAGGCCCTCAATCTGTACACTGCAAACTTTTAAGCAGTCTTTGTTATCAAACACTAAACACAAGAGTTACCATTTTTTCCTATGCAAAGCAGAATAATTAGGTCCCTTAAATGAACATGGAAATGTTTCTGCTTTTTTCCTAGATACTTCGAGCTCAGCACACAGGGAACAATCAGAATACAAATTCATATCAAAAAGGGAAGATTTCTGACTTGACAGGTCTTTTACCTGTGCCAGAAGGACAGAGGACACCAGGCTCAGGAGCTTTGTGTCTTGAATGTCATGACAGGAGAGGATCAGATCATTGCAAGGCGACATCTCTCTCAGGATGGCAGCACATAACAGCTGAATCTGCTCAGGGCACTTGGGCGAACACAGCACTGTCTGCAACAGTTCCACAAACTTGCCATCTAGCCTGCAAGAGCCACAGCAAAGCATCACTGCAAGGCATGAGAAGGTTCAGAGGTTTAATTTCTGCATGTTTTTGGTCCTGGGGTGATATCCCTTGACAGTGACCCAGACTAATGTCATCTTATCACCTCCACTTCTGAATTTTGTTCCTTGGCACAGCTTGAAAGAGCTCTCAGTGACACAAAGGCTTGACACCTTCTCTGCAAAAGGAGGCGGGTATCTCCCGCTTAGCAATAGGGGAAAGAGGACAAAGAAGGGCTTAACATTTATACCAAGCTCAGTGTTTCAAAAGGGGGTGCTTTTTCAAGCCCTAAACCCCACCCCTTGCCCCTTCTTCCCCGAGAAAGCAACGCTTTCCTTCTTGCCGACCCCAAAGAGGCGCAGGGGCCACTCACTCACCTGCGGGGGTACTTGCTGGCGGCCACGCTGAGATGCAGCCTCTGCAGACAGTCCGCGGCTTCAGGGCCCAGCTCCGGGCCCTGCAGGACTGCGGAAACGCGGGAGGCGAATCTCCGCAGCTCATCCTCCTGGATCTCCCTGACCGGAGGGGGGAAACAGCGGCTCGTCAGGACCCCGGTGAGGCGGTGTCAGGGGCCGGCCCCGTCCGACACGACCCCCGCCAGGCCTAGGCCTGGTACCTTCCACAGGCCCCAGGCCCTCCCATAGGCCTCAGGCCCCACGCCCCAGGTCCGGTACCTCCCCCAGGCCCGTCCCGGGGGGTCCCCACCGCCCTTCCCCCGGTACCTCAGCCCCCTCCCGGTACCTCGCCTGCTTAAGAAAGCTCTCGGCCGCTGCCGTGAACATGCCGCAGGCTCCGCCGCTCTCCCCGCCTCGGTGCGCCGCTAAAGCGGTCCCCCAGAGGCGGCTGGTCCGGTCAGGGAGGTTCTCGGGGGAAACGGCTGCTGCCACACGAAGGTTCCGGCCGCCGGGGAGTTCCATGGGGGGACAGAGCAGGAACCACATCCCCCCCCGCCCCCCTCCGCTCAGACCCACCCAGGGAGGGGAGTCCCACGGCAGAGAGAGGGTGTTAAGAGCATGGAGGTAGAAGACGCCCTTGGCCTCTCCTGGGACGTGTTCAAACGGTGCTAGAAATACCAGTACTTAGCAGGCGGTCTCCAAGCACTTCTGAAAAAGGATAAAAAGGAATTAAAATGTCCCCATTAGAAACGTCTCTCCTCCCAAACACCTTCCTGCCTGTGCTCTGGGTCACCCTGGGGGAAAGAGAGATGTCATGGTGCTTCACCCTTCGGTACTGCTCTGCCCTAGGCCTCCCTGGCATTGAAGTTCAGAGAATCATAGAAAGGTCAGAGTTGGAAGGGACCTTCAAGATCATGGAGTTCTACCCCCCCTGCCCTGGGTAGGGACACCTCCCACCAGACCAGGTTGCTCCAAGCCCCATCCAGCCTGGCCTTGAACCCCTCCAGGGATGGGGCAGCCACAGCTTCTCTGGGCAACCTGCTCCAGGGTCTCACCATCCTCACTGCAAAGAATTTCTCCCCATTATCCAACCTAAATTTCCCTTCTTCCAATTTAAAACCGTTATCCCTTGTCCTGTCACTCCACTCCCTGATCAAGAGTCCCTCTCCAGCTCTCCTGGAGCTCCCTTCAGATCCTGGAAGGCTGCTCTAAGGTCTCCCCGGAGCCTTCTCTCCTCCAGGCTGAACAGCCCCAGCTCTCTCAGCCTGTCCTCACAGCAGAGGTGCTCCTGCCCTCTGAGAATCTTCGTGGCCCTCTGCAGGACCTGTTCCAACAGTTCTATGTCCTTTCTATGTTGAGGACTCCAGAGCTGGAGTTCATTAAGACTGCCCTAAAAAGGAATTAAAATTTCCCCGTTAGAAAGATCTCTCCTCCTGACAACCTTCCTGACTGTGCTGTGGGTCGTCCTGGGGGCAGGAGAGGATGTTATGGGCTTCTTGGTGCTTCACCCTTTGGTACTGCTCTGCCCTAGGCCTCCCTGGCATTAAAGTTCATTAAGACCGTGCTTTAAGAGCTAATTAAGTGGCTGTTAGCCACCGAGCTCCAGCTCCCCTTTGTTTTCTGAAGGGGCAATGGCGCCCGTCACCCCGGCCACCAACACTGGGAGCTGCTGAGGGGCTCAAGCAGGAGCATTCCCATTTTTCCCTGCACACCTTCTCCTCTGTCCATGTCAGAAAACATGCCTGATGCCTGTGGGGAGCCAAAGGGATGACAATTCTGATAGATGCTAAAATAAAAAAGGAATGGTTCTGGCTGATTCTCTTTGCTATAATGCAAATAGTCTTACTGTTTCTTTTTTTTGTTTGTTTGTTTGGGTTGTTTNTTTTTTTTGTTTTTTTTTTTTTTTTTTTTTTTTTGTTTGTTTTTTTTTTTTTTTTTTTTTTTTTTTTTTTTTTTTTAATTACTCAAATATGGCTACTTTATGTCAACTGAGGTCTTAAAAGATAGGGCTGTTCAATTCTGGAGCTCAGAATGACTTTGTTTAGTAAAATTAAAACCTGAGCTTAAATTGTAACTCCCGTAGGCGGCCAAGGGAGGAAAAGCCTAACTTTAAGATAGGTGGATAAAGAACTACTTTCTAACCTCATACACTTTAACGAAACCATTATTATAAATTACGAGGAAATACACTGAAATAGTTTATCTTTTGAAATAACTGTATTTCACTTGGTGACAAAGTGAAAGCTGGAGCAAGAGTTTATAACACCGAGGGGAAGCGTTCAGCCTCTCCCCCCAGCACGTACGTGCGTTCACTCTGTGCGAGCTCACGGCTTCCCAAATCACTGACGAGGGATCAAAAGCAGGGTATGTGTGAACTCAAGCACTGCAAGGTGTCCAGACATATAATTCCCTCCTAAATCCTTTAAAGAAAATAATAAAAGGACACAAAAACTACTAAACCACTCCGTCTCCTGACATTGTGAGAAGGGGGAGGCTGTACAACACAAATCACTGCAGAAATATTCCCCCCCATCCCAAAATACTACCCTGAAGGATGCAAATCTGTCACTCAAAAGCAGCAAAGCCATTTCAGAGCATTTTCTCTTTCATATATAATTTTTATTTCTGGTTATAGAAACAAATGCTAAGAGGAGAAGCAACATTCCCCAACCACATACATCAAATTAAGGTAACAGAACAGAACAGTTAAAATAAATGAAAAAAAAAAATAGTAGAAATTTAAAACTTTGTTATAGCTTTAAAATATTAACGTTCTTGATACATTAGAAATCACATTCAGATCTCAAATTACTTAAAAAAAAAAAAAAGTATGGCTCCATATTAAAAAAAAACAACCAACAAAACAACCAACAACAAACCAACAAACCCACTGTATCCCATCTGATGTGGAAATGCAGGTCCTGCTCCTTGGATTTTGCCGCCTCCTGGGCAGGACCAGGACCCTCTCAGGACACTCCACAGCATCTCGCAGGAGCAAGGCTGCAACTCGGCCAGATAAAAGGTGATGAACTTTCCCTGTCCCAGATGGAGCTTTCCCCATCAGGATCCACACCTGATAATGAAAACAATTCACCAAAAAAACCCCAAAAAACTTTTGCTTTTTTTTTTTTTTTGTAAAAAAACCCCCCAAACCAACAACCAACCACAAAACCCAAAACATCTGGCTGGAGGCATCTTGTCCAGGTGACACCAGGGACTGAAATGCGAGCATGGCTTTAGTTCCACCCCCTCCATCCCCATCTTAATTTAAATTAAGTGCCAAATATTGATGAAAGGGGTAAGGTCCCCCCCCAGATCTCTGTAACAAAACCCTTCTGTCAAGCCTTTGAGGTATTTCAGCTCCTCATTTCTCTGCAGCCATTACCTAAGAACTCCGTGGGAATGCGTATACGCAGAATGGGGGGAGATTCAGTTTTTTCCACATTTTTTTTTTTTAAAAAAGCAAATATTCAGAGTTGGATCTGAATTTCCAGCTTTACCATCCATCGTTAACGTACACCTTTTGATGTATCCCTAAAACAGCTTTAAACAGTCCTTTGGATAACAGTCCTTTGGATAGCTACAGAACTCCTAACGCTCTTTGAGGCTCCGCGGAGGTTGGCCAAGAGGTTCAGTCTCATCACGGTGCAAACGGCAGGTCCAGAACCCAAGAAAACACATAGTCTTGTAAGATTTTTGTATTTTTAAAGCCATTCTGATCTCTGTATCAGTATATTTGAAGGACTTTTTTGTTTTTTTTTTTTCATCCTGTTTTCTTTTCCACTAAACCAAAAAAGATCTTACAGACAGCAACAGTCCGGTTCCCTCCCGCCACTTCAAGCCCATTTTGGAGGGAGAAAAAAGAAAGAAAAAGGGATAAAGGGAATTTAGGTTCATTTGTTCCAGAGCCAACTTGCCTACTTAGCAGCCTGTCCACCCCCGAAGAGCGGCTTATAAATCAGCAGAACATCAGGATGTTCTGCACCAGACTTTTAGCAGCAAGGCAGCGAAACAGAAGGAGATTTCACTTTTTCTGCTCCATTTAGATCTCATTTTTCTTCAGCTAACAGACATTTCTCCTCAACGTTGCCCTTTGCTTTAAGGAAGGCTCCATTTCAGACTGTTTGAAGTGAAACCTGGGCAGGATAGAAGCAGGACTGGAAGGTTTAAATGATGGTAAAAGCACCAGAGTCTGGGATACAGGGTGCAATGCTTGACTCAGGAGCAGACACAAAGTAGCAACCAAAATCTAGGGAAAGTCTGGGTTTTCCCAAGGGCTGTGTTTTCTGCTGTTTCCTTTCACTGCTCCCACTGTGGTGCCTCTTCTCACCACCCATCTTGTCCTCCCTTAAGTTGTCAGAGCCCGACCACTGGAGAGTAAGCAGAAACCACGGCGAAGCGTTCACTTGGGTCCTTATGGAAAAAGGGATTTCTACTTCTGGAAGAGCAACTAGGATTAGGAAGCCAAGTATCACCTGGTTTTAATATTAACTCTCAAAAGACCCAAGTAGGTCAAAACACGCACTTCTGTGAATTTAGTCATCCTTGTGGAGTTAAACCATGACTGAAATTTGGCCAGTTTGGTAAAATTTCCTCCCTGTGAATGGGAATGTTAGAAAAACACTCAGGGATTTGGTTTTAAGGTGATATGCACACACCTCACGCCCAACAAAGAGATAAAAGCATCGTAAAAGGAGAATAATCACAACACTGAGGAAAACAACCTATTTCATAGTGCCCCAGTGTCAGCTCAGCTACCTGATGGATGGACAGAGAGGAATTCCTCAACCTTTCAGCATCCTCACGGCCCTTCCATTCGTTTCCTCTGTTAAGTCAAGGTCCCATTAATTACAGAGCACAATCTGTAAAGCACTCCCTGCTACCACATCTAGAGATAATTTGAGGTGAGAAAGGATTCCAGCTTTCATGAGTGCCACTTGGGGGGCTTTCTTGCCAGAAAAGCAGCACTGCCTGGGGTTGCTGAGAGCGAGACAAAGGTAGAAGCAGGAACACGAGGCAGATGCAAGTACCAAGACCTCTCTTCTCTTCTGCTCTGCGAGAGGAACGAAAGCAATCACTGATGTAAAGCTCTTTCTACCAGCTGCCCACGTTTGTCACAAAAATAGGTACAACATTCTTTTAGAATCAGTGCCTGGTGAGGGAATTTACCAACATACTGTATGAAAATCTGTGTAAAGTACCATTTAAGAGAAAGAAATAGCCATGGACCATTTATATATCTATCTATATTTACACACACGCTCACACACACGCACATTAATAAATAGAAATTTTATGTTTACACAGATCTAATTTAATATTCTCTGAAAAAAAGAAAAATAAAAAATTAAAAGGGTTTCTTCCTTAGCTGCCACCCATGAATCGTCAGAGGAGAGCAAAGGGGCAGACTGGACACAACTACCCTCAGGCTCTGAAACTTAAAGTGACACGTAAGGAAAGGACCAGCCATACATTCTGAAGGGGTTTAAATTCAGTGTTGGTAAATTTGAAAAGGTATCAAAAGAGTTTTCTGAACGTATAAATGCAAAGGATTAAAAGCTGATTAAAAATCTGGAATTTAACCATAGTGCTCCAAGAAAACTAAGTGTTTTTCCAAATGTCTTGCTCAGTCCAGAGTAAAATGCTCACTTGTGAGAGACAACCTGAGAGGGAAAGCCCACCACCACTGATCTAACTAATCGTGCTCCAGCACACGAAGCCACAGCCACATTTTGCTCAGGTCCAGATCAAAATGCAAGGGGGCATTACTTCCCAATCCCACCAGTTCCCCCAATCCAGATGACCTTGTAGTGTAACTGTTTTCCACTGCACAGCTGGCTCCAGGGTAAGCTCCACTTTACAACAGTAGTGTATACTACAGGACTAGCAGCTTTGGCATAGTTTTTTTTCACCCAGGAGGAAGCAAAAAGTTACATGACTGAGCAATCTGTTGTGTAACTGCAAGCCACCAGACAGATTCTCACCAGATGCAGACCTTCAAGCACTGGCATTAAATTAGGAGCTGGATTAAAGGGCTCTGGAGTTGACATAAACAGCTACAGAAGGGGAAAAAAATGTGATGGGGAGCAGAAACAGGAGCTGCTTGAGAGACCGGCTGGCAAGGGAAGATGGATCGTTTGCTGCAGGATGGCATTTGCAAACCTAAAAGCTTAGGGAGCAGTAAGGGCAAAATTAGGAAGCCAGTCATGTTTGGAGATTCACTCCTAATGCCCAAGTCCCACTTACTGGCAGCAGGACTAAAAGAACCTGAAAGATTCTTGCATCAAGGTAGAAACTCAAGGTAAATTCCACGCTGCACTGAAACTATCATTTGATAAGGTAAAGCAGAGAGATTTTTAACAGTAATGAGGGTCATCCAGAACTGCCTCCTGTTCAAAAAGCTACAAAACCCAAACTCCTTGGAACAGGGGAACAAGAAATGCAATCCAGAGTGTTTCTAGTTCACTCTGCTGGTGAACTGGAACTTTGCTCACGAACTAGAATTTTGCTCTAGTTTCTTACACCAGCAGAAGAAACCAAACAGGCACTGGGCTCTACTTGCAAAAGTACAGCCAGCAGCCCAAGGAAAGAGATTCTTCTTCCACTCCACCCAGCTTTTGTAAGATATGCAGTATGTTCTCTTCATTTTTGGGCTCCCCAGCACAAGACAAAGATGAACCTTTCACAGCAATTTCACCTGAAGCCCTAAGGCTTGAGAAGGTGATGCACAAGAGGAGACCAAGACAATCAGGTTGTTTCAGACTTAAGAAAAAGAAGCAAATGGGCAAAATCTTACTGGTGTCCTCAACTACCTATTTGTAAGCCACAGAGAAGGCAGAGCTAGGCTCTTCTCAGAGATGTGATGTGATAGGACAAGAGACAACGAGCACATGCAGCTGCATGAGAAATAAGAGAGCTAAGAAAAAGTTTTCATCTCATGGGTGGTCAGAGTGGACCCAGAGTCATGGAACATCTACCTCTGGAGACATTCAAACCTCAGCTGGACAAGGTCACAGCAAATGTCAGCTCGTTGCATCTGCTCTCAGCAGAAGGTTAATATCAGAGACATCCAAAGGTTTCTTCCAACCCAAGTTATTCTATATTTCTAAACAGCTACATCTGGCCAACAGCAGAGACAGCAAATAGAGATTTGATCTTCCCTAGTACTGCAGTTTTGTGTCATCTATGTTTATCATAGCGATAAACTATAATTCATAAATCATAGTTTAAACCTCAGGAACCAAGAAGGAACAACCAACCAGCTGGAACTTAATCCTTGGATGCAATGAGCTTGAAGAAACAGCTTTAGATCCTCTGTGGAAAGGTACAGAACTATTGCTAGATTAAATCCTGGCCATTCAAGACCCCCAAACCTTGGCATAGCAGGGAAACATTTCTCCTTTCACCCTACATTCATTTATACACCAGCAAACATCAGTGTGATACCAAATGTCTCACCAGGAAACCCCTTTGCTAACACAGATGAAAAGCTGTGTTTAACGTCCCCAGCAGTCAGTGAAAAGTGTTCCACACCACATTCTGTGAAAGCTCCAGACACTCTCACTCGTTTGGACATCAGTCTCTAACTTTCTGTGCTTCGAGTCCTATGTTACTGCTGGCATCTCCCTACTGAAAGAGGAGAAAAAACAGGGAAGTTAATTCTGAACGACGTAGGTACACAAGACAGGTGCCTAAAACACACAAAACCAAGTTTATCCCTCCCAAAACCTGAAGCCAGACCATGCCATTGATCGCAGAGGCACTGGAAAGGCTTTAGTTACTACTTATTTCCTCTTACAAAGCCTTACCACGTCTCTGACAACACACCACTGAACAAACAGCCCAACAGTAACACGTCTAAAATGAAACACAGGGTGACCAAATTGACCTTTCCCATCCTGCTCTGGAGCCCCACAGGTGTTTTTATCCTTGAGTGTCCGGGCAGAGCTCAGTGCAAGGTGCTGCTTCCATCAGTGGATACAAATGGCTGGATCTGATGCGACAGGGGCCAGCGTTGATGGTGTGGGAGAGGGAGGGATATGGGAAGAAAAAGGAGTTGAAAAAAAAAATATAAAAATGAGCTAATGATGAATTCTGTGCTCAGCACGGTGTTATCACTAAATCACATTAAATTGATCTCACATCACAAAAGCCAAGGGCAAGACAAACCAGTAACTAAGAAATTCCAGCAGAATAGAACCAAGAACACCTGCACTCAGCTTTTTCAAACTGAGGCAACAAAAGTTGCTATAAACTGACTGCAATCACAATTAGTCTTTGTCATTGCCTAAGATTAAAAAAAATAAATCAACAGGGAATAGTGAAAAGTGAATTCACACATTAAGAGCTCAGTTTTAAAGTTTTCCCAGGTCTAAGTTACAGCAGGTTGAATATTCAACATGCCTTGACCTTTGTAATACAGACAGCAGAAGAGGCAGTGAAGCATCCTACTCCTCTCCCCCTCAAACCTCCCTCAGTTAATGTAACTAACTAAGGACACAGGATGCAACCTTCTAGACAAGAGAAACAAGGTAGGTGATCAACTTGAAAACAATCTCAGTGCTGCATATAACAATTAAGGTAATATTTTGTTTCTAGATGAAGGCTTAATTCTACCATCACGTTAATTTTCATTCCTCTACAGTGCTGCAAACAGAAAGTTTGGGGAATGAGGACTGGTCCAAGGAGAGCGGCGCTGTCTTTGGAGCAAGCAGTGTGTTGAGAGATTTAACCTGGAGGCCTGAAACAACATGTCCCCATCTCATGTGTTCCAGATAACGATTGACTTTTCCTACAGCTCTCAACAGGATTTATTAAGAGTTGCTATTTTATCTCCAAGGACACAGGCAAATCTAAAAACCCCCCCAAATTCCAAGCGGTGTGGCTGCATCCTACAGCAGCAGGGGGATGCAGCAGACTGATGAAGCAAAAATCCCCTGAGGGGATGAATTGACAAGTTCCAGACACCTTAAACACCGTGGGTGACCAGACCAAAGGTATCTGCTTATCCTCAACTCGCATTTTAACCAGCAGGCACTGGGAGCCACAAAAGGAAGAGTGAGAAAGCCTTACTCTGCTCCAAATACTGAGGAGGCAGATCCATCCATGCGACCCGAGGATGGATTTTCAAGAGGTATCTCTAAAGCAGCAACTGGTGGATGAAAACACTGTCATTCAGCTGATGTGCTTCTACGGTGCTGGACTAGTTTGCAGAAGTTTAGGACCTAATTATTTAGACTTTCCAAGAAAAAAGCAGCAGTGAAGAAAAATCCACGGAATTTTGGCAGCTTCACATCCTGAACAATATTCCACTGGTTGCTCATCTTGCGCCGACTCACCCAACGTACTGGAAACCTAAAAAGACTCCTCTGCTTCAGAAAGCTCTGTGGCCTTGGGGCTCTCAGAGGCATGCCTGTATCTAAACCAGCAGCCACCCAAAAGCAATGACTGACAGATGAACTACCCGCTCTCTCACTTTCACCTTCCTCCTTGAAGTCCATTTCATTGAATTCTGGCTACAGAAACCAGAGCTAATCCGAGCACTTTTCCACTGTGCTGCACCTACCCTTCCCAGCGGGAAAAGGGACAGCTGGAGGTCGGCCTGCTTCAATTACTTCGTGGTCTGTAACAATCCTCTTTCTCAAAATCATTACAAAGTACTGAAATCACATCTAATAACTTGTCACCAGAGGGACACACCTCAATTATGAAAGCTGAGCTGTAGATAAATGCCCTGTCCTGAATACTTTGTGTGCCTCTAACTGCAGAACGTAACCACAAATCACGAGACCAAGACATTCTTTCCTTCTTTTTCCCCCAGAAATATTTCTCACAAAACATTTGGCTGGAGAATAAAACACGGCTGGGTTATATTCAAGCGGTGGGACCTGGCTATTGAATAGGATTTGGCAAAGAGAAAGGAAACCTAGAAGGGAACAAAAAGGAAACCTAGAAGGGAACAAAAAGGAAACCTAGAAGGGAACAAATGATGCCAGCTGTTACCTTGCTGACCCCCTTCCCCCTCCCCAAATTCCAGCAGATACTGAACGGTTTTTCCTTACGCCCTAATCCCCAAGGACACACTGACAGTATCATTTACTGCACAGAGGGGAAATCTTTTTCCACCACGCTTATGCAGAGGGTTTGTCTCTCTGCTCCATGGCAGCACTGTCAGGCTGGAGAAGACAGAAACTTCACAACAATTCAGCACAGATGGTAATAACCTACCCAAGGCATATCCCACCCCTCTAAAGCCTCTTTTCCCCCATCACCAAAACTATCAATACCATTTTCCAAATTAAAAGATGTCTGCCCTGCTGCTGGAAGACACGTTAGCCAAGGGGACTGCAATCAGGCACAAAACCAGAGGGCTTAGCTGGAGGCTACACAGGGGATGATTTCTTGTTAGTCACAAGGTGTCACGCAGCTCTGCCCGGCTCAGGTGGCTCAAATCTGTGTTATTTGGAGTACCCAAAGTACACAGAAACCAGTTTGAATAAAGGCCTCTTCCTACTGGCCAACCCAAACAGTCCTCAAAAAGGGAGAGATGGGAGAGGGAGCCAGGCAATGAAAGGAAACCTCCAAATTCCTCTTGGAAAACCTGTTTAGGATCTCCAGTGACTTTTGCCATGTGGTCTCTTTGCCTTGGTCTCTGCACCCCTACAGAATTTGTATTAAACATGCTATGTGAGCTCTGCTGCCTCTCACCCAGCTCTCAACTCCCATCAGAAGAATAACACCGGAGCTTTGCTGTGAGCCGTGGCAGAAGGTCACTGAGAGATGTCTCCCCAGCCTTGGCCTCCTCACCATTGTCCATCTGGTTGAGGGCCACACCACCAACAGGAGGAGAAGACAGACTGCTTTAGTGCACAACACCGACCAGTATTTCCTCAAGTTCACAGAGACAGTGGCAATATCTTCACCTACAGTGCTATTTTGAACAAAACCTGGTGCTCCAGGACAGGATGTGATCACTCAACTGCACACAGAACCTTTTGGAGATACCCTTCCCCATACGATCCTTAGACATCAAGATACTTTGGCTGGTGTCCGGAACAACTGATGAATAATTGTAAGAAATCACTGAAGGTACAAACCCCTTTGTTTTTAATATCTTTACAGGATCCAACTTAATACCGTTCCTCTGTCATCTTATTCTCCCTCAGAGGGAATGGAGAGAAATTGCATCCAGAAATCCAGGTGGTTGAGTCCTGTAACTCTTCCTCCTGAACCCCCACATAAATAAACATTCGTTTATATTCAGAATTTTTCTATTAAAAAAAAAAAAACAAAACCAAAAATCATTTTTCTTTTTCTTTAAGCTTGGTACCATGTTTCTTTAATGCTGTTGTTGTGAGATACTGCACCCATCTTTCAGCATTTGATTGCCTTAGGTGGCCCTTTTTAAAATGGTCCTATGGTTCAAAGCTCTGAGAAGCACAGTATTAAGGCATAGAAAACGAGGAGTTCTCTTTCCAGGGAGCAGACTGTATTTGTGTTACATTCCTTTAGATGCTGAACTGCAAATCCCATCCCCTTGGAGCCAAAAGGGGAAGAGACAGTTAAAAATATCCCAGCAGTCATACAATCAGTTGTCTGTATTTTTTTTTTTTGAATCTTTTTTTTTTTTTTTTTAAAAAAAGGAAAAAATATCCCATAGGTAAAGACAGAACAGAGTTCCAGGTATGGGTTCTTGGGAGGGATTTTCCATTCTTTTTGGCACCTTGTGATTCTATCAGCTGTTGACCTCCCATTTAAAAATCTGACTTTAAAGAGAGAGCTCTTTATCCACTATGTTTTGAGCTGTTACAGTTGTGGGTTGTTTTCTTTGAAAGCTGCTTTAGGGCTCCTGCCATCCCATGCCCACCCCGCATCACTCCAGCTCCTCCCCACTGGTTCTTCATTCACTGGTTGCCTGTCCTTGTGGCATCGTAGACGTGATGACTCCAGTCTGGGCTGGGACAGATCCACTGGACTCTTCTATCCGGGGTCTTTTGACTTCAGGTTCACTGGAAGAGGCTGCTGCTGTCTCTTCGGTCCCTGTCTCACACACCCGGCTGACGACAACAGGAGTGGACGAGCTGGCCTGGGCTGCAAGAAGCTGCAATGGATTTGTAAGAGCTGGGAAGCAGGACAAGAGAGAGAAAGGGTATTAACCTGAGGAAGTAACACAAATGTTTTGCTATTCCAATAAAACAAGAAAACAAAGCACTGAAACTGGGTAAGTGACATGTACTCAAGTGTTGTTTCCAAATCCATTTTGTAAGGCTTGCACAAAGCTGAGATTGTAAGGGAGGGGGGAGAGGGAGAGACCTGGGTAGCAAGTTCACCAAACCAGTAATAACCCCCTTTTCATAGAATCATAGAATGGTTAGAGTTGGAAGGGACCTTAAAGATCATCAAGTTCCAACTCCCCTGCCATGGGCAGGGACACCTCTCCCTGGAGCAGGTTGCTCCAAGCCCCATCCAGCCTGGCCTTAAACACTTCCAGGGATGGGGCATCAACAACTTCCCTGGGCAACCTGTTCCAGTGCCTCACCACCCTCACAGCAAAGAACTTCCTTTTCATGGGAGAACTCCCTGCCTGCTGCCAAACAAGGCATTGCCAACTAAGCATTCATATCCAGAAAAGGAAGATCCATCCCCTGTTAAAATTACAGCACACCTCCTCTTTGAGGAGTCATTCCCTCGCCCTACAGTCAGAATTTGGAAGCTACAACATCTGTGTGCTTTGCCTTCAATTCTGAGAGCTCTCTTTAGCCCTCCTTGCACAGGAAGAACAGCCAGCCTGTTGGGAAACTAGATTACAATCCAAATATCGAGTGTACTGACATCTCACTTGTAAAAGGGGCAGGAAAGAGCTTACCCCAGACAACCAAATGCCTTCCCATCACAACTGTGATCAGACCGTAGGAATTTCTGGCTCCCAACCTTGTATTCCAGTACTGACAAAAAGCTCTCACCCTCCCATTAATAAAAGTGGTGAGAAAAAAGGACGATTTAAGTAGCAACCCTCCATAAAAATGTCTACAATTCCTAGTTCCAGACAGAGAATGTGCTTACACACTGGCTTTGGCACACACCACTGCTTGGAAAACAAAACACATGCAGTTTTTGGACTCTGCATCAATCGGAGAGGCAGCCAAAGGGGACTCAGGAGACAGCACATCCTCTGCCCTCCAGACTGATTTGCAGAGGATGGAATGACAGAACATTAGTGGTGTGCTCACTGCTAAGTCCATCAAAAAAAGGAGCCCTAGGATAAATAAACAAAGCAAATAGAACAAAGGCTCTCAAAGCCCAGTCACTTCTACCAAGGCATGGGAAGGAGGACGCAGAGTATCAAGAGGATGAAGGAAAAAAAAATAATAGGGCAAGGATGAGGGCAGTCACCAATTACAGTTCAGTGACTTAGAAACCTAAAGCATGCAGCTGAAAGGAAGTCAGTTTCATACAGACAAGAGTCATGAGACTAAGTTCCACTCTGCCAACCAGAGAACTCCCTACCACTCACAGAAGAAACCCTCAGATGCAACTGGAATATTTTGCAATTTGATGAAAGAGCCCGAAAAAGTTTGGTGAGGTTAGAATCTCTTAACATAAAAACATTAAACAAAAACCTGCCTGATTCCCCATTAGACAAACACTACTGCTGGGTAGCAGCAAGTCCATTTATCTGATCTATTTAATATCTTAATATCCTAGTTGCATAAAAACCTTCTTGCTATCATTTTTTCATTGCTCCAGTAAGATTCTTGCAATGCAATCACAAGCCAGGTGATACTGCAAATAGACATGGCAGAAAATTCCGTAGAATTTCTTCATGAAAGCCATCGAAATCCCACCAGTGCCCTTCTTCTCAAACTTCTGGCCTGGGGGAGCAAGAGGTGCTCAGGATCTCATTGAAAAGGACTTTAAGAAACCTGGCTATTACCATCGTGCCGTCAAAACCTGAGGTGCTGAGCAAGCAGCAGGAGGAGGCTGCCAAGACACAGCTAGTGTGGGATTTTAAAAATCAGGCTTGACAAATGACTAGAACACATCCTGTGTATAAAAGAATCCCACATTCTTTCACCTGATGAAATAGATCTTATTCCTCTCAGGCTCTAAGACCTTAAGATGGGAAAGTATGTTATTTTCTTAATACTCTATGGAGCTATATTTCACAAGATCTAAAGAGCACCGTGGAAATTTCATTATTTGGCATGCTGAAAGCAAAGGTTGTTTGTCAGAGGAGAAGAAATGAAAAAACAGGTTCAACACAAGAATCACTGACACTTTCAACAAGGTAGACACTGGAAGTAGTAATAAATGCATAGCCAAGGACAAAGGAAAGACACTGGACTTCTCAGAAGCAACGGGAGACAGGAAAACTTCTACTAGGGTTAGGGAGCAGAGGTGGACAGAGAACTATCTACCATTGACATTCACAGCCACAGACGTTGAAGAATTCAAAACACCTTTGCAATTGACACATGGAATAACTCAATATAGAACTTAAAAGAGAAAATCCTCAGCTTTACAACCTAACTGGTAAGCTCAGAAGATAATCAAAACAGCCTACCATAAGCGCTGCCAGTGATGCTGTTGGTGGGCACGGCATGTTTCCCGTTCTGGGTGATGGCGCGCACGGGGAGCTGGTGTTGTCCGATGGTCACCGGAGCTGCCTGCTGAAGGATGGCGACTGTCTGTCCTGGAACACCCTGTGCCATCTGACTGGCCACTGTCTGAATGACACGGCTGGCTGTCGGTATCGTGGCAAATGCGATTGTTGGCTTTTCATCCATGCCTGTTTAAAAGGAGAGTAGACAACAATCATTGACTACCCTGGCTTAGGAGTAGGTTTTGTTCTCATTAACATTTTAGCAGCGATATATACTCCAGGCTTAAAGATGTGAAAGTACCTCAGCACCACAGGAGGTCAGGGATGGAAATTTGAAAGCGTTAAAATATTCTCTATTGCACATATACTCTATCAATATTGGCTCCGGGGAGACCTGAGAGCAGCCTTCCAGGATCTGAAGGGAGCTCCAGGAGAGCTGGGGAGGGACTCTTTGTCAGGAAGTCTAGTGACAGGACGAGGGGTAATGGTTTTAAATTGGAAGAGGGGAGATTTAGATGAGATATTAGGAAGAAGTTCTTTCCTGTGAGGGTGGTGAGGCACTGGAACAGGTTGCCCAGAGAAGCTGTGGCTGCCCCATCCCTGGAGGGGTTCAAGGCCAGGTTGGATGGGGCTTTGAGCAACCTGCTCTAGGGAGAGGTGTCCCTGCCCATGGCAGGGGGGTTGGAACTGGATGATCTTTAAGGTCCCTTCCAACTCTAACCATTCTATGATTCTATGAATATTTAGATTTTTTTTTTTTCTTACAGCATAAACCACTCAGCCAAAAAAGATTATAAACTTGACCCTTTGTCCTAAAAAGGCATCATCTCCCTTACTGGCACATCATCACCGTGATATGGACAGCAGTCACTGCAAATCTCATAGATTACTTTGTAATTACAGGCAAATTGGCCTGACCCTCAATACCACACAGCAGGGGAAGGCATTAAGATCTTAAACAATGCCTGGAGCCAAAAGTCTGCAACAGCTTGGTGTCAGGCCCTGCAAATAGCGTGATTTACAAGGAGGGCTTCCCACAACTGCAAGCTTTTGCCAGCATGGAAGCAGAGGAAGAAACCAGGAAGCAGGAAAACAAAGAAAAAAAGGAGGGCTGAGTTCCTGGAGAGAGAGAACTGTTTGAGAGCACTCAAACAGACAGGCTGGTGGGAAGTCGGGAGAGAAAAGGCAAGGAAAACAGGGAGATTAGGAAAGAAAATGGAGCAACCAGGAAAAACAAAGGGAAGGTGGGGACTAGAAAAAGATTCGAGCAGGAATAAGAGAGGGACAAGTAGGGAATGAATGGAGTGGCAGCAAGAACTAATGAAAGAGAGAAGGGAGCAGGTGACAGACAGGCAGCTGCAAATGCAAGTGCTTCAGGATCACGTATGGGATCCAGACAGGAATTTCTAGAGAATGCAAGTGAAACTCAAGCAGGATAACCAGCACTGAACAAAAAAATGCCAGTGGTCCTGCTACTGCTGTAGGGAAGCTCTTTGTCACTCTTTTCTTTCCCTTAGAGAAGGACCATTGTCCCTGTGCTCACATAAAAGCAATGGGAATAACTGGTCTTGCTGCTGGTCCAACACACATCTATCTAGCAGCACCAAGCCCTTCTGAGATGGTGAGCAGACAAGGTGTTGTCTAGATCACAACAAGAGAACACTTCACTCACTAAATCCCCCAAGGCTGAAATTTCCAGCTTAGGAAAAAAAAAAGAGGCCTTTGATGTAACTGGTTTTTGAAGACTGGGTTAATGGAGCACTGCCTGCACTTTCAGAAGCACACGCTGTCCTCTAGGAATCCAGGCCTGTGGAAAAGAAGGGCTCAATCATTTATTTACACAGTCATCCTGAAGCAGAGATTTTCTGCCTTTCCCAGGCTGTGTCTCTGGCTAACAAAAACACACATTTCCACAGCTCATCCAGCTGACCAATGCACTGGCCATGGTATTGATAATGGGAACAGCGGAAATATTTAAAGCACTACGTGTTTTTTCAGCCTCCAAAGTCCAGTAGATTTGTTCTCCACAGGAGACAAGGGAACGCAGTTGTCCTGCTCACTAGTGGAGACATCAAATGGGTGAACTCTTACTCAGTTTAGGTGTTACCTGGAAAAAACATCCTTTAATAAGGGCTAAGCACCCAGTGATTGAAAGAGCATTTCACCACTAGGCCTGCTCAAGATTTATCAGAGGATTCAAAACTACCTCGGTGGTCACCAGCTAGATCCAACACTGCTCCTGCAGCTTCATGAGCTCCTCCTGCTGTGCCCTGGTTGGTGAGGATGTATCCGTTTGCAGAGTTCGCGGAGGAGGTCACAACTCGGACCATTGTAACAGTGGGAGCCTGTTGAACCACGTGAATCGCATGACACGAAGGCTGTTGAGAAGTCACTATTGATGCTGGCATGTATGCCACTGGTTTTGCCACCAGAGTAGATGGTCGGGGAGGAACAGCCATAATCACTGGCTGGGCACTGACTGGAGATCCTAAAGAGAAGAAAGAAGCGTGCATTAATAGGAGAGGCAAAAAGACCTCCACTTATTTCACCTCTGCACTTCTAATCTGCAATACTCGACGTTGGCAGGAGTAGGGGTCAGGAATACCACCTTCAATCTTCTCCTTCCTACCTTACTAAAACCTTACTTGCCACCTAAGCACATTTCTGTGAACAAAACCCACAATAAGCACACAAAAAAAGGAAGCTTTACTTAATGAGCTTTGCCTTCCAGCTTCACCAGGAACACCCTATACATCAGGCCAGTTACAGCAGAGCTGACAAGCAGATACTCACCAGGGCTTAACAAATTACTAAGGCCCTTGGCCACAGCACCACAGAGCTCAGCAAAGCCAAACTGATCTTATCCAGAAGGGTGCTAAATTAGTGCAAGCAAGCTACGCTGTCATGGCTACTTTGCTGTCAGTCCTTTAGAGTCACCTATTTCAAGGTTAGCTCACACGTTTCTACACATTCCTTCATCTCCTGCCCCCTCAACCCAAAGACTAGCAAGAAAAATGAGCTGAAATTGCACATGCACCATCAGTCTCTAACGAGGAAGTAGAGAGAGATCTAGATCCTCCTGGAACACACCGGCAGAAGCATTCCTGCCATGTCCTCAGCACGGCACTTGGTGGCAGTGAACAGTCACCCTCGGTGAAACAAGAGCTACTCACCAGGCGCGCTCTGTGAATACCGATACTCTGGAACTGAAGCTAACTTTGACCCAAAGTCGTGATCGTGTGGAATGGGTGAGCCCTCCCGTGACAGGCACTCGGGAGTCTGGAGGCCACTAGAGTGAGGGGACAGCAGGCCAGGATGAGTAGGGGAGGCAGGAGCACTCCTGAAACACCAGAACACAGTGTTGGCAAGCGTAGATGCATCTTGACCACAAGACAGCAGCAGAGATTTATCTCCAGTACAGAATTCCCTAGAAGTACAGCCTTTCTTCCACATAACCCACTACAGTCTTACTGGGAAGAGTTAAAAGGTGCACACTCACCTCCCAAATGCTCTAGCACCAAACACGGTCAATTTATTCCTTGCTGAAGGAAAACTGGAACCTTCAGAGTATGTTTAACATTTCATTTTAAGACCCAGTGCTGACAAAGAAGCTGTTAGTGCCTCGTGTTTGGATCAGTTTTATAATTTCAGGCTATTCTCAAAGGATCTTTGTCAGGGAGAGGAAGAGGAAGAAAGATGTGATGTAGATGCAAGTGTCTGGCCCCACAGAGGCTCACAGAGCAGTTAATCCCCTTTTACCCCAACGTCCTTCCCCAACCACTTGGTTCTTTACTGACAAAACACAGAGAAGCTGGTATCTCATTTTAAAGGATAGAAAAGAGGGGTGTGTGGGAGTTAATGCTAGATTGCAAATCTCATCCTTCCAGCTACAGGGATAAGAGAAAACTGTCCCTGCACACAGCTCCTCTGCTGCAGCTACACCGCTGACTGGAGCGGCTACAGAGAACACCCCCCAGTGCTCCACGGCTGACAACCACCATCAACCTGATCCTCCCTACAGGAGAGTGTTTTAAATACCACAAAAGTTATTCCCTCTACAATCTAATCCACATCTAAACACAGCTTCCCCGAAATGAGAGACTGGCATCTGAAAACACTCACTCCAGCGGCAGCTGCTTTGAATTTCTTTGAAATGATGCCAAAACAGATGTATTATTTGATGCTTTTTTGTAGTTTGCTTCTGGATTTTTTTTTGGTAAACACTTAATAAGTTATAATATTCTTCAGATTATGCCTTGGGACTATCTAACCTCTCAAACTATACACAGAAGTAAAGTTTGCTCTCTGTACTTCAGGAGAAGCTTTTGTTTTCTCTGTAATGAGTTTGGCACAGAGATTAGAGGAAGCTGAAGTTACCTGGAGGAGAGAGGCCCAAAAGGTGTTCGGAAGCAGGACACTCCTCTTTGCCTTCGTTTTCTAAATGCTTGCTCTACTAGTTTGGCTTCAGAGGCAGGGTCAATTCGCCAAAAGGAGCCCTTTCCAGGCTCCTCCTGGGAGCGTGGGACTTTAATAAAGTAACGGTTCAAGGAGAGGTTGTGCCGAATAGAATTCTGCAGGAAGGAGAGGAATGAGATGATTATTTTGCCATGAGGAAGCACGTAACAAAGACAAATGGGTTTTGCCATACAGCTTAGAAAAAAATAAAATCCACAGTCAGAATCAGTGTCAAAGACAGAAAAACGTCGCTCAACTCACACGGCTCCAAAGTCACAGAAGAGCTGGAAGAGAAAACCTGGGGAAACATGTCAGAGCTGCTACTAATCGTGCTGATAGATAGGTTTGCTTGGCACTACACCATCACTTAAACACATCTGGAGCCAGGCACTGCAGTGCCTTTTCTGTGGAAAGCAATGAAAGCAGACCTTTTGCTGAGGCAGGGGGAAATCACCGTGAACCACATCAGAACTCTCTCAAAAGACAAGGCTTTATTCTAGGCAAGCGGAAAAAACTGCCTGAGCCTGTGCTAACTGTTTACCTGCCAAACGATCACCGGGGTGCCCAAACATGCCCTAAAGGACACTGCATCTCATGGTAATCATAATGCAAACCAGCCAACGTACCCTCAGACTGCTGTCTCTGAGAAGAACCCATTAGCTGTGTGGCACTAGCCTAGCACTGCAGAGCTCTCCAGATATTGACTTTTCCCCCTTTTCATTGCAAAATCCAACCTCTTACTGGGTGTAGTGATGTCTTTGGGCTAGGGGAAAGGTCCAGTAAACCCAGGTGTGCACAAGCTCATTCCTCTTCCACTTCCAGATCAAAACAAGAGCTTCTGTAGCAGCTTTAGATGAGCTCTTCACAAGCAAAGCCTTACAACATCACCGGTTGGGAAGGGGAAAAGGCAACTTGACCCTCCACTGAAACACAGCTCTCTTTGAAGCAGGATGCAGCAACCGGTTCACAAAGCCCAGCTCTGCCGAGCAGGTTAAGGCAGGAAGTGAATTCCACAACTAATTACAACTGCAGGGAAAAGCCAGGGAGGCAGAAACGTATTTATTCCAACTGTACTCAAAGTGCACCAGGCAGTACTGCCCCTGCCAGTTGAACACAATGAAATCAGCAGCTGCAAGAGTCTTTCCAGCTGCATTAGTGTATTATATTCAAATGACAACACCCGTTTCAGAGGTGTGATGCCAAGAAAAAGTCTAAAGCAGGTGGAGTTGAGGTTTCTGGAACTTTGAAAGCAGCCCTCCAGTGAACATTTAAGCTTGATTTAACATGTGTTGACTACATCCAAACTCTCCTACGAAGCTGGTCAGATTTCCTTTAATACCACAAGGCAGGCACAGACTCAAAGTTTCCCAAGTCCCATTCTGAGATTCAAACCTTGCAAACTGTGACTTAGGCAATACGTTTCATACACTGGGGAAACAGCACAGCTATGCTGGTTTAAGGTATTATGATGATTAAAACTGGGATCTCAGTTTTAGGCTGTAAGTCTTCTGCTTGGACAGACTGTGCCAAACTAAGACGAGGCAAAGGATTAAGCAAGATTCAGGTGAGTATCTGGGCAGAGGAGGGACTGATAGCAAGGACAAGGAAGAATAAAAACAAACAAAACAGAACTAAAAGGGTTTCAGAAACCAGCAAGCCCAATGGTAACAAATTACATTGCCCTAGAAAGTATTTCAAAAAACTAATCACCCACAAACAAACTAGTTAGCTTATGTTAAACAAATTCACTCCTGGAATAGTCAAAGCAGCTCTATTCCCAGTGCCCCAAATCTTTAATAAATGCATTTCAAAGCAGATAAGCCCTGTCAAAGTAGTTTAAAAGCTTGTCAGTGTCAAGAACTCACCTGCCAGCCTTTGTCAGCAGTCCTGTAATATGGATAATGCTTGGTAATGTGGGCATAGATCCCACTTAGTGTTAATTGCCTGTCCTGGGCTGAAGATATAGCCTGCACAATTAGCTGAGCATAAGAATAGGGTGGCTTGGACTCATCCTAAGGAGGAAAACAAACAAACAAACAGAATTTTATTCACCAACAAAGAATTCCTACGTGAGAACGTGCCAACAACCCAAACTAAAAGAGGAAATCAAGCTGTAGTTTTACAGATGCTAAGAGAACATCCAGGGCAACTAAGAGCAGCATCACCCTCTTCCCTTTCACTCCAGTTTTATCCTCCCACCTCCCAATTTAGTACAAGCATTTGTGTGCAAACAGGACTACAGGACTGAGCCAGATTAAAGTATCTCCTTCCCTCTCCCCTCAAACACACACACAAAAAGCTAACTTTAATCCAGACCCATCCACCACTGAATTTACCACACGTGCTTATACCAGCACAGGAAAAAGACTCAGGAAAAGCAATTGGAAGCAAAGAGTTAAAGGGTGTAGGGTATGTCCACTGCTTTCAGTGCTCATGAAACTGAAGCCTTCAATTCTGCCCAGCTACAACTACACTTTGTTAGAAAGGTTTCATGCAAGTATGCTACCAGCCCTCCTCCCAGCAACAAGCCCGATACGAAATGTGATCCTGTCCCTTTCCTTCTCCAGCAGGATTTGTTTCATTCTAGGAACTTTAATTTGCTTGCCAGATCTCATATTCCCAGATCTTCATATTACTCCATCAAGAACAGCCCTTCCTGTCTCAAGGGAGAATTCAATCTACAAAAAAAAGCCATCTAGTACCGCGTCCCTCCACCCAATCCCAAATCAGGTGGTTTTGGATCCAGACCTTCAACTTTGATCTGAAGATCAGCTCACCAAAATTAAATTTTATCATTATAACTAAGTTATTTTTTAATCTAAATTCCACTTGCTGCTCTCTTCATTTAACACTTGCTTGACAGGCCTTTGTGTCTGTTTTCAAGTCAGACTACAGATTTCTCATGGCAAAGATCTGGTTTCTTCCCCTGCTTCCCCTTTCTCTAACTGTGTTTTGCAAAATACCATTAATTAAAAGGAGAAAACAAGACTCTGGATTTTAATGCAACTCTCCTGTATGAGTATTTGATTTATCAAACAAGAAAAAAAATTTCTTCTTGCTTAACCCTTTCAGCAAATGACTTGATTACAGTTTGGGCAGCTACGCAAGCAGATTCATCATCCACTGGTAACAGATGCTGGTTTTAAGGCATGGTCCCAAAATCCTGGAGGATACTGTATATAGCATCCTTATGGACAGGGTATTCTTAGACCCCTTTTAGCTAAATCCAGCCCTTGTGATCAACTGCCAGGTCTTAATAAGCCTCCCAAGGAGCACGGTTAGGTAAGTAATGTTTCTCTGAACCTTTGGGCTGTCCCCGCCAGATGCATCTGCCTGCTGTTCTGATGCTGCTTTCGCGGCATACTCTGCTGCCAGCTGCAGATCCGAGGTAATGTTGTGAACAAAACGATATCCTGAGGATCCAGCACCACGTGGACTGGCTGGGCAAGAGTTGGGAACACTGGAAAGGCAGAAAAAGGAAATACAGTTACTTGTTACTTCATTTATTAACAAGACACATAGTTCTTACTCTCCAAGGCCCAGTAAAGCTCCCAGGTCACTGAGAAGCAGAAATACACCGGACTTATTCTTGCCCCTGCGGCTTATCCAAAGCCCAGACAGATTGAGAAAAAAACATCACAGATAAAATTGGAATTTCTACAATATCCTGACGCTCTCCCACTTCCCACAGTCACAAGACTGCATCGTCTCAAAGTCTTAAACAGCTCCTCTGTGTTTAGAGCAGCACTCAAAACGATGCCGGACGTAAACCATACACTGTATCTGGGATGAATACCTAACTAAATACAGGACTTGCTGTTGTAACTTGTGAACCACCACTCTCCTTATAATAATTAATTAATCCCTTTAACAGATATGGGTTATGTTATTTCACTCTATCTTAGTTATATCACCCAGTGCAGGCATTTGATGTGAGAGTCTCTTTCTAAAAGAGCACACAATGTTTGGGGAATGACGCCCTGACCAGCATCACCCAGTTAGAGACAGGGATTTCCTCACTTCACCAGCACACAAACCCAGTTAACAAGAGGGAGCTACAATCACTAATACACCACACAGAAGGTAGCTCACTATCAGCTTTGGCTGGAGAAAAGCCACATTTTGAGTCCCAGGGCCACCACAAGATGGCATTACAGGAACAACTACTGAGCAGGAAAGCCACACTAAAGCTGATTAAAAGCTAGAAACAGATAAAATGTTTCTATAATTTGCAGCACCACTCAGGCAAACAGAAGCGAGTGCTACAAGATGAGAAGAAATCAGAAAGGCTTGTCTAAGGAGCACACGTCCTTGATTTGCACGGTGGGGAGGATGGGAGGAGAGGGATGAGTCTGGGAATCTGAAGTTCCCTTTTCCTGTCTCTCCTCCACTCTACGCTGCCCGACGTTGAGGGCTGCAAGGCCAGATCTGCACAAGGCAGAGCCAAATCCCAGGATTACATATGCCTTCTATAGAAGAGCAGAGAAACAGTGAACAAGGGAGCAAAACAAGACAGATTTACAGAGCCAAACAAGCAGTTCAAATGGACATGGAGATGCAAATGGAAGCCCACGGCTGGGAACCAGTATTCAGTACAACTGGCATCGATAATCCCCTACCAGCCAAATGCCCAACAGCAATAAACACAGTAAATGATGCTCATGACAGAAATGGGCTAAAAGCTACACCAAAAAATACAGCACAGTCCCTTTCTTAGAAAGGGAATTATCTAAACAGCTTCTCCCCCCTGCATGTACACACGCAGATGGAGGAGAAACAGTGAGACAACCCTCGTTTGTTGGGTGGGCAATACCTTCAGCACACAAGCGATGTAGCAGCATTAGGAACAACTGTATCCCACCACAGTTCCACCTGTAAAGGGAGAAGCTCTGCTTCTCCTTGTGGCATCTTCTCACCCAGCTGCAGTGCTGAGCTCAGCACAACCTGGACTGGTTTCTTTTAAAAGTGAATGGGGCAGGGAGGGCCAGGAGAGAGGGAAAAGGGAGTAGAAATAACCATGGACACCAAACCCTTGCACACAATCGGAAACCCAAGCTCACCCATCTCCCATCCACCAGCCACACAAAGCCACAAATACCCCTTTACATTAGTGGGTAATGCTATTTAGAAGTGCAGCAAGAGGTGAAGGTTCCAGGAATTGCAAGGTATAGGTGTAGGATGTTGATGAGCCCATGCATATAAACCTCCCTTCGCCAGAGATAAAGGCATTTCTTACCTGGTCTTTCAAAAAGCAGAGACCTGTTTGTACAGGAAAAGGAATCAAAGTTGGCTACTCCAGGCTTTGAGCCTGCTTGGGAAGTGGATAATGCTAAACCACAGAAGACACTCTTGATGTCTTAGTATTCACATGGGGAGCTGCTAGGAATTTAATTATTCTGCTGTCATTTTTCAGTAGCTTCTCCACATACACACTTATGATGTGTAGATAATTACAAATTAAAGCCATTTTCATACACGAAACAATGACAAACCAAAACCACAGCAATTCTTTTTATCTTTGTGTTTGGCACCCGAGCAATTATTGTAACACATGGACTAGAAACAGAATAGGATGAAACAGAGTTTTCTGATTTCGTTCTTTGTCTGCAGAATCACAGAACGACATGGGGTTGGAAGGGACCTCTGGAGATCATCTAGTCCAACCCCTTTTGGCAAGCAGGTCCACCTAGGGCAGGTTCCACAGGAAAAATACAGAAATACATGAACAGCAAATCACAGAGACAGCAGCCAAAGCTCAGGTCAAAGATATGAAAGAGAGAAAAGTTCTCCACAGTTAATCCATACCCTGTGCTGAGCTGTATTTCTTTGGTTTGTTGTCTTTTTTTTTTTTTTTCTGTGTGTGTTTGGGTTTTTAAAACAAATCAATAAACAAACAAACCTAGTATGACCCCAAAGATTGTCCCATGCAGTTCAGATACAAGAAGTGATTTGATTCTTCAAGACCAGCAGAACAAGCAGTCCAATTTTTGCTGCTCAAATTTTAGCTTTTGAGGCCGATGAGTTTTAAGTATCACCTCTTGGTTTTTTTTTAAAAAAAAACCAAACAAACAAAAACCAAAGGCTGAAACCCTTACCCTGCAGGGCTGTGATTCTCTTGAGTGCTGACAAAGCCATTTCAACCTCAAGGGCTGTTAACTTTTCTAAAAGCTGCTCTCTCCCAGCAGATAGTCACTGAAGAACCTGACAGTCCCCTAAAGAAGCAGCCATCCCGCGGGACAGCTGCAGCAGTAGCTGAAGATTTGGAAGAGATATTATTCTTCTACCGGAACAGAGAACTTCTGCCCAGGCAGACCTGCTTCCTTTCAGCCTGGATCAACCATCAAATCAGGAGACAGGGGTACAAAACAAACAACATGAACTTTTAGCTGCTCCACGCAAAGAGACAAGGCAACCCATGCTGTGAAGTGTTCAAGCTCTCAGTCAATCATCAGAGAGCTCTTCAGAGGGAAGGGAGAAAGAGCTGACTGCTGGAAAAAACCAAGAAGGCACAATCTGTTCCCCCCACTCCAACACGGACAGGAGGAGTGAAGAAACAGTTTTACTAAAAATACCCCTCCGAGGGTTAAGTTAAAATTAAACATTAGTGCAGTCAAAAGAAAACAAGCAAACACAATGCAGTGACATCAGTTTCCTGTAGTTCCTGGAATTCTCCTCGCCACCCAGAGCCGGGGACGCTTGCATTCACTCACACCCCCTTTAAAAATATTATGGAACAAAAAGACTTTTCCCTCCGAGCACCTGTTTGTGCTATAAAACAAAAATCCGGAGTGCAGACAGTGATGAGAATTTGTTAGATACTAATACTGCATCGATACTGGGAGATAACTTGATCCATTTTGATATTATAACCTTTTACTAAGAAAAGCACAGCCAGGTTTGCAATTTCATCCAGCTCTCGGACATCCCAACTCACTGCTGTGATCCATACTCACTGCCCATGAGGGCAATCTTAGCTTACAAGGAATTCAAGCTAATTTGGGTTAAGCCTCTCAGTTATGGAAGACAGCATTCTGGAGAGGAAGCAAGTGTTTTATGCCATTAAAAAGACACACAGAGCACTTAAGTCCCAGTCCCAGAGATCTTTGAGATCCACTGAGGATTCAGCATCTCAACCCGAGACACCAGCTGCAGGCAGCCGCCGAGCCACGGTTCCCCAAATGCCACGCTGAGACTCAGCTTTAGAGTCAGCCTACAGCCACGTGCTGAATCACATTGGTCCTCTGCAGCACATTTTCCATTTCACACTTAACTCTTCTTCGTCTAGAAGGCCAGAAAGGTGAGGGCTGAATGGAGTGTGTAATGGGCAGAATGACTTTTAAACACAGGGCTCAGTACTGGCTACTGAGAACGTAAAAGGTTTTGTAGAATCACGATTCTCTTTCAACTCCTGCCAACAAGAACCCAGCCTCTACAGTTCACAGCACTTCCTAGAAACAATTAAGTCTTTAAAGAGCAGGTACTGGAGATGTACAACTTACTGCATTTCTGCTGAAATGTTCAAAATCAGTTTGCTTTAACTGAAGAATCAGACTGCAAATATAGGATGCACCACCATGTGCACGCTGTGCCCACACCCAGGAGGCTGTGTGGTGCCCACCTCTTCTCATTTCAAAAAAAGAAGGATGTAGCAGATCCAGAGAAGGTACTGATGGGGATAATTGGGATGATCAGAGATAGGGAATGGATTCTATACAGGAAACAAACAGTTTAAGACAGAAACTGAGGTGCAAGGTGACAGAGCCTATAAAAGTAAAGGCAGGAAAGGGTGTTCAGCTCCCGGCCTCTTCCAATAGATGACCTAGTGAACCCAAAATAAAACTAAGCAGCGTGTCCAAGACAAGAGAAAGAGCCTCTGTGTTTGCAGTTACACTATGGAACAACACACTGTAAGACAGGGCTGATGGTAAAAATATCTATGTGAATCCAAAAGGCCAATACAAGTTCTTGGGGAAAGGAGGAAGACAAGGAATCCATCAGGGGCTCTAATATACAGATGGTCAGGAAATCCCTGCTCTGAGACAGCCTCTGATCCAAGAAAATGGTGGAGGCAGACTGCACATACATTAGTTTTACTCTATATTTTTGGTTTTCTTTTATTACTCCAAAGACACCCGTTTGAGGCCGAACACTGGGCTAGAGGGATGTGTTGCATGAGCACATACAGCAATTCTGACGCAAAGATCTCCAGACTCTCTCAATACCAGCCACATTTTACAGACAGGGGGAAAAAAAAAACACCACCCAACACCAAAGCGAAGCAACAAGTGGTTAAATGATTTATTTATGGTCATATTACAAGTCTATGAACAAGCTGGGAACAGGAACACTCCCAAACTCCAGTGCCAATTTCCCCAGAAGGAAAGGCAGTACGAGAACACAGGAAAGCTGCCCTATTACTTAATTCTCTTCTTTTCTGCAAGAAAGATATCTGTAGGGATCAGGCTATGGAGGCTTCATTTAAGGCAGGTATGTGGATAAAGTCCCTATCCCCTCTCTGAAAAAGAGGAAAGATTACCTGGGAACCCACAGAAAATTGTTCACCTGACTTGGAATCTGCATTGCTAAAGAGGAAAAACCCCAAAACTCTTCAGGTTGCGGTTTAGGATATGGCATCCACACAGGCAGAGCCTCTGAAAAATGCCCAAATGCACATTTATGAAGCAGGTACAAAAGATCCAGCTGTGGTCACAGCTACAACCTTGGCAACACTGCCAATATACAGATTTTTGTCTGAGCAGGCAATTCTTTTAAACCCATATGGAGTACAAAAGGAGAATCCTCGTTTCTTAACAAAATTTTTCCCAATCTCCTCTTCAAATCATAGAATCATAGAATGGTCAGAGTTGGAAGGGACCTTAAAGATCATCAAGTTCCAACTCCCCTGCCATGGGCAGGGACACCTCTCCCTAGAGCAGGTTGCTCAAAGCCCCAATCCAATCTGGCCTTAAACACTTCCAGGGATGGGGCATTAACAGCTTCCCTGGGCAACCTGTTCCAGTGCCTCACCACCCTCACAGGAAAGAACTTCTTCCTAATATCTCATCTAAATCTCCCCTCTTCCAATTTAAAACCATTACCCCTCGTCCTATCACTAGACTTCCTGACCAAGAGTCCATCCCCAGCTCTCCTGGAGCTCCCTTCAGATCCTGGAAGGCTGCTCTCAGGTCTCCCCGGAGCCTTCTCTTCTCCAGGCTGAACAGTCCCAGCTCTCTCAGCCTGTCATGCAATGCAAACTGGAGGTGTCTTGCCCTGCACACAAGACCTACAGCCAGGGAAAACTTCACAAACCTTGGACTACCCCTATATTTCATTTCACGAGCCTACAATAAGGGGCACCAAAAACTACAGGGACGCTTTTTATGTGCAATAAGCAAGAATCAGGTCAAAGTACAGCACTTTGGCTTGCGAAACGAGCATTTCCACGATACACCAATCAGCAATGATGGGTGAGAATCCTCTGCTCCTTCTCCGGCCTAGCCCCAAAAACAGAACTCAAAGAAAGGCAAGTCCTTGCACGTCGCGCGTTTCAGACAGGTTTCAGAAACAATCACGAGTGGTGAGGCTGCCAAACCAAGCCAGATTTTGATGTGAAAGGAGAAATCTGAGAGCTTCCCTGCCTACTTAACGCCGAAGAAAAAACAAAGCTGTCGAACAAGCCGCAGTGAGAGAAAGTCAGCTCCCCACAAAAGTTGAAATTCTTCTTTCTTGTCTCTGCTCCAGCGGTTCCCCTCGTTGAAAGGAAGTGAGCTTACCCCGACCGCGGCCTCAGTGAAGGTTTTATGGTGATCAAGGGAAGAGGAAGTGCTTGTGGAGCTGGTGACATCTGCAACCTTTCCTCCAGCACATGGCTTGGCACATCTCCTCCAGCACATGGTCCATTATCTGGATTAAATGTGCGTAGGAACTCCCAGGCCTGGTAGAGATCGTTGCTTTCCTTATGAGATGTATATGCATCACACTAGTTGGCTTGTGGTTTGGAGACAAGGGTGATTAAAAATAATCACCTGTCTGTCCAATTGTGGGAGTTACCAGAGCTGTATATTCTTCCCTAATGCAGGAAGTCATGGATAACCCAGACAATGCAAAAAAGCCTGGAAAAAACCTGCCTCGGAGCTCTTAGTCTGTTTTTAGGACAGCGCTACAGGAAGGAGGAAAGGCTGACTGAAATGCAGCAGGCAGTATTCCTGCATCCTGTGCCAGAGAGAGAATGCATCCACCGGAGTCAGGGTTCATTCAGCTTCCCATCACACACCTTTAGAGGAAAAGTGCAAGCTCAGATTAAATCCTAAGTGCTCTGAAACAGTGTTGTAGGGCTGTCCTAGAGCCTATTAAAAAGCACCCCCTTCTTGCAAGCCAGGTCTGAAACAAGGCACAGCCAGCGTTTGCACATCTACTGTAACACCATTCACACACACACTCTGCTGTCATGTTTTATGGAGTAAGAGGGCAATACATAATTTATCTACTACACGCTCTTAGAAAGTAGTAATTACACTACACACGCATAAAAATCAGACAGTGAATTTAAATGACCTATTAAAGGCCACAAAACAAGTTGGTGGCTAAGCCAAGATAACTGCAGTTCCTGGAGTGCAGGCCTCTGAGTAATCCACTATCAGAGCATGCAACATGGTACTGAGCTAACTTTGCCAGGCAAAAATATTGGAAAAAAGGAAATAAGGTTTTAAAAAAAATAAAATATAGCTTCTGAAACCATGGCAATTCAGCTTATATCTTCTGGTTTACTAATCCAGTTTATGAAAAAAAGAAAGATGCCAAAGGATCCCAGCTATCTTTCATTATTCATACTGTTAATTTCATTGTAAGCTAGGTATTGACCCTTCTAGC
This sequence comes from Thinocorus orbignyianus, assembly GCA_013400375.1. Lineage (NCBI taxonomy): Eukaryota > Metazoa > Chordata > Aves > Ciconiiformes > Thinocoridae > Thinocorus > Thinocorus orbignyianus. The sequence continues at coordinate 192,146 of VXBW01006791.1, forward strand.
AACGGCAGAACACAGGTAAGCTCATTAAGTACTAAAAATGCTCTAAAACCCAAATTTGGGTCCACACACAAATATCATAGAATGGTTAGAGTTGGAAGGGACCTTAGAGATCATCAAGTTCCAACTCCCCTGCCATGGGCAGGGACACCTCTCCCTAGAGCAGGTTGCTCCAAGCCCCATCCAGCCTGGCCTTAAACACTTCCAGGGATGGGGCATCAACAACTTCCCTGGGCAACCTGTTCCAGTGCCTCACCACCCTCACAGGAAAGAACTTCTTCCTAATATCTCATCTAAATCTTTCCTCTTCCAATTTAAAACCATTCCCCCTCGTCCTGTCACTAGACTTCCTGACCAAGAGTCCCTCCCCAGCTCTCCTGGAGCTCCCTTCAGATCCTGAAAGGCTGCTCTCAGGTCTCCCCGGAGCCTTCTCTTCTCCAGGCTGAACAGCCCCAGCTCTCTCAGCCTGTCCTCACAGCAGAGGTGCTCCATCCCTCTGATCATCTTGGTGGCCCTGCGCTGGACCTGTTCCAACGGTTTGATGTCCTTTCTATGTTGAGGACTCCAGAGCTGGACACAGTACTCCAGGTGAGGAATATGTACCGGTCTTACTATTAGCCCAGAATCTCACCAGATACTTTTCAAGCAGTGGTTCTCACAGGGCTCTAGAAGCTTTTCCTTCTACATATAGAAGTATTTTTTTACTGATAAAGACCGGTTATGTGAGCAAACTATCCATGCCCTTTCAGTGAAAAAACAAACAAGTACAAGACAAAGTGTTCAAGCCCACAGTCATTCTGGTGCAGAGATAAGCCAGAAGTAGCAGCTGTAAAATATGAATGACGGTACTGACCTCCATAGCACAGCAATTAGTATTTCTTTATTGTAGCTTTTTAAAATACATATATATATCAATAAGAATATAATTGCTGTTTAGAATAGGGAAACACAAAGATAGAAATAATTTCATTTTCATAAATACTAAAAAACCCAAACCCAAGGGGCAGTGCTGGAGAGAAAACAGAGTTAAGATACTAATAAAGGGTTATTAACACCAACTGGAAGATAGTAAAAGGAAAACTAAAACTCCAACTCAGCATGACTTTGAGACCAGGAATAGGCTCCTACATCACACCTTGTCTCTGTGGATCTGTTTATAATCCAAGCACGAGCCACTCCAGGGACTAGATTACAACAACATACATGGAGTCACATTCACGTAGATACCACGGACTTACAGTAACACCAGCCAAAGCTGAGTGTTTGTAGCACAGGCGAGGAACTTAACATCACCACTTAAGGATGTCACCCAAAAAGGTTCCTCCAAGTGCAAACTGCAGAACCTTAAAGCCACCTATTGAAAGACTGTCTTTCCACTTCCTGAAATTGGGAATCAGTTCTATCTCCCAACAGGCAGAGCTGAATCTAACCAAACTACACATGGTTTGCACACAGGTTTTCAATGCCTTGAATCCACTAAGAGGAGATCTGGTGCTGCTCAGCCCTTTCCTGTGTTGTGTAAAGCAGACAGGCTGCTTTTACCAATTTCTTACAACCACAGAGTCCTTTTTTCTTCTTGGAACATGCAAGCCTGACTTTTTTAAAAGGAATTTTGAACTCTAAGCAGGAAGAAATAAGCCATGCCTGTGTGTAAGCTTCACAGCATGCTGCCAACCAACATTTTCCCTTAAAGCTGTACAACAGCATTGAAAACACATCTACAAACGGCCCCTCCTGGAGATAAACCACCTAGCTAAGAAAACAGTGGACACGTTGCTCCCTGGGAGCAAGCAGGAATCTTGCTTTGCAAAGCTGCTGAGGGTGGCAGGTTTGGTTGTTTAACTTAATCTCATGCCCTCTCTAGGCGGTGCAGTTCACAGAGGGAAAATAAATAGGCTGGAAAAAAAAAAAAGCACACCAGAAGCTTGCGGGGGGGGGGACCTACAGGGAAGCAAGCTGCAATGTAAACAGGGAGGCAGAGCAGGGCTGAGGGTCAGGAGGGCAGAGCTGGAGCTGGTGGTGGGAGCCCAGGTACGGCCCCTGCCCCACACCAGGGTGGAGGCAGGAAAAGGGGGCCAGGGGCCGCTTTCCAAAAAGGAAATTTCACCCTGCCCAGGATTTCCAAACTGCAATAATTTTCCATGGGCCAATCAGGGAGGAGCGAGACAAACGCACCAAATTAGGAAAGTAAATACTGGAAGGGGGAGAGGAAGGAGGAGGAGGAGGAGGAGGAGAGCCCAGCTCATCCAACCACCTCCCAAAGGCAGCAATGGGAGAGGGGTGTGGGTCCCACGCAGAGCCCCCAGTCAGCCCTCCCGGACCTGCCCTTGGGAAAGGGGAGATGACACTGTGCCAGCCTCAGCCACCACTGTGAAGCCACCAAGATAGCAGAGAGCTGCCCAGAAAGCCAGATGGCCAGAATGAATGCCCACTCCCTGAAGAGCATTGCCTTTCTCAGGCAGAAAACCCCAAATTACTCCCCTCAAAGTGCAGCCCACAGGGCACAAAAGCTGCAAGACCCTGCGGAGGGAGAGGGGAAGGTTGAAGGGGCTGAGCAGGGATGTTTACAAACGTGTCAGCCCCTCCTCTGTAAGAGGAACTCGGAAACGAAAGGGGTTTGGCAAGTGAAACCTCAGATGTCTTTTGAGGTTTTCTGAAGACTTGGCTGGATTAGCTTCTGCTCAAGACAAACGGATGCAATCATTAATCATCCTTAGTAAACACTCCGTTAGGGGCCGAGCACAATTCAACACGACTATTTCCACTTTCTCCTTATGCAAAAGAAACATTCTCGGGGAGTCAAGTATCAGTTGCAGGCATATGCCAGAGTCAAAAGATACAGCCTCTGTTAGTAACACAAACCACACTCTGCTGCTTTGCGCAAGATGACTGAATGGAAACTAACTACCATATGTTGGCAGAGAAACCATCCCCCTCCCCTCCCAGCAACAAGCTTCATCTAAAAAGAGAAGGTTAAATATAAACTAAAAGCAGTGTCTGAACAGAGGACTTAAAACCACAGCCTCCTCCAGCCCCCTCTTTCTAGAATATCTGCCTTGCACATCTGTGCAGCTCTGCAAGACCCGGGGAAAAACCCAAACAAGCAAGCGCCTCCGGATCTATGCAAAACCCAACTGGCTCCTCTGTGACACTGAAGCCGTTCTCAGCCATGAAAATTTGAATACTACTCACTGAATTACTGCTAACTGTCAGAAAAATGTTTGGGTATTACTCCTTCTTACAAACTTACAGACAAGAAAACAAACCAAAGGCTATTACTATGACCACGGACACTCTTGCTATTCTGAGGCCCCTCATGTTTTAAAACTCTAATACATCATCCTATATCATGAGCCTACTTTATTTTATAAAATATATACTTCCAGTATCAGCTTTAATTTTAAAAGAGATTACACTTCAACTCTGTATCATCGACAATTTGCTATTCCAGACAGTAACTTGATGCTCAGGTTATTTCTATTGCACATTCACCAACCAGATAATTTACAAAACAGGATACTCGCACAGATGCATGTTCAGATTGCCACGGCCCCGCAGTCCGTGGTCAGCATCCTACCCCCGTTTCCTTCTATTCCCAGGAAACCACGTGCCAATGGCCACCCTTGTCCCTAACTCCAGATAACACCGGCACCACCCAGCAACAACAGAATATTAGTGAGATAAAAATAAAACAGGCAGTCCTAACATAGAAAATATTTGCCTGCTTTCTTCTTTCTCTTTGCATATAGGTAGCTCTTGATAAGTATTTCTAATTCCACTGCCAAAGATAGACTCGTAACTCTATAGTGTGAAACTAACACTCAAGTTCCCCTCTCAATCCTTTGAGCTTCTAAACAAAACCCTTATGAGCTACTTCCAGCCGCCGTAACACAGTTTTTAGTGGTCTTCCATCATTCTGAACATATTTAACTAGTTATTTTTAACAGAGGTTTAATGCACCAAACACCCCAAACAAAACAGGGCTGACAGGCTGGTGTTGGAGAACATGAAGTTTCCAGAAAGCACACTTTGGATAGTTAACATCTTACCTGATAGTGCCTGTGGGGGATGGGAGGGGACTGACCACGCTCCGGAGATCCGGCTCCGGGATGTGGATCTTCAGAGGAGATATTTGAGGGTAAAGTGGCCGAAGGGGAGGCGATGAGGCTTCCTCTTTTACTTCCTCTTTATGGTATAAAGACGTGAACTGGATCTTTATAACCGTGCTAGGGAATCGGAAAGTACATCTGTAAGGGAAAGAAAGGGAAAAGTCAGTTTCACACAGGATACTAGACGTGCTTAAGTGTTCTTGTATGCAATTGGTGAATGAATCATTCATTCATAGCATAGAAATCCAGCACTCTCTTGTAACATCTTTCTGCTCAGTGTCCTGGGCAAAATTACTTGACATTCATAAATCCCTGGAAATGTATCATATTGTATCATGGATCACTTAGTGATTAGGTGCAAGCTGAAGGTTTGGGTAAGTCAAGTGATTTCCCCAAGGCCACGTATTCAATCAATGACTAAACAAGATGCAGAGCTATAATGACAAACTCTGGGGCTCCTGCTGTATCAAGGACTAGGATTTATTTTTTATTAGCTCCTTGCAGGTAACTGAGGAAGATGAAAGTATCAAACCATAAGCAACACAGAGCAAAGAGCCAGAAAGTCCTGTCAGACCCACAAACAGCCCCCAGGTAAAACCAGTCAGCACTATTTAAAGACTGGCCTCTACATATTGTATAACTAATACCCATTTATATCTCTGCACATGATGCTAAAGGATCATCTAGCAGGTTTCAGATTCAAATACAAATACATTCATTTAGACAGCATGGGTTACAGCTAACAGGGCACCTGCAAACCTACAGGGCCTCATTTCATCCCTAAATAACACTTCTTTCCAATTGTTATTTAGGGGGAAAAAAATAATAAATCATACATCTAGGAGTGTAGCCTTCAGGAGATGCTGGGAAATTCAAAAGGAAATAAGCACTGACATTTTCCATATTTGAACAGAAAGCTCTCTAATTTCTAGTGTCTACAATAGGCACAGGGCTGTAGGAGCGAGTGTTCTGCAATTCTTCTTATTGCACTTTAATTAGACAATAATGTGCAATCAATACAAGCTTTCCAGGGATCATTTCACTGATAGTAAGGTTAAAGCAGCAGGAAATAAAAACCAGGTTTCACCGTGGGAAAGGCCAGCAGAGCACAGTAATTGTGCTGCCTTCCAGCATCTTGCCTATAGAAGGAAAGGAAGGGACTCGGGCAGTGTTGTTCCAGCACTGGTGTAGGCTGAAGATAATTCTTTTAACCAGTGCCTTATTGAATCCTGCCAGGTGGCAGGTAAGTCAGTCTGTGTTTGTGACCACCTTATCTTCACGCTGCTACTGACAGAAACACAGACAAACATCCCATCACAGCTCTAACAACATATTCTCTTGCTCTCAATTCTTCAGCACAAGCTCGTTCTGCTGTAAGGTAACGTTCAGAAACCTGCCATGAGAAGTGCAAAATTATCATCCAGGCATGGGGAGCTCATTCCCACCTCACCTCTCAAACGAGCTGGCTCAGCAATCAGAGGCTGGGACTCACTGCAGCTCTGCTATGGACACCAGAAGTTTGCATTGCATTTAATTCACTTTAGAGGTCCCGCCACCTGCACTCATTAATGCATTAACGAAGAACATCGTTGCCGGCAATGCAGCCTAATTGTGTTTATCTAACCCTTCTAAACACGGTTCCCTGCAGACTCACTACAAATGCACAATTCAGAAGAGCAGAGAGTTCGTGCTTTGCAATGCCTGCCAGCAGCAGGCACACAGCTTATAGAGAAGAACCCAAAACAGGGCTGTTGAACCATTGCTCGGGATTTTAAGCCTTTGTACTGCTACATTGATTAAAGAAAAAAAGCAGAGAATGCAACGAGCATCACATGGACTAAGGATCAATACCTCTATGAGCAAAGCTTCATCATTTCTCAAGCTTTTAGCAGGCAAAAGCTGAGTTTTCTTTCAGAGAGCGATGGAATTCTCTGCTGTAACACTGGGTGCTCAGTGTTTTTTCAACATCTGAGTCAAGGACAGATTGGTCCTTGTTTAACAACGTTCAGTGCAATCCCAACCTGCTGCTGATCTCAACAGACCTGAATGCACAGAGCCCTTGGGCAGATTTGCAGCACTGATGAGGCCAGAATAAGGTCCCCACAGCAGCTTCACCCCAGTAAGGAGCTCTGTCCAGCTGCCACTCACATCTTCCTTTTCAAAAAGGATTCAAGATCCACATCTCCTATGTGTTATTGCTCCCAGGGGGTAGTGCAACTAACCCCTCAACTCTACTGTGCTATAACAATGATAGATAAGAAGGTTATACCAGCACCCAAAACACCGTGAGGCAAAACTATCAGTCTGTGAGTACAGGCCATCTTAACAAAATCTGTTACTTATCCAAAATCATGAGTCCACCTGAAACATGAAATCTAAAGTAACACAGTAAATGTGTGCTGAAAAGGCCCATCTAACATTGCTTTTCCTTGAGAGCTTTCCCAAAGCTGTCCCATCCAGCCACGGGATCTACCCGCAATCTCAGACTGGGACAAGGGAAGGGAACCGAAAGGTGACTTTGCTGGCGACTACACAAGCAAACAATTTGTTGGCTGCTGTGATTTTGTTTTTAGAAAGCCAGAAATCCCAAGCCACTGAAACAGAATCCAGGACATACAACTACTTTTCACACATTATGCTAGTTAGCACGTACATGGCCATTCCGTAAGGAATCAGTCCCAGAAAAATCAGAGTAGATATAGGCAAGGGTGAAACCAGTCTGTTGCTGGTTTCCAGTGCTGACACAAGCTGCAAAGCCAAGGTGGGGGCAGTTTATCCAAACTGATGCTTTTATTGCTGTAAAAAAACCTGGGACCCAAGAAATGGAAATGCAATGAAAAACAGATGGTAAATTCCTGCAGAACCTCTCCCCTCCCTCAGGGATGAGAAGGTGCCTGGGATGAACGTTATTGTCCCTGTCCCTATCAGGGTACCACAGTCACACAAACAGTGACAACAGCACAGCCCAAGACACTGCCTTGAGTCAGTGCTAATACTGGGGAACTGTGACAATGGAAAATCCGAAAAGCCTAATTTCTGATTCATCTTGTCACAGGAAGATCGCTTTTTGTTACACTGAACCTGAATGCAGTTTTAATGAGCTCGACTAATTGTTCCCTTAATTAACCTCCCTTCTGACCAAAAGAGGATAAACTCAAATTACATCAGGTAGCCCTATTTAGAGTGAGGCCCATTAGTGCAGGATTTAAGCATGGAGAATTATACTCCTATAGAAGACAGCCAGCCCAAGATGAACCGAGCATGCACTCCCCAAGACTACTGTACATATTTCCAAGTTATTTAAACTAAGTTACACTGTTTGATCCATGTTGCGTGATTCCTATCAAAGATGCACAGCGATCACTACCATGGCTTAACATTTCCATCATGAGAAAAAGATCAATCTGAAAGCAGAGATTACACTCAAAAAGCATAATGAAGTTAACTGGTATTTCCAAGGGCGCCCAAGAGGCAACTCTTAAGCACCTCTGAAACTTTCAGCCGATTGCATGGGGTAAATTAATGGTCTGCAAAATGTCTTGATCTTGTTACAGGCAGGAAGCAACCTGCTTCAACGTTGCTGAGTTTTACCTGATAACCTGGTACGGAGAGGTAGTATATCCTACAATCTGTGGCCATAAACCCCAGGTATATTGTACTCCTACACCGTTATAGTAGGTCGTATACACCTCAATTCCTTGCAGGAAAGGATTTCCATTTCTCTAGGATGCCTTGCAAGGCAGCGAGAACAGAAAGCTTTGCTTTTTTAGTGTTAAAACTGAAAACACAAGCACCCACCCCACCCCCCAACCTCCATAAACTGCACAGAAACAATTCTTGCCTTATGAGATTACAGGCAGGAGAAAGCAAAAGAAAATGGATTGCTGGCTCCCTGCTGCACGCTTCAGTTCACAGCCTCCGCAGCGCTCGCTCAATGTATGCTATATATACACTGGGGACCAAGGGGAGGAGGAGAATTGCACATGCCACACATGGTTACAGCGATATAAGAGATCTTTCTAGAAATATTTTTATTTTTTTTTCCTTTGGTTGGTTTAAATAAGACAGATTTTCCCAAAGTTTCCTGGATGAGCTCCTCGCTGACACCACAGCACCCATGCTATTAGGCACCCTTCCCTGCGGTGAACCAGTGACAGTGACCACAAGCATTTCATCTACGTAAGGTCTGCAAATAGCCTGCAGGAAATAAATTGCTAGGGAAAACTAGACTTTACATAGACAGGCACCCCAAAAGCAGACTTCAGGAAAAAAGTTTAGGTAAAAAAAAACCAACAAAATAACTCCCATGCCCTGCATGACTATAAAAAGCAGACTATTCTCCCACTCCTCAAAGCATCTTTTACTGCAGATGTAAAGGAAACAGAGATGCATTTGCCAGAAGATAGTACCAGGTTCAACAGAAGCTATTGTAAAACAGAAAATTGGTTCATTTTACCCCAAACCAGGACACACAGTCACCGATTTTCTTTGTGAGAGCACCCTGAGTGCTGTTCGACACCAACCGACTTCTGCTGAGATCTGTGGCATCACAGCAAGAGAAACCTATTTGAAGGTTTTAAAAGGAGACAGGAAACTGTGCTGTATTTATGTTTTTACATTTACACCGTGGAAAAGCACAGTGACAAAATGGAGAAGATAAACCATGAAAAAAGCCAAGGTGAAACATATATATAAACATATATATATACACATGAAAAAATATATATAAAATCTGGGATGATATTTATATATATCATGTAATATATATAAACATAACCTAAAATATCATGTATTATGCCATATATAAACATCATTCCAGTTTATTATGCAAAAGGGAATAACCAGAAAAGTGAGTTGGAAGACTGTTACATGTGAGTTGTCATCAACCACTTGGTGCTATCTTTGGCTGCTTTATCTCACCGCAATGTATGAAATCCTGTTATTCCTGAATGTTGCAGGTATAAATGCACTGATGCAAGATGCAGGTTGAGTGAGGAACAAATTGTGAAATGCTTGGTTAAAAATAACACTTTTCATCATTTGAATCAGAACAGTAACACAGTCACAAGGGTTTGTTAAAAAAAAAGAAGAATAAAATATGAGTTAAGCAGCATCGCCTCCCTGTGTTGCAAAAGCCGCTTGTTTTTAAACTTTACAGAGCACCCACACCACTGACTCATGGTATCTAAATCTTCCCCTCTGCTACACGGTGCAAACGGACAGTAGCCCAGTTCTTAAGGATGTGGTAGTTATCTCTCCAATCGGCAAATTCCTTGGATTCAGCAAACACAGACAGGCAGAGCTCTAGTTATGTTGTGTTAAAACAGAGCTGCCTCACTACTAGCTAAAGTTTGACCAAGGATGCCCACAAAAACCCCTTGGAAAAGAGCAAAGAGCCCCAAACAAGCCCCACATAATGCTCCTCCAGTCCTTGTAACTTCTCTGATTTATTTTTTGTGTCAATTAGGTATAATTCACCCAGCAGAACACAGCATTATTCCCACGCACAAAGTTCCAAAAACATGTCGGGTTTCTCAGCTCAAGTGAGAATTTGCCGTCAGTCATCTCTGTCAGGTTATTACCATTCCCACTTATTTCAAGGTACTTGACATGATTTTCCTGGAGGGCAAGGTGGATACTTCTCACCCTTTCAGTCAGTGTGTACAATAAATGCCAAAATTTCAGGCCACGATCAGCGTGCAGGTACTGTACGTAGCAGCCATTAGAGAGAAGTGCCCCAATTACCTCCTGCAGCTAATTTTCTTCATCTTCTATAATCAGCTAATAACCACATGCCTGCCCCTATGAAAATCAAGTTCCCATTAAGTCATAAATCCCCTCCCTATTCCCATTATACTTTGAAGACATTTGAAAGGAGGTGCCTTGGACAACATAAAAGACTCACTGGGAAAGTTTAGGCACCAGTGCACCCAATATCAGAATAAATTTGGTTAGAAAAAGGTAAGAGTTTGCTTCACTTCACCATATCTGAGCCCTGAAGGTCTGCCCATGGAGAGATAAGCAAACTGAGACAGGAACGACTACCTTGGATTCCTGTTTCTTCAAAAACAAGGCTCTGATAATTGCTGTGGCCACTGGAAAACAGCTGAACAGGGAATGCTTAGTGGCCAAGATTTGTTGCTTTGTGACCCCGTGCTCTGCCCGGGGACAGCAAGGCTCTTCCAAACTTCAGCGTTTCCACAGCCAAGCACTACCCAGCACAAACCAAACCACTTCAACTGTAAAATATTTAGAAGGGTTTCCCCCCATTTCAGTGACTGAAACAACAAAAATCAATTTTCTCCATCTCCACAAAAATAAACCAGACCCTTGGTCCCCAACAGAAATAATCATCAGAATTATTGTATTGTGCTCAAAATTATTATTTTGCTGGAGTTAGAGCCGTCTGAAGCAGCAAAGTAGGCAAAAACATGAGTAGCAAAACCACCTTTCAAACACAAGTGAATTTAAATGAATATTAGCTTGAATGAATGTCATAAAACTGTACAACAAGCTCTGAAAGCTGTCTGAGCTGTCACAGGAGATTAGGTACTATTCACCCCTCCTTTATAATAAAATAATAATAATGAAATCATCCAAGATTTCCTGTTCCACTCCCTACCCTAGAATTTTTCCCCCCTAAATAACACTTTGTAAGCAATACCAATAAGAAACCAGTTATATCATCCACTTGGCTAGTGCTATCTGCATTCCAAATGAAAAAGTTAATTGGACTGAGACTACAGAAGGACTTCTGGAGGAATGAAGACAAATACATTTTATTCTCTTAAGTCTAAACACACGTTACAAAACAAGCATATACCTATCACCATGGCAATTTAAGAGCCATTATCATTCTTTTCTTTACACATCTCTTTAGACTAAGGGACACAGGCAGCATAACTGCCAGGTTTTCAGGAGTGTTTGGTTCATTTTAGAACTTACCAGTCTTAAAAGTAATGAGTTTGCAGCATTCGCTATTTTCCCTTCAATCGCTTATCGATCTCAGTGGATTTAACACAGAAATCCTACTGAAGGCCTCCCCATAAAGTCCTTTATCAAGCACACACCAGAGAAATATCTGTAACGAGCTGGTGGGTAAAATCATTTGTTGCAATCAACAAGAGATAAGCAAAGGGTCTGCAAGTAAATGCTGAAGCCCGGAATCCACAATTGTTCTTCCTGGAATGAATCAACTCAACGTGAGGAGAAGCACGTTGCCAGAAAGCAGCACGACAAGGAAATAAACTGCAGAGTTCCCTGTAAAATCACCTCTGGTATTATCCACTATTGTTTAATTAGAAAAGAAAACTATAACAATCACCATTAGCGTTTTTAACATAACTAGAGGAAAATTAATTTAGAAAGTACTGACATTATCTGCAAATAAGGAGTAGAGCAATCCCTGTCACTGCCGAAAAGACAGAGGAACCCACTGAAATGTTTGGTAACAATTATAATTTAAGTCACAACGTAAGCTTAGATCAGGAGGACTGGTTTCTAACCTCACAGTTACCCTGAGCTCACAAATCACTCGCCTGCCATGCTTTGTAACACAATTTAATACATACTGTCATGCTTAACACTACAGATATACAAAGAAGTACACGGATCAGCTGGGACTGAGCTAAAATTGTCTGTGTGCATATGTGAGTGAACACAGGTTTGAGATAATTAGCTGAATTCAAGAGAGAGTGGTCGTACTTCGACTTCATGAATTTTAATTTTCTTCTGTTGAGAACTTTCTCCAGAAAAAGTACCAGCAACTATTTGCATTGCCCTGTTATGCCAGATGCAGAAGTAGCTCAGCTGGCGTGCACTGGGGTCTCCGAAATTAACTGCTTCTTAGGTATCATTCCTGTATGAGAACTAACATAAACCTGGTTTCAGTAAAAGCACATGCACACTGGAATTCCTCATATCCAAGCCAGTGGCATTAGTATCAACTGGTCTATAATTCCAGATTACTGAAGTAATTTTTTGTACTTCCCATGAAATGCATCAGCATTAGCTGGAAATCCTCCTCTTTCTGCGGTCACCCTGGACGTGCTGGGATGAGTAACAGGACAACTGGGTAAAATTCTCCAGCTCACAGGGATGGCCTACTCTGGGTTTCTTCTGCCTTAAAAATAATCTTCTCCCCAGAAAGATACCAATTACACCACTCAGTCTCCTGCAGATTTATTTTAACACAACCTAAACCTGTTTCTCTGCTGTAAAAGGCATCTCCTTCACCCCTACCACCGTTCCTTCCCCATAGCATCCCCTCCCAACATCACCTCCTGCCAATAGCACCACCTGATCCCACTGCACAGCAAATCAAACCAGGGAGCTGAAATAATAACAATTAATTTCTTTTTTTGTTGTTTTTGGGTAAGTTGTCAGGCAGATGAGTTCTCTGATTTCGCCTTCCATGGCAACACAAGCAGCAACAAAGAGGAGGCGGAGGGGACGAGCATCAAGGGGAAGAAGGAAAGGAGGAGGGACCAGCAGAAATGCTGCAGATTTAGGACAGATTCAAAAAAAACAGAGCATGCAACCACAGACTAAGATTTAAGCATCACATGATCCAAACTTCTCCTTTCAGAACCTGAAATGCAATTCATTCATTTTGAGAAAAGCTCTGGTCTTTATCAAGTAAATCACATCAGCCACCGCGCTGATGCTCTGAAGCTGGAAATTTTCAAAAGTTCCTGAAACAGAAAAGTCACAATTTTCTTTGATTCAATTGAATTATTTCAAACCCAAAGTCACTCAGCAAAAGGACTAAACCAAAGCCTGAAAATGTTTTCTGCATTCCAACAAGTGCTTCCTGAGGTCCCATACCCATGGCAATTTTCCCATAGCGACTGGCAGGTCATGTCTGCAGGAGCAGAAGTGGGTTCATGGTCCTCTTGGATGGGATCTGTAGGCTCCTCTCACTGCAAAATATGTGCTTTTTAGTCCCTTTGTGCTTCCAGAGAATATTCACCAGTTGGCCTTGAGGAAAGCAAGCACAGTAAAACGGCTGAACAAGGACGTTTCAGAAAACATTAAAATTGCCATTTCTCTTTGTCACAGACAAGACCTTTTCCTTCTGCTCCTTGCGATTGTTCAGCTGGAACCATACACGTGGTCAGGGATTTTTTTCCCCCCTTAATGAGAAGAGGCCACAGGTTACACTGGGATTTGCCTAACACTGCACATTACCATGTTTAAAAGGAGGATTCCAACACAGCCAGACAAGATTTCAGATGGGCAAAGAGCATGTGCAGGCAAGTCTATCTATTTAAAACAAATACTACCAGCAGCATCAGGCAAAACCACAACTTATGAATAGCTATGTCTCTTGAAAGCACCAAGTAAATTAGCTGTAATGAATGTTTCTATTGAGCACAGTCGCACAGGGCTTCCCTTTATGCCATTCCATCAAGGTTCAAACACGTTGAGAAACACTTCCACACACCGGCACATTTTCAAGTAGGTATTTTAGCAAACTCCTTTGAAGCCAGCAATATTCACAGGAAAGTTTGGGCAAACTCTGCGACTCCTCTCTCTGCCAGCACAGAGCACACACAGACGTACACACACAAGTTATTTTTGTTTCTTGAGTCCCTCAGGTCTCCACAGACATCCCACCTTGGCCACTGCCTGGCCCAGGAAAAGGCAGGGAGTGGAACTGGGCCAAGCAGGTGGTGGAGGGGGAAGATTGTCAACACCCCCTGGGCTGATCAGGAAGGCTAAAGCCAAAAAGAGCCACCAGAAGCCCAATCCAAAGAACATCAAAATGCTCCTTTAGTTCATATATGTATCTTCTTTAAAAGTACACAGGAGAAGGTGAGCACTTTTGGGTTTTAGGTTCTAATCACTAGATGTAGAAAGCAAAACCTTCAGTAGAGTTTGCACATCAACATCACGCTGAAAAAACTTCCACAATCGTTTTATTCTACACAACTTCTCCACAATTTCTTATCTAGCAAGACTTCTAATTGCTGTCACAGAGCAAACCCATAAATCGAGCAACACCACTGACACAAACAGTGGCAGTTAATTTTTCATGCAAGCGAGAACATTCAAGGCTGCTTCACGCTGGAGAATTAGGCGTGAAGAATCAAGAGCTGTATTTTTGTTTTCACATCCCTTACATCTCTTTAATAGTGTTTTGAGTTTACTCTTTGAAAAATTATTTGAGACATTTAGCACAGCTTCGCTTCTATATCCTCCCCCTTTGAGGAGTAAAGCACAGTGCAGGGAAGAAAAAAACCAACACCTAAGATAATGAAATACCACAACAAGGTCAAGGAAGAAGTTCTCAGAGTATGAAAATAGCATCTCTGAGGAGCAGGAAAGAATATCACTGGAACTGCAGAGAAGGGCATTTCAACCAGCTGATGGAGAGCCAGGAGGAATGGCAGGAGGTTTCCTTCAGAGTCACCACCCTGCCTGGAAAATTCACATTATGGATGGGTCTTGCCCACATCCTACTATCTCCAGCTTTGAAGGATGGGTCAGAGTAATCCTGCTCAGCCCGATACCAAAAAAACCTACTAGAAGCTGTTCCTACAGAAAGCTATCAGAGGGCAAAGAGCCAGAAAGGCACAGTTTCAAAAACCACCTTTCTGAAACTTTTCCAGTAAAACCCACTGGCAGCCAGTTGGTAGTGGGACTCTTCAGTCACTTCAACGCCTGCAAAGAAAGCTGAAGGGTATTTTTGAAATATCATCATTATCACTACTTATTTACCAGCTCAGTGGAACACCAGTCAATCCACACCTAACTAGGGATGAACTTATCTATTTAAACCAAGGAAAACCCCAACTATAAAACCTTATATTAAAATTAATCCAGAAAAATCCTGACAATTAATTTCATATGGATTATAAATATTTCAGATGATCTCAGAAACTGAGCCTTGGTATAATCAATATCAGTAAGTAGCTTTCCTAACAAATATCTTTAAGGCAGATTTTTGGTACTTGGGTCAGGGACTCTGTTAAAGCCCACCACAAAGGCCAGCTCATTAATTACATAGATGGTAGTTAATTGGTGCCCATCCACCAGGCACAGAGAAACAAAGAGGTGGTGCTATAATTGTACCTCACTTAGTTTCACATTTCAAAACATGGGAGTCAGCTTCAAAATATGCCATTCACTCCGGACCAGGAGTGCTGGGCACAGGGCTTGCTATCAGAAGACAAATTCCAATTCCCCTCCTGAGCCCTCCTACTCCTTCAAAACCACGCGAGCCGCCACTCACAGCACGTCGGGCAGATTACATGGAGCCCAGCCAGGCTGAAGCATCTCAAGATCTAACTGCAGTCTGCCAACGTGCTCCACATCTGAGCCTAGAAGGTCTTACCTACACCCACAAAAATCAGATGAGATTTGACAGAAATTAATTCGCAGCAGCAGTGACATCTATCTTTTAATCAATATTGGTTGGGGTTTTGCTTTGTCTAACTTTTTTTTTTTAAAAAATCAAAGCCTCCTGAGGGTGAATTCTACCACAGCATTAGAGAAGCTGCTCTGTTCTCCTGTGCAGTCCTTACTATAAACAACTTCATGTCTCTGAGCAAACATGGGAAGACACAGTGAACTTATTTTCTGTTTTACATGGTAAGCCACGTCTTAACCCAATGCTACTCCTCTGCCAGGCAATTAGTCTGGCTCATTTTCATGCCTCTTGGTATAAGGACAACGGAGAACAACTTTGCAGTTGTAATCCCAGGGATGTCAACAGCTACCAATCTGCAGAGAACATTTAGTAAACTGCCCTGAAACCCTAAAATTAACCATAAAGCTGCTGCTTATTTTGAAGCTTGGGAATCGGGAGGTGTTGAGTGTCAGAACGAGTGGCCTGACATCAAAAACTTGATCTGAAAGTTTGCCACTGATGAAGTGGGCTGGCACAAGGAGAAGATGATGCTTTTATTTAAATGAGGTTGGCTGCCAGCACCAGAAGGTTTTGCTATCAGCTCTGCAGATGCCTGATATCATCTGTAACACACAGTGAGCCCATTATGTTATTCTGTTGTGTGTGTGGTTGTATACATAAAAATAACGATAGTTAAGAGACTCTCTCTAACACCCATCAGCCTGCACACCTCTGCTGCTCTAATCAGATATTCTAGCCCGTAGAGGTCTAGATCCTATCTTAACCATTTCTTCACCAGCCAATAAATATTTGATCTTCAGAGAAAAATGTAAATTATGTGCAATATGTATGTGTGTATCTCACTTCTATCATCAAGTCTTTTAACTCCTAAAATCCCTTTCCATGTTAGGCTGATCAACCTGTTAATTTCTCAACCTGTTAATCTCTTTTAGCATTGCATTTTAATTATTTTTTTTTCCTAAAGCCTGAAAATTACCAGTATCTGTGATTTTTAAAAAATAATAATCCATAACCCAGCATGCTACCTACAGCCTCCTTCAAAAGATAAATAGCTATTTAACACCTCTGATCTGTATGCAGCTAAGAGGGGTGTCCAGGAAACAAATTGGTTTAGGTTCAGAAAAGATGAAGGGGTTTTTTTTTGGGGGGGGGGTAGTGGGGTGGGGTGTTGTTGTTGGGTTTTTTTGGTTGCTGTTGTTTGTTTATTTATTTATCAGGTACTTCTGTATTTTCATTTGGATTTTTTTTTCTAACTAGTGCTCACCTTCCAATCTTCCATTCTGAACCTCCTGGCCTTCCATAAAAAGCCACTGTCTTCCAAGGGGTATGTGTCCTTCTCAAGAGGTTCCCTGCTTAAAACTCCTGGAGGACAACACCCTGTAGGCACGTTTCAAAGCCTCATCTCTCTCCTAGGAGCTATCCCACCCAAAAGAACAATAGTGGCTCCCTGCTCAAGAGCCATGGGATGGTTTCAGGACCTCAAGCTTAAGAGGAAGCAGCTCATCACTGACATACACTCCCTTGCTCGAGCTTTTACTGTACAAAGGAAAAAAGCCAAAGACTGTGGTGACAGATAGCAGTCCCTTACCATCGTGCTTTTGCACAGTAGCCTGGTCTGTGACACACCACAGCCCTTGCACAGACACGTGTACAGCTTCACCACCACCTCCATTATCAGCTGGAAGTAGACAGAGATGACCAGCCAGCCACTCCCTCCTCCCAGCCTCCTTTATGTCAATAAATCTTAACCTGGCTGTTTGAGCAATGTTTAATCATAAACAGTTTGGAACATGCTCCAGAACATAAGCAAAGGTGCGCAGGAGAAAAACCTAGAGTCCAGTACCAGGAATCATTTGCCACTTGATGCTGAGCCAGGTAACAGAGAGCAAAGAAACAAGGAACTGCTAAGGAACAGAAACGGGCACCTGGTGTTCATTTAAACCAACCACCATGAGCAATGTTGAAGTATCCAGAATTGTGACCACAGGAGGATTTCAAGGTCTAAATGCACTAACATTCTTGGTTGTCTTAAAAACAAACAAAACCAAAAAAAGGAGGAAATTAAATTGCTTAGAACACCCACTTAGATGAACAGAAATAAACTACCCTCATTGATCTCATCCCGCTACCATTTACAACACAGTCATCTTGATTTCATTCCGTGTTGCTAATTAAGCTAAAATTAACTCCTCTCTCCCTGCTTTACCACACGTGCTAATGCCACCAAAATCAACACACGGGGGCATGATCAATTGTCTCTCTCCACAAGTGCAGCCCACCTTGCTTCGGTGGTAAATGTACACTCAGGAGCTACAGGACCTCTTGTGGGATTTTAATCGCATTCATCATGGGGCTGGATGGCCGTTTAGACTGGAAGACAGAATAAGGAGCTCTTACAAACCTAGTTCAAATACTTCTGAACACTTCCTAGTCATTACTGGCCTCTGTGGACTTCTGTATAATGGGCTGCATGAAAGTGATGATTTCAGTCCTATTAAGTCAGTGCCCATCTTCGAGGAATTAACATTGTATTTGTCACTCCTGCTTTGACAGAGAGTGAAAATGTGTCTTAAACCTGCATTTCCACAAAGTCCTGGAGGATTCGTCATCAGCACAGCAATTAGTGAAGTCTGGGGCATATTCAGAGGATGCAGAAATTCGTTTTATACAGTTGCCACCCTGACAACATTAGCTAAACAAAAAAAATACACACCGTATCCCACTCTTTAGTTTTAAAGTAGCTCCATTTTAGATCCCAACGTGATGTTTCAAAGGGAAAAAAGCCAAATCAAAACAAAATCCCAACCCTACCAGATAATGCCCATTAAACAAAGCTAAAGTGCAGATCAAATTGGCGGAACTACGGAGTGGAACAGAAGCATAAAAGAAAAAAAGCACTCTGGGGAGATAAATATTCTTCAAGTGTATGCCTTACAGCAGCCAAGGTTTTATGCTATTACAAAAACACAATACACACCACGGTGACAAACAAGGTTATTCCATCCACCCCCATGCTAACTTGCTGTCCCATTAAGTTAATTCAAGCACATGGTGAAAGGCAACTTGTATGAAACAAAGTAGGATGATGCTCATTTCTGTGATCTGCCTTCACCACCCTAGTCCCACACCTTTCCTTCACGAGGCCGTGGTAAACTCTCTGCTGTAAGACTCAAATGGCCTAAGTTTTGCTCAGCCCTTGCCAAGGGCTTGAAGTTCTGATGCATCTCGCCTCCTTGTCGGACTTCTCAAACCCCACTTTCCCCAGTCCTAGGGGACTGCTGCCAAACCACAGCTTGCAGCCCCAGTGACGGGGCTTCAGGACCCCTGAAGGACCATGTCTATTCAGGCAGTCAGTGGTCACTCTGACATTCACTTCATTTTCCAGAAATGTCACAGAAAGAGCCAATAATATTGCTCTGTAACATATTTGCCCATGGCAAATGTGCCAGAAAAGGCCTCTGAGCCATTCATGACATGCTCAGTTTTTTCTCCCCCTCCAAGACAAACCTTAAGAAAATAGCCTAAGTCTGGCTTCCATTCTACCACAGCAGAGACCACAAGAAGTGACTCAGCAGAGCGTGGCCACCACCAGCATCTCTCACTCCTTCCCTGCTTCTGTGAAATTCGAGAACCCTTCCGAGAGGCTTTCCAAGCCTCTGCTGCTCACACCGATCTGGGTTAAAATGAAAAAAGGTCATTTTCCTCCTTTGCTCATCTGGGCAGAAACACTCAACTAAGTACGTTCCCTCCCTCAATCATAAACCACAATTAACACCTACCTCAGAAAAGCCCCACCTGCACCCACGCTCCGGGGAACTTCCCTCTAACAGCTTCTACAAAGAGTTCTGTTTTCAATAAGAAATTAAGCAGCACACCAATAATTAAACACGTAGTGACAGCATGGAACTAACTGCAGTGCCACAGTTGGTCTCTACCAGTACCACTGGCTATTCATTTCCACATCTAACTCAACACCAAGCATTTTCAAACTCTTCTCAACTGCTGGGGAATTTCCAACTTGCTGCAGATCCTGCCCCTTTCACCACAGAAATCCAGCCCCAGCTGCCACAGGCAACACGCAACTTGGATTCTACTCCTATTTTCATCCGACCTCCCATCTTCTAGGGAATACTCTTCCCTTATTACCACAAGCATCCAGATCCTTGGGATATTTTTATACCCCGGAGAAGGAGTTCGTAAAGATCAGTTCATAAAATCTCCTAACAACCATGAGAAAAAGGCACTTGTTTCAGCATCTTTGTTGGATACACTAGAGCAGTTTAATTCTCATGTAAATCTAATTTGCAATGCCATCAACTTCCTTCTAATGGGCCATTCATCATTGCAGGCTTTGCTTTCAAGGAGCCAGCCCATCTCCTTGAAAGGTCTCAGCCAGCCATCTAGAAGACTTTCCCTTTCAAACATAAGGAACTACCTATAAACACCTTAGCAAAGGCTGTGCAAAAGAAAATAAGCTCTGGAAAGCTCAGGAAGAGACCCTAACTCCCAGGAACACAGGCCAGAAAAAGCTCGCGTGTGGGATGTTACTAACCTTTAAATTCAAACAGACTCTCTAAGAGGGCTCTAACACGCCGAGCATGACTGTGATGTATTTTCCTTTGAGGCTGGTTCAGTTCATTTAGAAAGTGATTTGAAAGAGCTAATGTACTATTTATGTACATTATAAAAAACGATCCATATGGAGTCAGGCTTTGCAAAATGTTCGCTCAAGTCCGTTCCACTCCCTCCAAAGACATTTCACAATCCATTCAATACCCAGCAGAGGAAGCCAGGATTACTGTTTTAAAAGTGGCTCTGAGGGTAATTTAAATATTTTAAAAGCTGACATCTTCTAGACTCAGAGCCAAATAAATGTTTGGGGCAACAGAGAACATTTCTCACACAAATGTCTACAAAGTGACATCCGCCTGCAGCCTTCAAAATACTGACGTTAAAAAGAAAGGTTAGAAGAGAATTCCAGGCACAACCTTCTTACCTACTAAAGAAGAGAAAAAGAAAATAATTTTATTATGATTCAAGAGAAGATGATGTACAGATGATGCTTGCGAAAGATCACCTGGTAGGAACATGGCTAAGATTGCAAACAATGTAAAACAATCCCAAGATTAATTAAGATATTTTAAAGCCTGCCAGCATGTATGACTGTGCTGTGGGGTTTCTTCCTTGAAAGGAGTTTAACCAACTAAAGTGACAATGACTCTTGCAAAACGACAGCACATATGGAAGCTACTGCCCCAGTTCCATTATTTTTAAATGAGGAAATTTTGGAGAGTTAACTTGTCATATTACTGGCATATTTTAATGCTCCCCTTCCTTTGTTTCAGTATAGTTTACAGAATTAGGGAAGCATTTTACTTGAACAGATGTATTTTACAAACTTCATACAAACTTCACAGTTTACAGTATTTGCTTTTTGGGGAATGGGATTCCAGTCCTTCTCTGCTACAGTTTTTTTAAAATGAGAACTCTCATACTTGCAGCACTACATGGTAGAGCACAAAGCAGGATGAAATTGAGAAGAAACTGTACTTGGTACTTGGAGAAGAGGATGCACCACTTGTCACCAAGAGACTTCAGATTCCCAATCACTGTCCATCAAACCAACTTTGTTTCTGAAGTTCACTCTGTGGCTCTGCAGTGAAGTGCTGAGCTGGGACAGTCAATCGTAAACGGATCATGTGCAAGCCTAAACTACTTGATTGTGCTTCTTGCTAACAGCTGGTTTGCATGTGGTTTGTTTACACAAAATCCAAAAAAATGCTAGCAACACCCCTATTGAACCACTGCACATCAGGAATTTTCTCCTAAGAATTCCTATGCCCGAAGAAAACTTCAGCTCTTCCCTTAATAGTCCATTAAAAAAAAAAAAGAGAAATGAAATAAAGACATTTGCAGCAAAGCATATCCCAGCCTTCGACTTCCTTTGCAGGTCTCTGCAGGGCTAAAACGGGTTCATTAAGGCTTGTCTCATTAGACAGTGGCTGAGGGAGACATGGTAGAAGAAGAGAGATGGCAATTCTACAGTTGCATGGCCAAGGCAGAAAGAGGCAAAGTCACCCAATTGCTGGGCTTGTTGACAGGCAACACCCCTTTACGCACGGTGGGCAGGCAGCCAACCCAAGGTACACCAGGTTACACAAGCCGTGGAACAATTAAAAAATAAATAAATAAAAGAAGAAAAAGATCAATAAATAAATAGCCGTTGGCACACCTCCCACGTCGAGAGCCTATCCTTACCAGTTTGGGCTACACCTCAAACTGAATATGAAAAGCAAACCCATTTTTGGTCTACCCATCAGGTGGCAACCAAATTTGCTTTCTGTGTGTAGTCCTTTTCTCCTCCCACGCAATGGGGATTTTGAGTGTTTAAGAGTCCATAGTTCTTATGCCCTGGAGAGAGGAAAGGCCTTAAGTTGCTCAAGAGCAATTCCTTTAGCAAGTGCACAAACTGGCTCTGCAGGGAGTCCGGTCCTGCTTAGTCAAAATGTTGGTGGCTTCCGTACGTGGCCTTAAGGGAGATAGAAGATTAAAACAGTTTGTGTGGGAAGACTTCCCAAAGCTCCCTTTAAAGTGGCACAAAGCAGGAAAAAAAAGGGGTGCTGCTAAAATGTTGTATTTCAGAAAGAAGGGGAGGGACACGCTTTTCCACAGTGCTTAGACCACTTCTGTGAGATCTTTTGCCTCCTCACTCCGTTCTAAAAGGTGGAGTGGTTTGCACTTGTAAGTGAAAATAGTCTCTTGTGCTAGAAGATTCTAGAGAAACAGGATAATAAGTGGTAACAATGTGCTCAAAGTTTTCTTCCACTTACCCTCCTATCCTAATCAGACAGTACGTAATAACTGAAGCAGACAAAGACTGTCCATCTTTGCTCCCTCAGCTAAGGCAGAGCTCCCAATTAATTTCTACCTTATTTCTCCCAAACTGTCAAGATGTCCTCAAACAACATGAAAATTACATATCTGGTACATTTAAAGGAGGAGGAAAGCCAAAGTAAATTGCGCATACATAACAAACGACAACCCAAGAAATTAAACTCGCTTTTAGGTAGGGAGGGAAGGGACTATCAATCAAATCTTACTTAGAGTTGCTGAATATTCAAAGAACAGGCTTTTAATAGAGTGCTCTCTCAAGACTGCTTGAAATTTTTATGATAAAAAATGCACAAGGACATGAAAAAAAGGAGCAGGAGGGTAACGAAGAGCAAAATACACAAGACAGAAGTGGATACAGGGTATTAATTAGGCCATTAAGATCCTTTAATGTTTTATCATCCAATAAAATATGTATTTCATAAAAATTAAGTGCTATGCAGAAGGAATGCACACATGCATTTTATTGAGCTCTTCTGAGGAAACTGAAGCTGTGAATTACTAGCAAAAACCATTTGTGGACAAGAGTGAACAGACATTAGTAAAATTGTATCTGTAGTATGGAAAGAAAGAATATACTATGGGATAGAAATTGCCACTCACATTTACCTAAGTGAGAGATTCATCTGCTCTACAAGCATTTCATCAATCTGCTTTTTTAAGGAGTCTGCAGTCAACTGAAATAGGGAGACTGACAAATGCTTGAAAGAACTATTCAGTGATTAATACAGAGTTATTGACTGAAGTGAATGCATTAAGACCACACAATAATTTGTACTCACAATTAGTCGATTAACCAAATCTAGAAGTACATTAAGATGTTTTTCCATCACCCACATTCAGGAGACAAAATGCTTCAACTTCTTCATCTTACAGACCTGCTCCAAACGTTACTGCAAAGCCTCTGACTCCCCACATTTCTTGGTGTCGATCTTGCAGCCTGGCACCTCAGGGCCCACCAGCCACGTCAGGCACATAAATCCCAGTTTAAAAGCTACCTAAGTTTACCAGCCAGAAAGCACCACACAAGCTCGGTGGTCTTCTTACAGCATTCACTGTCTGTTGTAGAACTATGCAACTGTAAGACAACAAAGACCTTAACCACCCAATACACCATGAACTAAGTTCTACACCACATTCAGCTTGCACTTTCTTTTGGAGGGGTTGTCAATATCCTAGCCATGGATCTGCAACCTTAAGAAACCCTCAGAAAATTGCTAAATACATGAGGACAGAACCAAAGGCACTAAAACAAAGCCAGTGCTAGGTATGGTTCTACGTGAGAGAGGTTTCTGTGCTCTCTACCGCTATTAAAAAAAAGGAGAGAAAAAAAGCAAATGAGATAATTCCTCTCCCTTTTCATTAACGTTGCCAGCTCAAAAGCACATGATTTTTCTTTTTTTAAACCACATTTCCACTTGGCTTGGGAAGGGAAAGCTGGCTCATCCGCATCAAAGTAGCAGTAGGGTGAAGTTTGGTCTGTTAAGTGTGATGGTGGCCCTTGGCTCCAACTGTGGAACACCCAGCTGCTGCCCGCTCGGACGCGCCTCAGCGCTGGAAGGAGCTCAAAGATTAGCACAAGTCAGAAGAACTGATATGGAGCTGAGTGCTAGGAGAGATCCACACTGAGTAATAAAGCCAGCTGGAGGTAGCTGTCAAATCTCAGTGCTTTAACAAGCTCCTAAACAGTTACATCCCCTTTGCTACCTGCCAGTATTGAGTGCCACCCCCCAAAGCTCACCGCTGAACCCACTCCCCAAACTCCACACTCCACAACTGCTGCAAAACCTTCTGTCAGTAGCAGGCCCTAATTACTATACATATGCCATGCAAATAAAGCCTTATTACTGGCCTAAGTAGCAAATTCAAGTAGTTTCCTGTTCTTTACCAACATCCTGTTGCCACATCTACTCCTCCAGGAAACTGCAACACCGAGCAAGAGAATTTGGCATCCCACAGAAGAGCTCTGATGCTAAATGGCTATCGGAGAGCAGTTACTAAGAGCTTGCTTACAAAGAGAACAATCACATTAGTCTGGTTGTCATTTATGCTTTCAGTTATTCGGTGCAAGACTGTGTGTCCCGTTTTCTGAAGGAAAAAAAAAAAACAACAGAAAGCAAAAAGCATTATTTTGATTTGTTAGCAGAAGTCAAAACAGACGCTCTGCAGTGAGGATGCTCACGCAGCTGGCACCAAAATAACTAAGATATGAATTACTACAGATTTCATCATTTTTATTCCTGTTTTTGTAAAAGCAAAACCTCTCACACTCATTCATCCCCTAGATTTATATAAAAACAGTACCAGCTGGAAGAAATCCACAGCCAGCTAAGCATACACGTTAGGATTGGGAGTTTGTTAACACAAAGAAGTTACACCAGCACAACTTGAATCTACATTTAAGCCTTTATAGCTTAAAGCTCTGCACAAGAACATACAAGACAAGTGTGGCATGTTCTGGTTAGATTCATCTTTTCATAATCAACACATTAGCTAAAGTGAACCAAGCTTGGTTTAAAAGAATACAGAGGAGAATGTAGACTGAGTTTTGCATGGTGTTACTTTATATTCACAGCCTGATTTACAGCACAGCTATTTTTGAATCAACAAATCAAGCAGTAGTTTCACGTAACGAGAGAAACTTTCCTTAAACGTTTAATATAACCCATGACAAATTGAGCTACTTAGCCGAAAATTATTACTTGACATAAATTCCATAATTAAAATCAAGTGATCCTTTATCACCATCTTGCTGTGCAGCAAAAAAAACCTGTTCTCAAAGACGGTCTTTGAAATCAAGTAAGAGCATGAAAAATATAAGACGAAGCGCTCAGCAAATCTTTGAAGAGTTTCTAAGGAGAGTAAAACCATCATCCACAAGCTGCAGCAAAGGAAACAGACGCATTTCAAACAGAGAAGGAGAAAAGAAAACACGGTTGCAAGCTGATTACGCAATATTTAAGAAGCAAAACTACAGGGGGAGTTGTTGGAGGCAACATACATATGCAGCGTTTCAGAAACAACTAGTTCTGTCGTCGTGGTTATGTGGTCAAAGCACTTCCTGAGCATGTGTACGCAGGGCGTGCAGTTCCCTCTGAGATGTGAGGGCACCCGCGCTCCTACACACCATGATGGCATCGTTCTAACCACAAGAATGGAGGCCGAGTGGTTACTGAGGTCACCAAAACACTGTGATATGTTGTGTATATCTCTGTTTTTCTCAATTATGTCCATTTTCTTACCTGAATTAGTGCCTCGTACTGGTTAACAGCCTGTACAATCTCCCCCAGAAAGGGAAATGAGAAGCCTGCTGGATCTAGCTCTCAATTTTCTGCTTGGTTACTACACCCCAGTCGGGGAGACAGCTCACTACCCAAATGCTGAAGTGAATTTGTGTATCCACAATACAGGAAGATTAATGTACGCATAAAATTCTGTGGGATCAGCACCTTGATATGTGCTCAGAGTATTGGACTATTTATTTTTGTCAAGTTTATTAAGTACCTAGGAAAATCCCATTATAAATAAAGCCATATGCTCTTAATAAAACTTCACATGCACACTAAGTTTTCAATTTATAATGGGGCTTATGTACATAGGTATTTTTTTTTTAATTTTAACTCCAAGCTTTAATTTAATTTCATACATCCATATATTTCCTTGCCTTGTATTTTATGTACAAGCTAAAAAACTCCTCCATTCATTTCTTTTACTTCCTAAATGCTAAAAGAACTGCAGGTTTAAAGACTTATCTTTTTACGCTCAGAAATCCCGTGCTCAAAGTATCCATTCACACCGAAAAACACAAACTTCAGGCTCCATTAACAGCACTACTGCAAAAATACAAAACGGTCACAGAAGCAATAAGCAAATATCCCAGGAAATATTCACAGACAAGCACCATTTTCCAATCTATCAAGATTCCGGTTCAGAAAGCTCAAGTGCTATTATCAGGCTACGCTCAATCAAGATTTGCAGTTTTTACTCAACGGAACTTCTGTACTTAAAAGAATTTGAAAACTTGACCCATTGCTGCTTAAAATGTGGGTTACAAGCTTAACTTTCAATTGTTTCAGTCCCTCCAGTTCTGGGCGGGACTAGGGGAATAAAATAAACATTTATTTTAGTTACTGGATGACTCCAATGTATTAATGTAACTTAAAAATTGAATCAGTTTTGAAGATAACAAAGAAGAAGTTACTAATTCAGCATTAACCCTATCCTGTAAATATCTAATTATACTGTAAATTTGAAAAAATTACTGTCTACAGCTGGAAAAAAGTATTTATTCCAGCTTACAGTTCCAGCTGTATCTTATGTTTTTGCTAGCATCAACAGTTCTACAAAATCTAGTGCATATCCCACTGGTAGTCTTGAGTTTTCTCTCTTTTGTACAGAAAAACACCCAAGTATTTACCCCCAGATTTCCAGCTTCCACTAGCACAGCTAAAAAGAGAGTTTCCAGCAATCCTTAATTTGATTTAAAGCACTTACTTTTGATGTAAGCACTTCCCCAATTTCATCTTGATTTATATTTGCAATGACTGCTGTAGCGTGGCACTCATGTTAATTAAACAGATTAAGGGGTCTTCAGCTGTACCGCGGGCCCTTCGCTCTTCCACCCACTTTGCTTCTTAACTGTCATTAACCTCTAGGAAATGCCCTCCTTGTTGGTCGTTATTGTTTAATTACACTTCACAGTTATGTCATCACATCTGCGAAATATAATCTTCCATAACAACACAGCTGTGAAATATGATGCTCCCGCCCAGCAGCGAAATCCTGGTTCCAGCAGATTACACACAGGCCTGACGGACACGGAGGAAGTGACGGGAAATTTTTCCAAGGCCCTTGGTTTTCACCAGTTTGATTATGTCTGTGTCAGGAGGACGTACATCCAGTCTGCAAGAAAGGTCCCAGAATCTCTTCCTCTGTCCTTCCTTCCCCACCCCTCCTGAATAAATCTTCCGTAAACATTAGGAACAACTATTTCTAAACTTAGAAGAGGGCCTAGAGAAGTTTTATAGAGAAAAAGTGAAGCGAGAAGAAATCTCAGAAACAGAACCTATGAGCTCACAATCTATTTTTTTTTTTAGCAAATAGTATGGATTAAATCTGAAATACACCTTTTCCTTGGAACCCTCTGCTTCCATTCAGAATTTCATGATATGAAAACACCATTTGCTTGCAACGTAACAGCAGCAGCGATTGCATGGGTCCAAAAGAAACAGGGTTTTGCATATTACTGCTATCCTTCACAGCTGAAAAAAGCTCCAAAACCAAGAAAGGGGAAAACTACTCAAACAACTGATTCTTAGAAGACTACCAGCAAGAGCTGCCCACATCACAAGGACCTCATATCTAAAACATCATCATTAATTCCTGAAATTTAACAGAAATTCTACTTGATACATGGAGTAGGTGAGGCTGTATCAAACAGGATAGTGGTGTTACCATAAAATAATTCAGAAAAAAATTACAGTTTGCCTGGTAAAAATCTGTGTGCTAAGACTTATCTTCACTTTGTCCTATTTTTGATGATATTAGTTGGCTAGGAGTAAGCACACAGGCTTCTCTACAGAAAAGAAATGGCACCAACGAGAGCTTTGGTTTGTTTACTGAGGGAGGGGGGAGATTTGTCCCTGTGTGTCTGTGGAGGGGGGGGGCTGGGAGGGAATTGTCTGAGTTTCAAAAGTGGAGATAACTGCGGACAGGAGCACAGATTAAAGCCTCAGTCAAGACTGTGTGTAAAAAACTTCAACAGGATTTTTTTTTTTTTTTTTTCCTGGTCTGGGTTAAAAACCCTTGACGGGCCAGCAAGGAGTTGTTTACCTGTTAGAAGCAAGGGGGCAAATTCCTTTAGATTGATGCAAAACATTTTCCTACTCTGGAAGTCAGAATGGGAGGAGCACCGAGTTTATTTATGTAGCTCAAACAGCGGCCAAGCAAAGAGGATGCCTTATTGTGCCGAGTTCATAACTGTACATTAAACTCCTCCCTTTAAAGCGATGAAGAAGGAAAATTGCCAGTTCCCACTCCAGGAGCCATGAGCAAATGGAAGGGGAGAGAAATAAGCAACTAAGTCACTGCTTGAGAGAGTTTTCGAGCACAGTGCTTATGATTAACCAACCGAAGAATCAGAATGACAGGGAGGAGAGAGCTCGCGCAGATAAACCCAGAGCCAGAGGGAACGACAACAGAAATGCCCTGGGTGTCGGGTGGTCTTGTTTTACAAAGAAAGATTAATTAAACAGACACTAAAGGACATCTCTTTTAGAAAATGAAACACGTTACAAACCAAAACGCCTCAGAGAGCAAGCAGCTAGGGAGTTATAACTAAATTACTAAGTACAAAATGAAGCAGCCTGCAGAGGAAATGAGTAATTAAAAAACCCTCCCCTGAGCAACAGGCTGGCG
The DNA here is from genome assembly GCA_013400375.1 of Thinocorus orbignyianus. Classification (NCBI taxonomy): domain Eukaryota; kingdom Metazoa; phylum Chordata; class Aves; order Ciconiiformes; family Thinocoridae; genus Thinocorus; species Thinocorus orbignyianus. Next base: position 220,934 of record VXBW01006791.1, read on the forward strand.
AGAGAGGGATAACTCCAGGACCCTGACGCTGGAGGTAACCGGTACCAAAGCCAAAAACTGCCAGATGAAAACAGATGTTTAATACAAACAACAAAAAGCCTAGTGAAACATCATAAAAACTCAATCTGCTGCCTTTAGAGCGTGTTTTCACTCAGAGATGGCATTAGACACAGTCTGTCTGGTACGACCTGGAGAGATGCACACAGGAATTACATCACCCACCACTACCATGCTGCCACCCCCGGGGTGAAGCGCTGCAGTCCTTGCATAGTGCTCAGCAACCATAAACAATGTTTTCAGAGGAAGAAATAGATCAACCTCTTTCTTCTTTCTGCAAGAGAGTTCACCTAAAGCACGGCACAGGCAACCACCTCCCTGCTAGCACAGAAAACCCTCCAGCAGCCCTCTCAGCTTCCTCAATGAAGCAAAGACACCTTGGGCACCAGCTCTCCAGGGGTCCTGGCGAGCAACATCACCCCTGTCCTGGGCACTGACTCCCCCTTTTTTCCCCATTGCCCCAGAGAGACACCAGCAACAACACCCAACTTGCCAATGCTAAAATAAGCACCCTGCCAAAGTGGTTTTCCAACTTTTTCCACTAGATCTTTTTCAGAGAAGACAAGCCCCGGTTGTAGCAAGTTTCAGAGCACTGACAAGACTCCTTCTTCTCTCTTTTCTCTTTTGGAAGCCTCCTAATGGTCACCAGTTGAACACAAGCCTGTTGGCAGGCAGGCATGGAGGATGATGACCATGGGGGACAGCCAGCTGGAGGGGCATCCTCGCACAAGGGGCTCACATGTCTTCCCTAGACATGGTTCCCTCAGATAGAGCAGCCCCTGCCCTGGTGAATGTCATCCCCTTTTTGTCGTGAACAGCAGCAAGGCCAGGAAGACGAAGACATCCGTTGCTGATGTTGAGGTGGACCCGCCACTTGGTCACCAGGTGGACATCTCTCACTGCCACCTTGGGATGTTCATCAGGTGTATGTGGGTCACTGTCACTGCACAGCAAGAAGCTCACCCACCTGAACCAACTTCAAACAAGGAATACCTCACTGTTCCTTCAGAGATGTGGTCTGGGGAGGGCCTCAAGGCTAGCGTCTCCACAGGCAGTCCCTCACCAGACCCTCCGTGGGCAGGGGGATTCCTCACTGTCCCCTTCATCAGAGGTGGCTCCTCACCATCACCTCAGGCCCTCCATGACCCAGAAGAGTCCCCCACCCTCTACTTCACCAGAGGTGGCCCCTCACCTCAGGCCCATCTCCTCGCTGCGGCCGAGAGATCCCTCCTCGTCCCCTCTTTTTCTTTTCGGGCCCTCTCCACCCAGCCCCACCTCCCCTCCCCGGGGCAGCGGGGTCCCTCTCCGCCCCCTCAGGCCCT
>VXBW01006791.1:222427-233248 GCA_013400375.1 Thinocorus orbignyianus
CGGGGCGGGGGGTGGGAGGGGATGCGGGGCGGAGCGGGAGCCGAACCCGGCACCGCCGCCGTTGCCGTCCCCGGCCTCTCCCGGTAGCAACTCCGGCCGCGGTGGAAGGCCTTGGCGGGGGCGCGGCGCCGCCTGCAGGCCCCGGGCGGGCTAGGCCTCAGACCTTTCTTGGGGCAGGTGCTGAGGGAGAGACCCTCTTAGAATCGTAAAATGGTTAGATCATGGAGTTCCAACCCCCCTGCCATGGGCAGGGACACCTCCCACCACAGCAGGTTGCTCCAAGCCCCGTCCAGCCTGGTCTTGAACCCCTCCAGGGATGGGGCAGCCACAGCTTCTCCGGGCAACCTGTTCCAGTGCCTCACCATCCTCACAGCAAAGAAGTTTTTCCTAATACCTAACCTAATCCTCCCTCTTCCAATTTAAAACCATTCCCCCTTGTCCTGTCATTCCACTCCCTGACAAAGAGTCCCTCTCCAGCTCTCCTGGAGTTCCCTTCAAATGGGACGGCCACCTCCTCGCCCCTGCTCTGGGCAAAGAAATGGCCTTTTGTCGGCTCCATGAGTGGAATCACCTCAGAAACAACTTCCCCCAACCCATTGCTGGAGAGACACCCTGACCCCAAAACCGGGGCTTTCTGTGGGGCAGGGGCACGTCCAGCCCGTGGGGTGTCACCCGCCTGTCGGTCCGGGGGTCCCCTGTTTCCAAACCAGCTCACACCCCACCACAGCATTGGGCAACGTGATTTTAATAACCCTGGACTGCTCAGAAAAGCTTGCTGAAGGGGGAAATTCATGCCAGGCACACGAGGTGTGAGTTTAAAACACCTTAACACACTTCTATAACCATATAGTTTATATATGTATATATACACACTCATATATGTATTCATACAGTGGTTTTATACAGCTTTATACTCATACAGTTTTCCATTATAAGAGAGCATGTGTAGGTTGTTTAGCTTGTATTACATTATTTCTCACTTCAAAATACTTTGTATTTTTTTTCCACAAGAGTTATTTATATGTTACTTAAATGAATAATAAAGTTCATGCACTTTGCAGCAACGGCACATATGTGGGTCACGTATATTTCTGGACTGGTTAGAAAATCCTGATTAAATAGGTAATACTTGTCTGTATAGGCCAGCTGGAGGTACTTCGCAGAATCCTGAATTGTTAAGTAAGCAGAAAATACAATGAATTTGAGAATCTTGGGAGCCGGAGCAGCCGTAATTGCTTATTGCTTCAGCTCATGCGGGGAACGCGGCAGCTCGTAGCGAGGCAGCTCAGCAGCTTAAAGAAGATGAGGAAAAAAAAAATCCCATAACTGGTCAAAAGTGCAGAGCAAATTTCAGCTATGAAGGCTGTAATTAAACGAGCTGGAACCAGTCCAGGACCACAAGGTTAACATCCAAGTTCCTGGAACATCTTTCCTGAGATGCTTAATGACTGCTGAGCAGTCGGGACCTGAGTTAGACATCTCACCCGAGACATCATCTTCAGTAAGAGTGCTCTTTGCCACTACAGTTCAATACCAACCGAGAGGAAGAAAGAAAAACACCATCTAAGAAAACGCCAATACCACTTTCTACACAGCGGCGTCTCCTCTCCAGCGAGACTCAGCCAAGCCGGGCACAGCAAAAGGTTGTCGTGCCCAGGGCAGGAGAGGGAGGAAAGGAATCCCTGGAGAAGACATGGGGAGGATGGAGGTGGCCACAAGAAGTGGCAGCTCTGGAGGCCTGGAATTAAATTACAGCTGAAATAGCGCTGTCAGACTGCGAGGAACAAATAAGTGGGGTCACAGCACACATAACCTGGGACCCGGCAGGGAGCTGCTCTGCTCACACTCGTCTGCCTGAGCTCCTCTCCTGCCCCAAATTGCTCAGCATCAGCAAACAAACGCTTGTGGCCAGAATGTAAAATGTGGCCATCTGGTAGGTAAGAGCCAGAGTCGGAGGCTGCCTGAGGGGAGAGTTAACTCATGTCTTTTTCCCGTTCACACCGGGGTGAAAGTGCTGTTAAGTGTCCTTGAAAAGGGACCTGGGGTGGTAGGCATGAGTGTGGGAGCTGGCAAGGTGAGATCTCCTAACAGAGCAGTGTTTGACCTATCAAAAAAACAAAGAAGAGAGAGAAAGAGATTTCAGTTCACATCTCAGGCTTTTCTAAAACCCTAAATGACATTGTTTGACCAGAAGGGCCCCCAAATGGATCAGAAATCAGGTGAGGCTGTTACCAGCCATTGTTAGTGAATGTTTCCACGGCTGCATGGGAAAACACATTGCGGGCAAGGCAGGAGCCCAACCTGGCATGGGCAGGAGCGGGGCGGTGGCTCCACATGCAGGCGTTGCAGGCAGCCCCGTGGCCTCGTCTGATGTGGGGCCAAGAGGCGTATCGCTGCCAGGGCTGGGTCCCATTACCTCTCCCACATTGGATACAGGCTACGGATTTCAGTAGCTCCAGCTGGGGAATAACCCCAGGGCTGGCACGTGAAACCGGCTGGAAGATCCTCCCATTGCTCCCGGGCTGTGGAGCTGGGGATGCCGATGGGCACATCCACACGTGTCACGGTCACCCTGCAGCCACCGGGAGACTCCCGTTGCACCGACAGGTGAGATTCTTCTCTGACAAGTCTCTTTCTTTCCGCCTGGAAATTTCTTCTGAGTGGAATTTGCTGCTTAAGCCGGCGCTGCTGCTGAGATAAACCCCGGCTTCATGCAAAATGTGATCAAGTGATGTACAGAAACAGGATTCCTCCGAGCAGCCTGATGGGCTGTGCTTAGCATCGTGTCTCACCAGCCCTTCCGCCTGCGGCATCGCTTCCCTAAGCTCCTTGCGCTGCGAGGAACAGAGGGCTCTGCTCGGCTCTAATCCACCCCGCAGCAGCATCCCACCAAGGGCCCTTCAGACAAGGAAACGCTTTGCCCTCCTCCAGTTGACTAATCCTGCTTAAAGTCAAGCCGGCTGCCCCAGTGTAAACGTCTGATGTAAATGCACTCAAAAATGTTTGAATTAAGTTAATCTCATCCCGTACGGCTGGATTGGCTTTCAAGTGGTTTGTTTTCCTCGGCAGGGTTTTGGAGGGACATGTCTGCAGGTGTGGCCAAAACTCCTGACTCTACAAGTTGCCTCCCAAAATATTCAGATGGCCGGGAGCTGCCAGCCAGGAACCACGAGTGGAGGGGAGCTGAGGTGGGGAGCATTTCTGGTGGGAGCTGAGGCTGGGGACAGCACGGTTGTTGTGCCACTCGTGGGATGTGCCCGGGCACCTTGGCCACCCCCGGCCATCCAGCTCCAGCTGGAACCATGCTCAGGCACTTGGATGGGGTGACACTGAGCCCCTTCCAAGCACGACTGCCCGGGCATGTGCAGAAATCATAGAATGGTCAGAGTTGGAAGGGACCTTAAAGATCATCAAGTTCCAACCCCCCTGCCATGGGCAGGGACACCTCCCACCACAGCAGGTTGCTCCAAGCCCCATCCAGCCTGGCCTTAAACACTTCCAGGGATGGGGCATCAACAGCTTCTCAGGGCAACCTGTTCCAGTGCCTCACCACCCTCACAGTAAAGAACTTCTTCCTAATATCTCATCTAAATCTCCCCACTTCCAATTTAAAACCCCTTGTCCTATCACTAGACTTCCTGGCAAAGAGTCCCTCCCCAGCTCTCCTGGAGCTCCCTTCAGATCCTGGAAGGCTGCTTGAAGGTCTCCCCAGAGCCTTCTCTTCTCCAGGCTGAACAGCCCCAGCTCTCTCAGCCTGTCCTCATAGGAGAGGTGCTCCATCCCTCTAATCATCTTGGTGGCCCTCCGCTGGACCTGTTCCAACAGTTCGATGTCCTTTCTATGTTGAGGACTCCAGAACTGGACACAGTGCTCCAGGTGGGGTCTCACAAGCCTGGCTCTTCACGGAGACACCTTGAGCCATTTCGAGATGCTGCCTTGCTCCACCGCAATAAAGCGGTGTGAACTGGGAGGAGAAATTAAAAATTCAAACAAAGCCTCTGGGAAGGGGAGAGGGAGAGCAGACAGTAGCTGGGATAGAGTCGGCGTTACTCAGAGAGCGGTGCAAAACCCGACTGTCCTTTGTCAAATATTTGTTTGGCAGTGTGTCATCGCTGACGGTCTCAATATGGCGATACAGGGCAGGAATCCATTTTGCCTTATCAGTTGTGGGCAAATGAATGTAATGGGTTGTTATGGTCACCCAGATACCACCGCATTGGGCAAACACAAATCTTGCAAAAACAGTGATAAAAGGGTACATTTTCTGCATTTATCTGCTGACTGGCGTCTGCTTAAAACCCCTTAATTTCTCTAAGTGAAATGTTGCATTTCTATAGCGCTTCATACGGCTTTTGCTCACTATTCTGATGCCTGACACTGAATACATATTTATCAAGCCCCAATTCAGGGAAGAAGCTGGCTGGCTTCGACACCACAGGGAATTTCTTCTACCCCCCAGACCAAAGCCTAATTGAAAAGCAGCTTCGACAGAAAGGAGCGATGTGAGCTGCATGCTGGGCGTGAGCCGCTTGATGTATTTCCCCAGCAGCTAGACAACACATCGATGCTCACAATGAAAGCTCGCCTCACGCACGCAGCCCTGACCTGGGGAAGGAGGAGGAGAAGAGTGAAGGAAAGCAATTACTCTAAGGAAAAGAGACTGCTGGCTCCGTGTTATACCGGGCCAGTGTTTTTCCTGAGATTGGTGCCAATCTGATAGGGTTAAGGGCCACAGGGCTTCCCCTGATGTAAAGCACACACCATTAGCAAGTGAGCAGGAGACTTCAGGAGCTGCATCACACAAATATTTAGATAAAATAAAATAAATTTAAAAAATAAAAGGAGGGCAGTGTTCCCTCAGATTCCCACCTTCCCTCAGCCAGCGAGCAGGTTTTAAATCACTGCTGTGGTTTTTGTCCAAACTGATCTGAAGCAATAGAAGTGATGCAGGATGTGCCCTGTGTCTGTCTGAGTGACTTTCCCCACCGCACCCGTGCTCGGGAGCAGCCACACTTCTTTCTCCAGCTGGGTGGGTTTTAATTCTGCTTTCTGTCTTGGGGAAATCACAGTGCTGTGACACAGGAGCTAAAAGGGGTTTGCTCTTACACGCACCTGGCAGGATTGTCTTCTTAACCAAGCAGCTGCAAGAAGTTAAGTAAAAATTCATTGTTTTGAAACACATTCAGGCCCATGATAGTATCTGTCTGACACACACCACGCGCTTGCATGGTGTCTAACCCAGCCTCCCAAGGGATTTCTACCTGTTTTCTCAATTCTGTTGCATGATCTGTGCTTTTAGCCCTGATCCTTACATCTCTCCAGTGGTGTCCCTCAGCCCTGATCTGGGACAACCAGTATAAATCTGCTGGACTGCAGAGGCTGCATCTATAGCGTGGATCTCTGAGCAGGAGAGAACCTCACAGTGGCATCAAGGATGTGACCAGCTGCTGAGGGTCTGGGGAGCCCAGTGGAGCCCTCATCCGCTCTGGGACACCCATAAATACCCCCCACCTCAATCAGAACAGCTTTACCAATCTTTCACAGCAGCTTTGAGCCAGGTTTTAATCCAGATAGCCTGATAAGAAAGGGTTTGCCTGTGGAGGAGGTGATACATTGATAGAGGGATTCTTTCTTTCCCCGGGCAGCTTTTAATCAGCAGAAGGTTGAAGGAAAACACCACCCAGTGAGTCAGAAATGCGATGGGAGCACTCATGGTCCCAAAAACTCACAAGGGATGAAAACCCACCTTTTTTTTCGTCTCCTAGGTACCAATAGGGTGCTACTCTGAAGGCAGTGATATCAAAGACAGAAAAAGGCATGCTGAGGGAAGGACCTGTCTTGAGGTGGGCATTGCTTAAATCCTGCTCAGGCAGAGCTGCCTCCTGCAGGTGCTGGGTGCTTCATGCCAGGTGCTGAGCAGCAGCCTTGCTGCCTGGCGGGATGAGGGTAAACGAGATGCTGCATCTCTCAGCTCCCTCCCAGGAGCAGCACAGCCTGGAAAGATTGTTCTTTCCGTAGTAATGAATTTTTTCTCATTTTTAAATCAGCTGTGATCCTGTTTACTGTAAACTTCAGTATGCTGGAAATGCTTCTGTCACAGTTTATATAGGTTTCACAGGGCTTTTTTTTTCAAATCACACTTATCAAGGATATATTTTCACAGCAAGTTCTCTGAAATACAATAAAGACCTAGGAACATCTGATGCCCAGACTCTGCCATTCCCTAAGATATTATATGATCTGCTCATTCCCCATGCAGAAATGCTGTCGCTTTTCTAGAATCCATGCCAGGGACTGTCTGATGTACGATAGCCCATTTTGGAAAGCCTTGAACAAGACCATTTGTTGTCGAGATAATGTTACAAAAGCAATACCATTTCATGGGCTGCAGTTAAAATAATTCATAAAATTTACACTGGTGTGTGAGCTGCAAGCTTTAAACCCACTCAGCTAACTTTCTTTCAATTTGGCTCGAAACTTAGACCTCAGTGAGATATATAACACAAGCCAGGCCTGAATTAGTTGCTTTAGTCATTTTTGAATGATCTCATTTTCTCACTTTCCATCGATGCAAACAGAGAAAAAGACACCCTCACACACTTTTCAACAGCTCAACTGAACCAATAAGTATAAAATCTCATATCAAACATGAAGCATTTCAGCCCAAAAGGAATATGGTTTTGTACTTTTATGAGCAACTGTGGCATATACTGCCTGTCGCTGCTGAAAACAAGCTCCATGTGTTGTCTGGAGGGTTGGGAGCAGCTGATCTTAAATATCTTGCTTTACAACTTGCCTGAGAAGCTGGAGGAGCCAGTAAAGCTACAGAATTTTCCCTGTATTATTATGAAACATTTCAAGAAAAACTGCAGGACCTGCATGTTTACTGTCCCAAACCTTATATCGTGATTCACACCTATGTTGAGATATCTATCGTGATATACAGCCAGCACAATCTGCTGCCAAAGTCACAGTGGTCACACCTGATCCCGACTTCCTTCCTAGATTTTCACAGGCAGAAACAACGCAGGGAAGGTCAGGATAATCTGGAATCAGATCTAGAACCCAGGGGTTATGTGTGTAAACAGCCTCACCTCTATGTTGCCACCATCCAACCCAGCAGCTTGGACCCCGCGTTATCCCAGGAACTGGGGATGTCTGCTTTGGAGGGCTTCTTCAACAAATTCCCCCTCCAGATATGAGCAACCTCCTTTTCTCTTTTAGCTAGCTACCACCTATCAACTTGCCGGGTACCAAAAGCTTTCCTTCCTGATGGGAAAAGAATCCCACTGGGCCCAGCCATGCTAGGAAAAAAGGAAAAGGAGAAGGTCAGGATTCAGCTTTTTCACCCTGGTCTCCCAGCTCACAGCATCCCAGGGATGTGTGTACACATCGGGCACCTTCCTGGCTGGGTTAGACCTAGAAGAAGGATGTGGTAGTTGGTCTTCATGTGGCTTTGGTTTTTCTCAAATAAGAAATAAGGGGACTGAGGGCAGAGATGAAGAGTGCAGTGCCCCAACATGGGTCCAACCAAGGTGCCCAGGAACCCACATGGGAACAGCCTTGGACTTCAGCTGCTGCACAGCATCTCAGTAGAGGAAATTTGAAGTTTCTGTGACTTATTCTTTGGTTTGGCTGCCTGCAGATTATTCATGAAGTAGGGACTAGCTTGTAAACCAGATTTGCTTTCAGTGGGTCCTGAGCATCCTTTGGGATCACTAGAACACCTCAGCAGGGAGCAGATGCTGGTGGAGGGACCCTCCTGCAAATGTCCTCTTGTTTTGCAGAAACCTCTAAAGCACTCAGCAAACCTGACCTTTGATTGTATTTGCAGCAGTGGTGCTGGTTCCCAGTAAAAGCCTGGATTAAGTGTGAAACTCTCTCCTTTTCCCATCCTGAGTTCCCTTTCTCAGTTGGTTCCATTGGTTAGACATGTTAGTGCGATAAGGTCGTTTGCTGTAAACACTGGAAAACCCTGGATTTACAATCATCATGTGTCACTTTAAGAGCACACTGTCAACCTTAGAAAAACACCTGCTATAAACAGTTTTACTCACTTACATTACTAATAATACCATGCGGTATTAAAAGTGAAAGGATTTAAAAAATTCAATTTACTTGTCCTTCAGCGTGGCCAGTGAAAAAATCAATAAAATGGGTCTAAACTTTGGTTTAGAGTGATTTTCACTTACCAGTTCCCTCATGCTAATGCTCTCGCTTTACAGGCGGGAGGGGATGTGTTTATCTGCATAGAAAAAAGCCTGTGGACCCTGGAAATTGAAAAAAATAAAATAAAACCCCTCCAAAAACAAGGAAAGAGAAATAGGAAGGTATGAGAACACATCTATCGATACTTTTTTTTAATAAATACACGTTTTACAGAAATGAAACAATTGCTGAATTTAACCAAAGGTCATTCTTCATCAACAAAATAACAATCATATAAGAGTTTAACGGTTGAATTGAAGTCAGTTTATGCTAGCGAGATTACTATTATGGAGTAATCTTTGATAAAATTAAGGGTTTAATTTTTCTTTTTAAAGGGGATTTAAAAACTCCAACCATTAAAACTAACATATGGAAAGTTGGGTCTTAGACAAAGCTTGTATTAACCAAACTAAAAGATAAAAATAGGAGCTATGTAGCCTTCGGAAACATTGACTCTCACCCTATTTACGTCTAGGTTATAGGTTTGTTTGGGGCTAAAGAGGGAGAACCCAAGGGAACATGATTTGAAATAGATGTATGCATTGTGGTATTTTTTTTTCCTACGGCTCAGAGTGGAAAGTAGTTTGGTGGATGCCATCTCCCCACAGCCTCCTCCCACCCACCCACTGCTCCACCAGTGGACCTGTCCCCACCCCATCCCTGCTCAGCACCTGAGCTTTGCCAGGGGGCAGAGATGCCACCCACCCACCCAGGCAGGACCCTGCTGTCACCAGTCAGTGCCACGGCCCAGCTGGGATGACTTTTCTCACTGGTGTCCCATCCAGGTCATGCTGGTTTGGTGCATCACCTTGTCAGTTGCAGATCTGGGCTCTGCTGCTGCAGGAACTGGGAGCACACAACCCTGAACCTGTGGATTTTGGGGTGACCAGCACAGGCAGTGGAGAACCAGTGGTTGCAGCTGCCCCATGCTGGAGCCCACTGTCTCTTCAGCCCATTTAATTCCCAGCATCAGTCACCCTGGGGCACAACCCTTGGGTGATGGAGGCAGGTTTCCCTGGAGGTGCCCAACATCAGGATGGCAACAGCTGGTTGGACCAAATCCCTTCTGTCGCGTTCAGCCAGAAGTTGCTTTCCCTCATCACTTCTTTCCATCAAATGTTTGCCCAGAAACCTGCAGCGGGCACGCTGGCCTCTGGCAGCCGGTTCCTTTCAGAGATGCCCATTTGGAACCTTGGCACATTCCCAGATGCAGGATTGTGTTGCTACAACCAGCTGATGGCACAGAGACCACCCCTGGCAGCGCGCTGGCTCACCGGGTACGATGCAAAAGCTTATTGCTAAATGACCATCACGATAATTGGGTATTATTCCCTCCCCATACGCCAGCTGTAATCAGTTGGAGCGGTGCTATCTCAACCCTCCTCCGTGCTTCTCCAGGAGCTTCTAGCTAAAATTTGGCATTAGCAAAATGTGCCTCTGGAATAAGGCCTCATAAAATATTGTTAAGGATTGCTAGGCAACCTGGAGGCATGTTGGGAGCTGAAAGGAGCCTAAGTGGGCGTAGCGAGCCTGCGCTGGAGTCTCAGATGAAAAAGAGAGGGCATTCTTTGTGTCTCTGCACCAGCAACACAGTGCCTTTGATTTCCTTTCGGAAAGAGGGTGAGATACACTGCTTTCAGGAGCATAAAGGTACATACCTATGTAATTGTTGGTGCGGTGGCCTCTAACCTCAGATTAATCAGCCGGATGAGAAATGCACCTATCCAGGGCTTTTCAATGGCAATAAAAGTAAAATGGAGTTTTTTATGGTCATGAAAACACCCATATTCCAGCTGCTCGCATCTTCCAAGGGCTCCTTTTGTGAGAAAGAGGAGCCGTCTTCAATAATAACTTGTTTTACGTGGCCACCAAGGCATTGCCTCAACCCCTTCTACGTGCTGCTGCGGTATTTAATGCAAACTGACTCCAGAAGGAAGGGGAACAAATAAAAAGCCTACAATTTATTGGCAGGGTCTAACACGAGTAATCGGTTATTTACAGATACATGCACAAGAATAAAAAGAAAATTGAACCGGGCTTGCAAGAACAAGGGGAGGAATTACTGTAGGTGTAAACAGGAGAGGGTTCACTGCTGATTTTGTTAGCTAAGATGGTAAAGGGAGTCTCTGGTTTACCCCTTCCTGCCTCCAGCTCAAGAGCAGCACATGCTGCCTCTTCACAAGGACACATGAATCTGGATCTCATCCCTCCAGGAACACCTTTCTGCTCTGGTAGCATCATGGGTCTCATGAGACATATTTCAACGCCGAATGGCCCAGGTCAAAGCACTTGACTCTGCCTCCCTCTGCCCCTCCTGCCAAAGGATGCTGGTGGGCCATGAGGACCACAGGGGATTCTTCCTGATTTAGAGCTCTTCAGCTCCTGCAACTTCCATCTTCTTCCACAATTGCACATGACAATTTTCAAAGCACATGAAACTGGGCCAAAGTAGGGCTTCCTCTTAGTTTTCTCCCCAAAGCTCCCTCTTCCAACTGCACCAGAGATCATAGAGTCATAGAATGGTTTAGGTTGGAAAGGACCTAAAAGCTCACCTACTTCCACACCCCTGCCATGGGCAGGGACACCTCCCACCAGACCAGGTTGCTCAAAGCC
>VXBW01006791.1:233529-354653 GCA_013400375.1 Thinocorus orbignyianus
TGCCTTCACAGCAAAGAATTTCTTCCTAAGATCTAATCTAAATCTCCCCTCTTCCAGTTCAAAACTGTTACCCCTTATGCTACCACTACATGCCCTTGTAAAAAGTCCCTCTCCAGCTTTTTTGGAGGCCCCCTTCAGATACTGGAAAGCTGCTGTAAGTTGTATAGAGTTATTTTAATAAAAAATGTGGCAGTTGGAAGTGTAAGAAGGATGGGAGCCAGGCACCTTAAGAAATGATAATTGCAGACTTGGAGCAGTGCTAAGAGTTAACAGAGAGACATTTAATCTAATTCTCAGCTTCTATTTCAGGATCCTTTTAACTTTCCAAATCAAAAAAAGGAAGAAGCGGGAGGGGGGAAATCTCCATCACAGTGCAATTTCTTAAGCTTGTTCGCAGCCCAAAGGTGAATTTTTGTGTGTGTGAGGAGTTTGAAGAAAATCCATTCAACTGTTTCGGAGGTTTCAGAGCATGAAAGCAACATCTGGTTTAAAAATCAAAAATAAAGAGAAATTCCCTTTGCTCATCAGACTCAAAATGGGTTTTGGTTTCATGCCTGTGATTTAGTGTATCTTCAGCTGTCCCCTGGAGAAAGATGGCCATTTCTGTATTGATTTGCAAAGGATGAAATTGTATTGCAAGCCCCCAAAAAACTAGGGACAGCCACCCAGGAGGGCAGGTAGGACTCTACCCCAAGCTCCTCCACTCCTCTCCAGTCCAACACAGCATGGGCCGTGGACCCTAAATTGTCAATTTATTCCATTGCAGTGAGGTTTCTCCAGCCTGCTGCCTCAGTTGGCTATTTTTTATTTTATTTTGGTTATTTTTTTTGGCCTTCTGGTTTGATTTTCTGCAGAGCTGTTTGCTGTGCTCAGCACTGCGCTATAGATGGCAGTGCAGGATGGAAATTGCAGAGCCCTTTGCTCTTTTAATAAAACCTGAGCTCCTGCCGTGGCTCCCGCATCTTGTCCCGGATCACCACTTCCTGCAGATCTGCCTACAAACCTCGCTCAGATTTTTACCTGATAATTGCTAACATCACCAAGGTGATCCCCAGAACTGACAGTGACAAGAAATCTCTCTGTGAATTAACTGCTGCATCTAAGAAAACGCACAAATGTTGAAAAATCCACCAGAAAATTTGACCATGACATTGCAACATAAGAATATTGTGCATTTCAAAGGGAGCAGTTGATTTCCCTGTATGTTTATCAGCGCAAGATCACATCTATGAAAAGACTGTGCCCATACCAGCATTCATGCCGTGAAAATTTTGTGATTCTGTGACTCCCCTGCTGTAAATGGAAGCGTGCACCATCTCAGTGTCCCAGCAGTATTTACAGGACACTAAAATCTACCCGAATGCAATCATTTGCAGCAGTTTTTTCCCATTTTGTTCTCCCTTTCTGTAGTTTTCTGAAGTTCTGGGACTAAAAGTAAGAAAACAAGCAAAATCTAACTCAGTTCTGCAATAGGAGATGCAGTGCTGGCAGGAATAGGGATGCTACCAGAGCTATCATGATGGGAAGTGAAGAATATCATAAACAATTACAGCAAGATGCTTTTGAAAAATCCCCCCAGGTACCCAGCTGCATCTGTTGATGCTTAAACACCTTCAGATATCTGGCCACCAGCCCACTGCTCAAGATGTTAGGAAAAAAAAAAAAAGAACAGAGAAGGTAAATCAGAACAGAAGCGTAAAAGGCATAAGAAAGAAGAATTCCTTTTGCCATTGGTAAGATGGAAGGAAAACCCCAACTTTTTGAATTACTGGGGTGGAGAAAACTGCAAACAATTTTGACAATTTGTGCAAACAGAACTGTGACAATTGTCCTTCTCTTCTGTTGGAAAATGGAGCTGGATTGGGATTAGGTAGCTGCAGGCTTTTTTGTTTCACCTTCAATGGATGGTCCAAAGAAGAGCTTCCCTCCACCTGCACTGTCCTGGACCTGGATGGATGAACAGGCACAGTCCTCTCTGACAAGGAGATATGCAGCGCTTTTCTCCTACAGGATTTTAATGTGTTCTTACACATCAAGAGGATTCAAATGACAAGAATGAATGGCAGTCGCCAACCTCATGGCTTGATATTCTGATGAAACGATACCCTGGCACATCCATCACGCTGTTCTGCTGTCAAGAGAACTCCCAACTCTGGAAGATGAGTGCGTTTTTCTTTTACAGTGTTAAAAAAAAAAAAAAAGAGCAAGAAAGGGGGGGATAAAAGCATCTGTCCTCAAGTCTAACTACTACATAAACGTAACTTTGAGATAAGACACTGCCAGATGCACAGGATCAGCTCCAAACAGGGAGGGCACAATTGCAAGCAGCTCTATTTGAAGGCAAGTGTGTGGGACAAAGCCCACACCATGCAAACAGAGAGCTGGGGCTTTGCAGAGCACAGCAGGTGAGACTGAAGGAAGATTCATTCCTTGCCAGCAGCATATGTAGACTTCTTGTGCCAATCCCCATACGCTCACCTTGGAGAAGCAGGCGCGGACGCGAGCAAGAGGGAGCAAGGTGTAAGTCTGAGTGCACAAGGAAGGACCACGGTGAGGAGATTTGCTGGGCTGGGGAGATGCAGGGATGCAGATGCTGATGTTGCCCAGGCAACAGTCACTTTTGCAAGGTGCCCCTTTGCCTCTCCTGATTTTTAACTATGGTGTCTCACTCCAAAATGCAGATTCTCCAAGCTGCTACTAGGATTTATTATATCCTAATGCTCTTTCCCTGTATCTTTTCAAAGCTTGTTACTACCAGCACTACTCACAGGAAATTAAGAGTGGTTTCATAGCTGTGTCTTTCACAGGGTGGGAGAGGAGGTCTCTAGAGAGAACAGTGTCTGGGGTGGAGGGTGCAGGACACCCTGAGCTGCATTGCTCACCCTGCTGAGCAAAGGCACTGGCTGAGAGCAGGATTCAGGGAAAGGATGAGCCTTTACAAAAACTCTTGACTTTATCCTGCATAAAATCTTTATTCCAACTTTCAGAGCCTCTGACAACGTTGTGTACCCTCTCGCTGCTATTGCTCTGCACCGGCTATAAGGCTTCAAACTGAGAGCATAAAGTTTAGTGATGCATTTTCCACGGGCTACTTTTGTGTGCAATAACCAGCGTTTGCCTCCTCCAGACTGCTCTGAAACCTGAGGGTTGATGTTTCCCAAGAAGCATAGGGGACAGACAATGTTTTCCCACCGTGTCTCATTTCCCAGGACTTAGCACTGTGGTTCGTGCTAATTATGAGACGCTGATCCCATAATTACGGAGCAAAATTGCCAAGTGCTGGAAGGAGCACAACAAAAACCGGCGGAGTGGTAAACTTGAAATGAGGTGGAAGTAATATCTGCTGCCCACAGGGGGGCCAGATTTGCTAATTGGACATTGCTGAGGTCAGTAAGGTGGAGTGAAGAAGGGAAGACATCGTGAGTGGGATGAAATTCCCCTTCTGGATGAAAGCGCAGGCAGGAGATATATGGGATAAATGTCTCTCTGCACCTCCCAGACAGAAAACGGGATTCAAATGCAGGGAGAGAGAAATTGCCGCGAGCAAGAAACCTCTTCTCCAAGCGTGAAGGTGGCACAGGAAGAAGTGGGACAACCAGAGAGATGTATTTGTGTTTGAAGGAGTGGGGATGGAGGAATGCAGAGCTAAAGCAGGAGCTGTGCTACCTTGTGTACAGCCCCCAAATGCCCTCTTTGCCCCAGCCCAGGCAGCTGCCACTGTCCCCATGTCCCCAACAGCCCTTGCAGGCAATGTGCCCTGCCCCGAGCAGGGGGCAGAGCAGGCAGTAGCCAGCTCCTTTTCATCATTACGTAGCATTTGGTCGCCCTATTTTGCTGCTTTCCCTTTGATGCAATGAGCCTGTGGGGAATAAAGCTCGGTGGGAGATTGCTTACGTGGTTTCTAACCCATTAGTTTCTTTTATTGGCTGTTGCCTCAATAAAAAAAATAAAAAAAAGAGAGAGAAAGAAGAAAGAAGAAAATCAAGGAAAAGTAGTTCAAGGTGTGAAGAATTCATATGGCAGGAAAATATATAAAATGTTATTGGCTCTGTCCCCTTTGGCTCCAACCTCAATCGTCTCACCATGCTGTGCATTTATCTTTCTATTATTAGACATAATGACAGGGAAATTTTAGCCAGCCCTATGCAAAAATCAGCCAGCTCCTCTCCCCTCCCCAACGAGAACCATCCTGGTTTGAGCTCACATCGCTTGGCATCTGATTTCAGCCTAGCAGGGTGTTTCAATACCAATAAACATCTTGTTTTCATGTGAAGAGCTGTTTCAGCTGCATTCTTTCCCATCTTTTGTGAGCATCCAAGGCTCCGTGTAAAACTTTTTATTGATCACATAAATAGCAGCTCTGCTTCCCTACAGGCCCCGACTCGACAAAGTGTTTTGATATCTGGAGAATGAAAGGTTCAATAGAAAACTAATTCCCTCATCTTCCCGGGACTGTGAACCCAGAGCTACTGGTTTCTCCTCTCCTTGGCAGAGTGTGATCCAGGGAGGAGAGAGGAGGCGATTAATTTTTGTCGTGTCCCAGCTGCATTTAAGGCAGTTTATACACAGGCCTGCTGCTCGCCTGCGACAAAGGGAGAAGTGAAGCCACTGTGCAAAGAGCTGAGAGGCGATCATTAAAGATTTAATTGGTCTGAAAGCTTCCTGAGATACTGAGGAGAGACCTAAACTACACAACTTGGAGCAAGAAGCCTCCAAGGCTGAAAAGCACGGATGGCTTTACTGCTTACGGACACCGGTATCAATGTGGCTGTCATACTAAGAAGCTCACAGGGGATGGGGTGTCCCAGCCCCACCAGTGAGAAGCACCTTCCTTCAGCCCTGGAGAAGCTGTCCCAAGCCACCACGTCCTACAAGCATGGCCTGAGACCTCTCCCTGCATTTCTCCAAGGCACTGCTGAGACACGACAGAGGACTACCTGACATCCATGGCCTGAAACCCAGAGGAGATCGTTCTCCTCCGTGTCCTGTCTGTCAGACCCATTGCACTGGCACCTTTTGTGCAATTGAGTGAGGGCAAACACAAAACCTCTTCAATTGCAGCCAAGCAGAACTCACAGGGAAGATGATTAATGGGAGCTACCAGGGAGAGTCATCAGTCCTTGTTCAGGAATCAGAAATCCCAATCGAAACCTGCTGTGACTCATAGTTATGTGTTGGCACACATTCGACCTCGTTGGATAACAAAGGGCAGATCCTGTTCTGAGCTGTGTTATAAAACTTTGTGACCATGTGTTTATCATGGCAGGCTGAAAGGACAACCGAAACTTTGCTGACATTGATGCTTGCAGATGGCAGAGCGTGACAGCCCCAGAGCCAACGAGGCTGTGACGGCAGCTCTTAGAAGACGTGGGATGGCAGAGGCAATGCCTGAACCCCTCTATGGCTGGAGGGTCCCAGACCAGCTCATCAGCTTTGTGCTGAGCCACCAACAGATGCCCCAAGTCAGCACAGCCCTTGGGCAAGATAAAGCTGCCTTCCTCTGTCCAAAGGTCTGGCTGATGGTGGTGGCAACAGAAAGCACAAGAGAAATGATGGCAAGTTTCTGGAGAGAAAGAGAAGGAAGAAAGCATCCTTTGGAGGTATAAAGTCTCCCCTCATCTCAAATGTTTGACACTCAATTAATGAAAGTCATTTGAATAGCAGCAACTAAAAACCCACATGCGTTGGGAGAAGGGAAGACTGGAGGTATCTCTGGTTCAGCTCCTGGGGCCAAGAAACTGACTTGTCTCTATCTTCCAAGGTCCTACCAGGTCCTCTTTGGGGACCTGCTACTAAACTGTCCCTGTCAATAGAGAAAAAGACGCAGAAGAATTCACAGGCTGGAATTTGGTGGCCAAGCCAAAAATCCAACACCTCTTTCACCTCAAGTACCTGATAACCACTTTTTAAAGGCTCACCTACAAGAGGTGACAATGGTGGGTTATGGGGTTTTTTTGGTTTGTTTTGCATTAGTAATTTTTGAGATTTTCAGTAGTTTTTCTTATGAGGAAAATCCACTTGCAAACATAAGCCTCTGTCCAAAACAACGTTCTCTCTTCTCCGCTTCTCACACAACTTTATTTGTAGGCTGGTGATAATGAGAACTCCTCCGCTATTGATTTTTTAAAGAACTTATATAACTTTGAAACACTGTAGATATTGCATGGACTTTGGAACAAGATAAGAAGAGGTAATCACATTCGCAGCCTCTGCAGCCATTTAATTAATCTGGACAGCAAAGTCTAGCTGTAGTCCTCGCACAGGCTGACTACCTCTCCTGAATATTCTCATTTTCTACAGAAATTCGTCAATACTGGAGGTAAATCAGTACCCCACCTGACACAATATTTTTGTAACAGACAGGAGAACTGTTGTGACCCTGCTTCTTTGAGATCTACTGCTGCATAGCTCTGTGGAATGGGTTGGAAAACAGAGAAATACTGGCTTAACTTCTAAAATAGTGAACCGTCTCCCTTTCTCGGTACAACCTTAAGATGGAGCAACACAGTTAGGCTGTAAGAATTTACTGCAGAGGGAGAATAACAGCAATCAGAAAATGAGAGGGTTACCGTCCAGCTTCCCAGTGACCTAATTTAGGGCAAAAAAAAGATTTTATTCTGGAAGAGCTCATCCCCATGCCTTGGTCCTGAGGTTTGCAGGAGACCCCAGATCCCCCCCGTCATCTCCCCAGGGATGGTACAGGGAGGATGAGGGGGTTGGCCAAGCCGGTGCCCTGAGCTGTGGTCTGCAGAGCCCTGCTGCTGCCTTCTTCCTCACCCTTAGCTCCTGGAGAATCAATGGGATTAAATGAGCACAAATGAGACGGGAGCTGGCTCCTTCGCTGCTGCGGTAAGTCAGCGTGGAAGCTGGCCTCGATACATCTATCTAAAGCAGCGTATTGAATCTCAGCTGACAGCTCCAATAATGATAATAGATATGGCCAAAGCTGCTTCACATTTTCTTTGGAGGAGGCCAGGTTCCTCCTGCCTGCTCACAGACAGGCTGACCGCACTGCCAGCTCTCCTCTCTCAGGCATTTTGAGGGTTCGATAAGAAAGCCGTGCTCCTCACATGGCCAAAGCCCTAAGGGACAACAAAGAATGACCTACCTACCCCGCACAGTTAACCCAAGGCCTCACTGCGGTTTTGGAGGAATTTCTCTGGGTTCAGAACCTTGCCATCACCCAGAGGAATCCTAGCCTTCACCTTTAATTTCATCTGAAACTTCCCCGGCTTGGTGCAACTAAAGAAACAGTACCACTGGGATGCCACAAATGCATAGAATCATAGAATAATGGTTAGAGTTAGAAGGGACCTTAAAGATCATGGAGTTCAAACCTCCTTGCCCTGGGCAGGGGCACCTCCCACCACACCAGGTTGCTCCAAGCCCCATCCAGCCTGGCCTTGAACCCCTCCACAGGTGGGGCATCCACAGCTTCTCTGGGCAACCTGTTCCAGTGCCTCACCACCCTCACAGGAAAGAATTTCTTCCTGATATCTAATCTAAATCTCCCCTCTTCCAATTTAAAACCATTACCCTTTGTCCTGTCAGTGCAGTTCCTGACAAAGTGTCCCTTTCCACCTCTCCTGTTGGCTCCCCTCTGATACTGGAAGGCATCCCATAAAAGGTCTTCTTCTCCAAGAGGAAGCTGTTCTGTGGGAGTGCCAAGGACATGGCCTGGGCACAAAGACACAGTGTGGACACGGCTATGTCAACACGCAAAGCCAGGCTAAGCTAACCCAAAGCTCAGCAACGTAAAGTCAAGCCACATCAACATGAAAAACCTCAAGAAAAAAACCAAACAAACACCAAAACAACAAAATCGCCCAGGAAAGTTGAAGTATCTGGACTTCATTATGGCATCATCCCTGCACACACGCTGCAAATCACTTCCGACACCTCTCCCCTGCAGCCTCCCATGCCAAATTATCTGTGCCCGAGGGCTTGGCAAGGCTCAGGTGTTACCCCAACACGCAGCCCCCGCAGAGCTCAGCTCCACCAGGGACATGTGGCTGAACAAGACGGGTCAGGTAGCAATAAAGTAGCTCAGGGATGTTTATAAAATCAAAGGGGGAGATGAACCTTAAAGGGGAGGGCATCCTGCGTGGGCAGGGAGCTAAGTCAGCAGGGAATAAATTGGGTTGCCTGCAATAAGGGATGCTTCAGGGAGGCGTAAAGCGGGGAAGCGGCTGGGGCAGGGGTGTCTGTCCCTCCGGCGGGGGCTCCGGCACGTTCTGTCTTCCCTGTGTTTATGCCGGTGACTGCCAGCTCTCCAGAGCATCATCAGGTTTTATGGTGTGTACGCATTATTAGTGCTTCACAAGTAAATAATGTCATATTTCACTGTTTATTGCCGAAAATGCACAGTAAAAGGCTAAAGCCTGAAAAGTGCAGGAAATAATTTATGTGGGAGGAATGAATTTCCCATCATGTCAAACCGCCGCCAGAATTTATCACAGTGCCCTTCAGTTTGGGTCTCTGTCCAACATTTTAAAGGTCTGTCTTCGTCATACATATAGGCTCAGGGAAGCTGAAGGTTATTGGGAAGAGTGGGAATTGCTGCTGGTGCTGAAGTGAGAGAGAGGAAAGCGTGTGGGCTACAGGGGCTCCTTCCCTAAGTAACATGGAAAATTAACGGCATGGTGGCCACCAGGAACCATCCTGGTGAAGGAATGAAGTGGCAGGAGATTCAACACCAGCTCTGAGAGCTGCTGAACTTCATGTTATTTCTGCAGTTCTTCTTGAAATGCATAAATCAGCATGAAGGTGGACAAGGGTCCCTGGCTGAGCTATTTGTAATGACCAATATCTCTTAATTAGGGTCCAGTTCTCACACTTCACTCAGGCACTTGGCACCAGTAACTCAGATCACAGATGTAAGGATTTCTTCGGTGTATAAGGGTTACAGGATGAGGCCATGAAACTCTAGGAAAAGGGTTTGAAACTGCTTTCCTTACCTCTACTTTTTCCTTGAGAACCTGCCATGCTGCTGGGCAGGAGCATCGACCTAAAGGAATAATTGTGTTTTAAAGCTGCTATTTCTGTCCTTGCCATTTATAAGTGTCTTGTCAGATTTGCACCTGAATTCACCTCCAAGGCATCGGTACCAGCCAGCGTGGAACTACAGCCAGAGTTCGCTGACGAGAGCACACTGAGCTATTTTCCAAACTACACTTCTCTCTAAATGAAAAGAACAGCAGGAACAGCCTACAAAGCTGGGGACAGCGCAAGCATCCTTGCCGTGGAGATAAGCTCTCTGCTCCTCAAAGCTCCCAAAAGATTTGAGGCTTCGGGGCTGGAGATGCCCTCATCAGCCAAACCAAGCGTTTCTGCATCCAGCCAGGGTGTCTCCGGCCAGGGAGAGGGAGCTGGTGTGGATACGTCAAAAGCAAGAGTGGCACAAGATTTCATGAAAGCACAGAAAGTTCAAATAAATGTCCCCTGGTTTGGAAAAACTAAATGTCTAGTTTCTTGGGACTGGTGGCAATTTTTTTCTGGTGCGGACCCATCCTCTCTCACACCTTCAATAGGGGTTTCCAGGCTCAGCAGTTTGAAATACAGTCACACAGACTAGTAACGGGTTAAATTCAACAAGGTAAACCGCATGGGCAAATCAGGCAGCGAGAGATGTTTAGATATGCAGGGCTGAGATCAGGAATTGTGACATCCCAAATGACTTATTTAGGTGAGCTCCTGAGTTCAGATAATGCAATTCCATGGACTCTTTGACCAGGGTCAATGCTACTGGTACATAAAACTCACTTGACTTTTCAGACTGATTTCCAGCCTGCAATAGAGATGACACAACCTTCTCTTTCTTTTTTTACAACGTAACTATCTTAACACAAATGCATACTAAAAAGGACTTATCACAAAGTGATTCAAACAACAGCCTGTATAGCTGAGATGGCCTAAAATAACCACGTATTTTTCTCACGCAAGATAATTTTAGGGGTTGGTTCTCAAAATAATCCCATTTACTTTTAACAACAACAACAAAAAAAGGTCTGATTTAAAGCTGAAACTTTAGTCCCTGAGGAATTGCTATTTAGAAAACAGAAGAGGAAAAGGATGTATCAGGATGCACTGACACGTGATATGAAAATAACCTCAAGATAATCCTTTTCTAGCATTACAGGTCTCTGGGAGCAGATCAGCAGCTGACCAGAGGTAGTGGGGATGAGGGAGCAGCAAACTGGAAACACTCATATTTAGGTGAATTGCACTAAAAAACCCCAATCCTCTCTGTTATTGTGCACAGCCCTTTCCATCAACCTCCATGCACGACAGCCCTGACATCGACAGCTTTTGCACATCGTCATGAGAGGTGGCCTCATCTCTCCTGGTTCATCAGAGAGTAACGAAGAAAGTAAACCCCTCCTAGTTAGAGGATGGAAAGGCAAGTGATCTGTGGTTCAAAAGCACACCGAGAAAGTATTTTGGTCTCTTTAATTACAAATACTCGAGTCTCATGATCATGACTAACTAGTGTAACCACAATCATGGTGGAGCTGACCCTGCTGAGATACCATCAGAGCAGGTCACCCTGTGGGGAAAGTTGCAACAGCGGCACGGACGATGACTGAAGACATTACGCTATTCCCTCTTTAGGCACAATCTCAGGCAGTGCTTTGCATAACAAAATCCTTCCCGTCCGGAAGAGCAACATGATTTGTCACCCTTTACAAGATTCAGCTCTCCGAATGAGTCAAATGCACTGACTTCACCGGGCTGTGACACAACCACAGCAGAACTCTGCTTGGGCAACGACGTGCACAGATGCTTCTTGGAAGGACTTTGCTAAAATTATGACGTAAACAAAGCAGCACTTCCACACAGTTGCCCCATCGAGGTATCCTCCCTAAAATACCCAGAAAAGAACATAGTCTTACACCTCGTACTGGAAATACATCTCTTCCAGTTTATACTTGTCCAGGATTATTGTTGCCATTCCCTTGCGGGATGTAACCCTGTCTTTCAAGGCACCACAGGTCAAAAGTTGTGTGCAGAGCTAGCAGGATGGTCTATTTTTTCTAACTCATTTTATGAGGTTAAAATGAGAGAACCTCAAACCAGCATTTGTACTGGATTGGGTAAAAGAATGCAGGGCTTCGAGTTAATTAGCTAGCCAGATATCATACAGCTTTTGTAGCTGTCATTTCTGAGAATGAAAAGGAATATAATGATATATTGTAAAGATTATGAAGGAAGATTGGGATGTATCAGGGATATTACTTTAACTGAAAAACACATCAGAAAAATGTCCTAGTTTCTGTGTAGTTCCAAAGCTCAGTATATGGAACAAAACATCCAGGGGAATTAATTACTTTTTTGTTGAGGTTTTTTTTGTGCGCTTTTTAAATCCCAAGGAAATCTATGTGCAGGAGGGTATCCGTCATCTATACACAGAACTACATAAAGTATCATTAGAAACCCCTCCAAATACATGCATTTTTTTTATCCAGGAGTAGCATATCAATATTTTAACCACTGACAACAAAATGTAGCCTTCATTATGAAGTATCTTCCTGTGGGTAACTAAACCTCTGTGTATCAGGGAAAATAAACAGTTGCCTCCCCACATCTTCTGCCTATGCAGAAAGTGAACTCCTCACACTGCTCGAGCAGAAGAGCATTGGTAAATTTAATGCGTTTCTCTCTCCTCCCACCAGCAGCTGCCTTATCTAGCCTCATTTCACATTATCTGAGCTTTTTTTCCTTTCTTTTAACCCCATGATGGGAAGACTCCTGTGCTTTCCAGGCCAAGACTGTGCTCATTTCCAGCCTGGCATTTATTCGTGGCTGGGTTATACCCATTTGTCTCTGTACCAACATCATAATGTGATTAAATAGCTCGTCTACCTGGCATTTATCTCATAGCAACCACCATTTCCAGCCCAGCTATCATTTAGCTACGCTAAATAAACAAAGGTTTTGGGGGCACATCTCCAAGGGGTGAGAAATGCCACTGATGCACTGGACGCCACTAATTGGACCCCAGTGTGCCAGTACGTTCAGGGCTACAGGGGCACAGAAATGAGCTCCCATCCCAGAAGATCTTACAGCCACATACAACACATAATGGTATACTTTGAACTACAAAATAATTGTTTGGTTTTTGGTTAGTTTGTTGTTTTTTTTTCTCTCCACCTCCTACCTGGTTAGTTTATTCCAAGCATCCTTTTCAACGTAGCCATTCAGCCAGCTGGGTGTAAGGTCTGTTCCTACAAGACTCTTGGCACACAACTGGCTGATAACATTAGTACTGTTGTCTGAAAAAGGAGGTTAGACACAGTCTGCGTTGAAGGCCCTAAGATCTTCCACTCTTTCATGAATTTGTCCTTTTGAAAAAGAGAGCCTTAGTTATAACCTTATTTTTGTTTATACTTCCGCTTAAGGTTAAATTAAATAAATGCATTTCATTCAGGTCAAGGCAATTTTACCTTTATCTGTTCTTCTAGAGTATCTTAAGTTACTTATCAACACCAAAGCTAAGCCACTTCCACTGCTTGCCAGTTCGGTGTTTCTTCAGAACAGTAACCTGCTGTCTCCCATCCAGACATTATCAGAGCTCTGCATGATTAATGTCATTTTTTTTACAATCTGTAGAGAGTTTAAAGTACTCCATAATGGTGCAACTTCCCAGCAATATTTATATCCCAAACAGCACTGTGGACTTTCTACTGCAACCAGTCCAGCCCTGGGAATCTCTAATTCCCCAAAGTATCTCAGGAGAACCTCTTCAATGATCGTACTCAAAAGTGAGTTAGACCTGAAGAATCAGGCTTATCCAGCCTGGCTCCTCTTGTGCCCGCACAGTCCTTTCATCATCAACACAAAATGTGACATACTGTGGCTTTTTATCTTTTTTTTTTTGGCCAATAGCTTTCTCTTCTGAACCACTCTTGCTTCTCCACCCTTGTGGCCCAGTCATAATTGCTGTGCCTGTTGTTTTTCTTACCCTACATCATTTGGGTTCACAGCTTGTGGAAGAAAGATGCCTTCTTCTATTTTACCACCCAGCCCCGGTCACTATTATACAAGAAACCCCTCCTTCCATCACACCTTGTTCACAACCTGGATTAGCAGCATTTCTTTCGTTACACTGCAAATAACAACCCGGCGTTATTTTACTTTCCTGAAAGCCATTAATCCATTAATCTGAGCTACTTAGGAGCATTAGAAATGGAAAAGCAGCTCAGTTCTCCACTGAATTTGCTGCAAGCTTTGGCTTTTTAAACCTCTCTCAGCCTGTGGCTGTCCTAGAAGCACAGTGGCAACGTGGGAGTTACCAAACAGTGCAGCAGCCTAAATGATGGGGAGGGACCATTGCATATCCACCACGTACCACACATTGCATGTGACATTGTCACCCATGGATGGGACTAGTTGTGTCACTAGTTGAGGTTCCCATGGGTATAATCACACCTCCACCTGGGTTTGCACCCTCTCGTGCCTGTGCTCCAGATACCTGGGGTGATGCGCTCACCAAAACCCATGATGGGATGCAGCACACTTCAAAAACATCCAGGAGAAGCAGAGGACAGGCCTAAAACCTGTGATGGTAAGCGATAAGACACATCTAAAGGACTTGGATAGAGTGAAGGGATAATCAAGATGGCTCAGTGCAGCTGCACCCAGACAGGCAGAGACCTCAGCTGGGAAGGGTGAGGGTAGGCTGGGGCTTGACCCTGGGGTTCTCCCCCTTCCCACCATTTCTGTGACGTACAGTTCAGCCTTGGATGAAGATAAGACCAAAGAGTTCATGCTTCTCCTTCCTCCCAGAGATGGAGGGCAGGAGGAAAAGCTTTCCCCACAGGCTCCCCTCTGAATGTGCCCAAGTCATCTCTCAAACGTGACCTCCCAGCTAGCAGTTTAGGGGGCACAGCAGCCTAAAGTTAGGGTTTACAGTTTTGACGTACGGTAAATTAGGACATAAACCCAGCTCTTAGTTGGACTTACACGTGAAGTGAAAAATTGACTGTTTGTTCCTGGGTCATTGACTTTCTTCTGGCATGCATTAATCATGTGAGAGGGTTGGGTTCTTTGTTTATCAGCTTTCTGAAGGGGATGGTGGGTCTCTTTGCCCAAAATCAATAGGCATAGTCCATTTACCAGAAATCATAAGACCCCAATGCAAAATCAACAACAAAACTTTATACGTAATCCGTTTTCTTTAACAAGTTTGTCAAGAGGCTATTCTTACCCTTAAAAATGACCCAAAGAGGACAAAGATTGAGGCTTATTTGTACTGAGGATGGAGAGCCCTAGAGCAACCCTATTTCATGAATAAACCGTGTTAACCTGTTTCCAAACACGCCGAGTCAGCAACATCTGGTACCTCGTAAATTTAGATTTCAAGGGTATGGCAACATGTGCAAAGAGGAACCCTGGAAAAAAAAGTCCCTTGCTGTGACAAGCTCATGAATGGGGAAGTGTCTGTTTATTCACATGCTCTTTCGACATCTCTGAATCAAACAAGGCAGGACGCGACGTACAGCTTTTATAACTGTGTCATAAACTTGCCTGTTCATGTCAAACCAGTCTGCGTGTACTACAAAATAATCTACAACTGATCTGTCTTCTGAAGGTCAGAGCAAAGGCCAGGCAAAGGTGAAACGAGATACAAATGCTGCTAAGTCAGACGACGACTCCCAGAACACGTCTCCTGTCACCCTGTGGACTGAGTCCACTTATCTGGAAATCCAGCCTCACTCACAGCATCACCCTTGGAGACACGAAGCATTTGGCATGCTAAACATCCACAACACCCAGTTATTTGCACACAGTGCAGCCTGTAAACGCCCTTTGGAAGACGGCAGATCCACCAATAGGAAGGGAATCACTTGTTTTAGATCGTGAATGAAGCCCTGAAGATGCTGTAGCACACATTTCCGCAAATCATACAGTCTCCTGCCCTAACATTAGGGCCACTAGCAGACATCATCCAAATAGTGCTGCTCTCTTAACCACCATAATCTTCTCTTAGCACATCCATAGCTCTAGGCTGCTATTCCTTTTCTGCACTATCCTCACAGGAGAACCATCACAACATCCGTGTTCTCCCTTGGCCTTTTTGCCAGCTGCTGCAGAAGGGTGGATGCGGCTTTTACTCATGAGCTGGTGCTTTGGAAATGGTGATACTTCAGCTACTTACAGTTACACAAAGTGTATTATAAATTACAAGTTAAAAAAAAGCCTGGCTACAAGCCATCAAACACAGTGGACTCCTAAAGCCTTTACAGGGGGCAAATTCCTGCCTTCATTAGAAGCTGCTTCTGATCCACTGCCGGCAGAAGCGGGCAGCGCTTGCTCTTGACAACACAGAAAGATATTTTAAACAAAAATCTTAAATTCTGCCAAAGTTCATTCAGCTTCCAGAAAAGATCTTGTCATACAACGTACAAATAAACTTTTCACTCCTCTTTCCCTTTGCAAACCAACTCTGACACCTGCTTCGGGATTTACCTTTTCATTGTAACTTGCTTTTATTTATTTTGGTGTAGGAGCCCAGGAGTATTACCCAGTAAGAAGTCAGTTATTACTTCCTGCTCCACAGAGATGCTAGCAAAAGGCTTGGAAACATGTATTAATAATTTGAACCTTAGACAATTCATCCAGGTGTTTATCAATCCCACGATCTGTGCTTTTCAGTTTAGCATAATTTGTCACCTTCGCTTTCCACTCCTCCTCTCCTACGACAGAAGGACAGCCCCTAAAATCACATGATTGGACACACAAAAATCACACACTACCAAACACTCCTATTTCCCACTGACCTGGGACAACAAACACACCAAGAAAGAACTCAAGGCCAACCAGGGAAGAACCAAAATGAACCTTCTTCCCTCCTTCTCTGTGGAGACGTGGGTCCTTTTGCTTGCTTTCGTAGCCCTCCTGCTAGTGTGAGTAAAATATTCTTTATTCATTCTTTGCTCCTGTAATTTTCTTGTTATTAGTTCATTTTCATGCAACTAGGTAGCAAACAGGTAGGTGTGATTTCCAGCCTCTAACGAGGCTCTGGGAAGGAGCAGAGGAATTAAAAGACCATGTGGAAGGGTGATCCTGAACACAGTTACAATTTTGCTGCTAAGCATCAAAGCAATAATTAAATAATAATGGTGCCAGACATTCATTACCAGCAGGGGGCTGGCTTTAACGAGGAGTGAGATTTGTCATTTTCCAATGAAAGAGAGTCTAAGGAAGACTATGCCTCCCTGACTGAGGTTGTCCTGTGGAAGGGAGCAGGCAGTAGATGATGCTACTGCATGGTTGGCAAAGGCAGAGAGCAGCAGAAAGGCACTAGAAAAAGAGCATTCATAGCATCAATTCTCACTCTTCCTGACTCCTTCCATAGTGCCCAGGTAAGATGCTCCTCACATGGGCGCCTGGACCAGGAGGAAATCTTTGCAGAGGTCAGGTTTGCCACACGCATGCAGGGACAACATCCCATCCCCAAAGCCCACCCTTGCTTGGTGAAGAAATGAAGCCCAGAGAGCACGATCAGCTTTTGGCTCCTGGCTTTTCAGGCAAAAGCCTACCCCACTGCTTCAGAGGAGTGAAAAGTGGGATGAAAAGAAATTTCTAGCGAGAAAACGCTTTTGCCCGCTTTGCTGATGTTGTTGGGTGGTGTCTTGTAGCAGTGCTGGCTGAAAACCCTCCTTCTGCTGGGACATACAGTATCTCCACTGGCAGTCCCTGCCAGCAAGGCTGGACTGACAGACTTTGCAGCGTTGACGAGCCCCTTAGGCAGAAGACAGCCCATTGGTAGCCATAAACCTTAATGATTAATGTGGTGCACACGAGCACAATCCATTTGTCTGCCCTGGCAATGCTCCAGCTGCAGCAGTGTCAGTAAGCCCGGAAACTTTTAGCCCTGTTTTTCAGACCCTTTGCTGTGATTTGCATCACTCAAAAGCCTGTCTGGGGCAGATCCTTCAAAACAAAACCTCCACCCTCATTACTGACCCAAACCCTCGTATCTCTATAACTCTGTGGCCACAGAAAGTTGCTGGTTATCAGACTCCCACCGTCTGCAGCCACTTGCAATTTTGTGCCAAAAGGGATAAAGCCCAGATCTTTGTGCTCTGATTTCCGAGCTAAAATAGAAATTTCACTGGCCGTTAGCATGGGGAGGTTGTTCAGGTGCTTCTTGTCCTCCTGGGACAACCCTGTTCTAGCTCACGCATGAAGGAATAGTAGGCATTTCTTGGTTCACATCCACAAAAAGAGGAAGCAATGATTATTCTCTAGCTTTACACTGAATGGTCCTTCTCTTCCTGCAGAACACCACGTCATGTTTTAGTTGTAAGAGCATTAGACTGTGTTTTCTTGGCCACGTTTCAAATGGATTAAGCTTAGCCTATGTTCCTACGGTGTTTCTGTCTTCGTAACCAGAGCAGCTTGGCATTTCCTGGTCCTCCCACAGCCCCAGCTGCCCATAAACATTACAAATGAGAATCCAGAAACATTATATACTTAGTACTGAATTAACCTTTACCAGGAAAGGTTAAACGTTGACAAACTGAGCTCTGTGAAACCTTTCTGCACCTACAAACACCCCAGTCCCTGGTTTCTACCTGCTCTTTTTGGACTATAAGACAAGGTCTGCTTTTGTGCTCTGGCAGAACATGGGCTGGGGGGCACTGACCTCATCTGGGGTCCTCCAGATTTAGAAAAATATTACTAGTTGCAAGGGAAATCCCCCTTAAGTCTCAGCCTTGACTCTGGCCTTTCAGGACAGCATCCCCAAAATGCTGGCTGAGCCACAGGGCCCAAAGAGGGTCTCTGATATCATCCCTCTGCCAAACCTTTGCACCTTTGCATCCCTTCTGCAATGAGCCGCTCGCTTGGGAAGCTGCAACTACTAAAAACAAATATTTTGAGGAGCTCTTTCAACACAGCCAAAGACAAACTTCAAAGGGCTGCAGCCCAGGCCCTTGTTGAGAAACAGAAGGCCTCGAGGTAGAAGTAATAACTTTACAGCTGCCAAAAAGGGTGCTTCAGAGGAAAGAAATCTGCAAAGCTGTCAATAAAATCTAAAGAGAAAACCATCAAGACAAGACTTCCTGGTGCACCACTGAGCTAATGCCAGGCTAAGGGGAGGGAGAACAATAAATGAAATTAAAGTACAGCTTGACAAAAGCCCTGCTTGGGACATCACTTCTGGCAATGCTTTGATTTCTCTTCAATAAAAACATGTAAGCTTGGCATTCCTTCTTCCAGCTCCCCTTTCTGCCTCTCTTTTGGTTAGCAATGAGCTCCTCTTGACTTTTGCTAAAGGCTTTAAGGTCCTGTATCCACTGGAGCACCTCTGCCTTTAGGAGGCATCTGCTTTGACATCAAAGTGGTTTCTGGGTGGCATCACCGAGGCTTGCCATGTTTATTAAGTATATTTCTTTTGGGCCACTTTTTACCCAGCTCCTGGGCCAGTCTCCTCTACTGCTTAGAGCCAAAGAGATGTCGCTGCAGTCTCTGGGTTTAGGAGGTCTTGCAGCCCCAGTGCCACGGTGTCATAGCACTCATCTTTTCTGTCCCACAGATATGGAATTTGGCCGTATGGTGTGTTCAGCAAGTTGGGTATTCCCGGGCCAACACCCTTACCTTTCTTTGGGACATGCCTGGAATATCGCAAAGTAAGTGACTGAAGCCTTCCTGGCTCCAGAAATACCTGCTTTTGCTGATACAGATGTAGCTAAACAGATACATGGTGATGATAAGTTATCTCCAAATGCCAAGCTCTGCTCCAATGCACAGGTTGTGCAAAGGCCAGTGAGGAATAAGGAAATGGACCACGGAGCCCTGCTTCCAAGTGAGCACTCGTGGGTGGCTGATTTACAGCTGCCCTTTGCCAGCAGCTTGGCAAACAGCTCATCCACAAGCACAGTGTACGTTTATGCTGTCCTTCATGATGCTTTTGGAAGGAAGTAGAACTCAGAAGACAGCTCTGGACATCAGTCTGCAGATCTTCCTCCCAATCCACCATCATCCCCTCTGCTGCATCCTCTCCAAGATAATTTTCAAATTGCTTTCCGCAGGGCTTCTTGGAGTTTGACAATGGGTGTTTCCAGAAATATGGGAAAATCTGGGGGTAAGTATGAAACAATGATCTCTTCTTAAAGTAAGAGTAGAATCCATACAAAGGGGCAAAACCCAATTCATTAGGAAAGCTCTCTTCTCTCCACCTACACCCCTGATGGTCCCAGCAGGACAAGTACAGCGATGATAGGGTACTTGTGGTGGCTTACACAAAAGCCTGATGATTGCAGGGCTGTGCCGCTGTCACAGTGTATGGAAATTACTTTGACCTATTTTACAAAAGCTGTTTTAAAGCTGATAATGAGAAGCCCTCACCTGCTCCTAGCAAAATCAGCAGCAAAACTACTATTTACTTAAGGGAGAATCTAGAACCAGGAGGTCAAGTTCCTCTGGTTTGCCAACAGCAGAAGGAATGTGAGTGAACTCCCAAAACAGAAAGAAGCAGCAGATTCAAGGTCTGCTGACTTCCTCGTGCTGCTCATCTTCACCTGCTGCCGTGGGAACCAGTGCAGCTATTGCTGCTCTGCTCTGGACATCTCTGATGACTGTTAATCACTGCCAAAACAACTTGGTCTACAAACTTGAGTATCCTCTATAATGCATCTATTGATCCCTGTAGAAACCTTTTTAAAAAGCAGAGTCTAGAAAAGATATCTTTACAGTGAGGAAAGCGAATAAATCTGCTTAATCTACATCTGTTCCAGGAAAGAATTCAGAACTGCCAGATCAAAAAGACAAAAACAAGGATCGAGTTTCATCTCCAAGGATATTTCAGTGCTGTCAGCCCAAGTCTCCAGACACTCAATTCAACAGCCTGAAAGGGGTCAAACAAGTTTCCTTCTAATACTGTAATGTGCTTAAGTGCCTGGAAAAACATAGAGAGTCAGGGGAGAAAGTGAAGACACTTGCTTCATTTAGTATCTGGTCCTTTGAGGGACTGAACCCTACTCTTTTCCCAGTAAATTTGGAAGGTGTTTAACCCCTTTTATCATTTACAAAACCAGGAGGGAGAAGGCCTGTGAGTCCTTTAACATCTCTAATTTCTACATTTCTGTACTTAGGCATCTGTGGAACAGCAAGGGTGGTGATGGAGAAACATTTATTTAACACATTTTGTTTCACAGCCATCAGCCTAGCCTTGCACTTCAACTGTCCGGGGTTCTTTATCTGTCTCCTCTTTTCCCCTCCTCC
The DNA here is from genome assembly GCA_013400375.1 of Thinocorus orbignyianus. Classification (NCBI taxonomy): domain Eukaryota; kingdom Metazoa; phylum Chordata; class Aves; order Ciconiiformes; family Thinocoridae; genus Thinocorus; species Thinocorus orbignyianus. Next base: position 253,759 of record VXBW01006791.1, read on the forward strand.
AGGATTTACGATGGCAGGCAACCTGTGGTAGCTGTCTTGGACCCCCAGATCATTAAAACTGTGCTGGTTAAAGAGTGTTACTCCACCTTTACCAACCGGAGGGTAAGAACATGAGCATCACGACGTACCACAGAGTCCAAAACACCAAGCGCAGGAGATGAGCATGTAGCAGGGTCCCCAAAAGGGCCACTATTGGGATTACTGTAAACGGCCACTGTATGTCACTGTTCCCCTGCCTTACAGCCTGGGGACTGCAGACGAAGCTGTTTGCCTGCACAACAGAGGAATGCTGCACTCACACCTAGACACACAGGGATGAATTTGGATCTGTGAGAGCCTACAGAAACCTCTAAGGGTCCAGCCCAGCACACGTGGCACCAGCTGGGATGCAGGCACTGGGTGTCATGATTAGGTGTGGGATAACACCCATGAGGGTGTCAAGCTTGTTGGGTTAACTTGTTCTGGACATGGAAATGGCATCTCACAGCTAGTTTACTGCAGCAAAGGGGATTATTTACATCTATGCGTCTTGAGAGAGGCTGTTTGTAAGGCCTGCTGCCAGCAGTAATGTCTCTGAAGTAGCCTGGGCAGGGGCTCCCGTGCTGCATTCCCATCCTTGTGAGGAAACAACTATCTTTTCCAGGTCTAACATCTTGCCTTTCCCCCCTCTTCCAGCATTTTGATCTAGCAGGGGTGATAAACAACGCCATCTCATTAGCTGAGGATGAACAGTGGAAAAGGATCCGTACTGTGCTCTCTCCAACCTTCACCAGTGGGAAACTGAAGGAGGTAAAAACCACAGAGGAGCAGGGACAGACTAAATCAGGAAGTCAGCAGACAGTGATTTCAGGCTGAGATTGTCACAGGGGTCTGATTTCTCTAGTCAGAGCCTGGCAACTAAGCTGGCTTGTTTATTTTACGCCTAATTTAAAATGAAAAAGGCTTAAAATAAAAACTTAGCAGAAAGATCTTATTTGTAAATATTCATGAAACTCCCTGTAGTCTTCCTAAGCCTGTCTTAAAGAAGTAAATGTAGTATAGGTAGTATACTAAGTGACCGTCTCTGGTTTGTTACAGATGTTCCCTATAATAAACCACTATGGAGAAATTTTGGTGAAAAATGTCCGAAAGCGAGTGGAAAAGGACAATGCTCTAGCTGTAAAGGAGTAAGTAGCTGCCAGGAGCAGCAGGCAAAGCGGCAAACCTTGTTAGCAAGTGCTGCAGTTCCCTCGTTGCTCACAACACAGATCGCTCGCTGGGCAAACTAGACTTCTGTAAGGAGGAACAGGGCTAGCTGAAAGCCTGGCTGGAAATTTGAAAGGGAAAATTTAAGCTGGGATATTACTGGAACTTCCTAGTGGCAGAGGTGCACAGAAGTCTTCTAAAAGGAACTGGGAGGAGAAAAATAATATGCTCCAGCACAGATCCAAGAAAACCCAAGATCTACCAGTAAAACACATTTTTCCCTGCACATACTTGAGATCTCTGTGCACTACCTTCTTATACCACAGGATGCTGGGTTTGCTGGCCTCCCAGCCCCACGCCTGGCACTGTAGAATCCTCGTCCATCACTTGCCCCCATTGCTGGAGGGAGTGGGCTGGAGTGGTGTGGCCCTGGGTGTGTTGTTCTCATCTGTGTCCTCCATACAGGCTCTGGAACAAAACCTCTGTATTTCACCCCCAGTTTCAAACCACAGATGCATAAAGGGCAGCTGCACACCAGTAGTCACACACCAGCAGACCTATCCCCTGCCAAGGAGAGGTTTTGGGCAGTTAGGACCGACACAGGTACCTGTGCTGGGTTGAACAAGACCATTTTCATAGCATGTTTGAAGCAGAGTGTGTTGCCTCCCCTCCCCAAGAAGCTGAAGCGCTCAAGAGCCTCACGTTGTCCTTGCACTAACCTGCTCATGTAGCTACATGCTGTTTTAAAATCCTCAGAAAAGCTGTCCAATTTCAAAACCCATACAGGGCTTCAAGCTAGAGCTCTCTGAAAATCTATCCCTTTCGCTATAAGTGCTTTTCAGTTACCATATGTCCAATTTCCTTTTCAAAACCGGGGCAGGAAGTCTTATGAGAATTTATATTTGAATGTCACAGAGGCATTAAGAAAAAAAATACATTCACTTGGTCCAAATGTTTAACCACAGTCTATCTTTTCCATCTTTTCTCAGCATCTTTGGAAGCTACAGCATGGACGTCGTCACCAGCACGTCCTTCGGTGTGAACATCGACTCCATGAACAACCCCAAAGACCCCTTTGTCAGGGAGATGCAGAAGCTGGTCAAGTTTGACTTTTTTGACCCAATCTTCCTCATAACATGTAAGTGATTATTTTTTTGGTTGAAAACTTCATTCAAGTGTCAGAATACTATTGAAGTGTGACTTTAGCAAGGGTATCTGAGACTGGTGCATCCTATATATTAACCAATCAAGTATTGGTTAGATAACTTCACTAGCTGGGATGGAAGCCTTATCGGCTCTTGGCTTGTTCTTGAAACCCTGGAAGGGAGATGGCTAAAAACTTCCTTCACCTTTGCTATCCACAATTCAGGAAATGTATGAGCATCACAGTCAAAATCCAAATAGGCAGCAGGAGAAAAGAAAAAAAATAATTCTATATTTGAAAAACAAGTTCAGCTGTGAGGTTTGAGGAGAGTGGTGCTATCCAAACTGCATTTACTGGAAGAGAGCACTGAGTGGGGACTGTAATTAGCTGCAGTTTCCTAGCAGTGACAGTGATGGACCTTAAATCACTCGCAAGCTCAAATCAAGATTAGATACCTTGCTTTAAAAAAAAAAATAAAAAAATGGGTAAAGTTGTAATATGTGCACAAAGGAGATTCTGGTGCTGTAGATTTTATGAGTTTATACACAAGCTCTAAATTGAGTCTCTCTAATGCAGGAAATGCTCTGGAGGGAACTTGAAAATGTTTGTATGATCATAGCACGGCAGTGAATAGTTCCGCCTGAAAAAAAAAAAGAGTTTGGAATTTGTGGCATTTCTTTTCTGAGCCACATTCCTGTTGCAGTGCTATACAATGCACAAAATGTAACCTGCCTTTAGAAAAAGGTGGCAGATACTTTCTTTGCTCATCTCCTAAAGCAATCATTATACCCCAGCTCACTTGTGCCCAGTTATCAGGAACCTGGGGGGCTGTTGCATAAGACAAACTGTGCCGAGACAGAGAAAAAAAGGCAACCCCCAGGTTGTGCCTGGGTAAAGAAATCAAGAGAGGAAACAATTTCTCAGTAGCATCCGTAGCTGTCTTACACGAGGTGGAGTTCATTTACAGCATGAGATTTTATTCTCCATTTACTTTTCAGTTGTATTACCATTTTTAACTCCTCTTTTGGCCAAGATGAATGTGAGCGTCTTCCCCAAAGATGCGGTAGATTTCTTCATGAGATCCATCTTGAAAATTAGGCAGGATCGTGAAAAGGAGCCTCACAAGGTAAGCAAGGGTGAATTTGCTAGCAATTGTGGCAGAAAATACACTTAAGTGAACTATAATTAGAGTAATGATATTGAACATGAAGCCAAAGTACAATAACACAAGAAAACCCCTAATCTAGTAAGTGTAAACACTTGATTTTCTTTCTGTCAGAAAAGCCTCACCTGACCAGTTCTGGCAGAGAAACAAGTGGACTTTGTACATCTGTGGTGTGAAGCTAAACCCAGATAAAGGCACGGTAGAACTGCATTAAGCTTGGGTTTGCAGAACTTGTGATAAGTCAACAGAGTAAGAGACTCCCTGAAGATTAGGCAGTGGATAAGAGAGCACAGTAAAAGCAGCACAGGAGCAGTGGTTCCACCTTTCAGACTTGTGCCTTCCCCTCTCGCTTTTCAATAACTGAATCTGCTTCCTGGCAAAATTTTCCCTCTTGGAGTTAGGATCCCTTTCCCAAAATTCATTGAAGACACCCCTCTCCCACCCAATGCCTTCACGAAAAGGACAGAGAAGTTTCCAAAATAAGATGCAAGTGTTGTGTTTTACAACAAGGAAGATATGTGCACTTTGGGGATGTTTTCAGTTTAAGAATTGAGCTCAGGCTCTGCAAACTGCTGATCTCAGCCCTCCCCGAGGGACCTGTCGCCAAAGAAACCTTCCTGCTTTTCTTCTTAGGGCAGAGTGGATTTTCTGCAGCTGATGATCGAATCCCAGAAATCAAACAGCCATGGGAGCGGTGATGAAAATCACTCTGATAAAGGTAACAACACCCAAATATTCATCACTGGAACAGAGGCTGTGGGAGCAAGGAGAATATGGAGAGCTGCTTCCCAGAGAAAGGCTCAATGGGTCACCACTGTCTCCGCTGACCAGTTCCAGGCAGAAATCTCTGTCCCTTATTGCCAGCACTGGTCCTAAGGGGAAACACTCAGGTCCTTTGCCAGGGAGTAGGGCTGTCACATCAATCATCTACAGCCAGGAAATCATCTGGCTCCTCAATCAAATGACTTTTTCCAGACAGATCACAGATTAGCTATGAATGTGCTATCAGAACATAACCCCAACAAACCTGCCTCCACTCCATCCACTGCTACCTGTTCCTTGCAGAGACCGGCCAGTTTGTTCATCTCCCCATGTCCTCTCTCCCCACAGCCCTGACCGACATTGAGATCCTGTCACAAGCATTCATCTTCATATTTGCTGGGTATGAGCCCACCAGCAACACTCTTTCCTACACGGCGTATGAACTGGCCAGACATCCTGATGTGCAGCAAAAATTACTGGAGGAAATCGACACCGTTTTACCCAACAAGGTAAGGGGACACCGAGTGATGGTGAAGACCCTCTGGACCTGCTGCCTACCTTGTTCAGTCAAGACAACGAGAAATCTTTAGCTCCTAAACCACCTCCTCCTGGGATCTTCCAAGAGACACACACAGCGACAACTCCACCTTGTAGTAATTTCCTTTCGGCAGCTGAAACCTCACAGGCCACCCCACTGCACAAACCCATTTCTCATACTTTGCATCCAGGCACAAATAGCCATGGATTTCCAGGCATTTCCATCACTCAGGCATGGAAAATGAAGCCAATTAGACAATTCTTACCTCACATTTTGTTCTTCAGGGAGTCTGAAGACAGGGTTGGGGAAGCAGGGCCTGGGAACGCTCTGGTCTCAGCAGCCTTTGTGGGACAACACAATCAATCCTCACGCCAACACACCTGGTCACCTTTCTCCTGTCATCCTACAGGCTCCTCTCACATATGAAGCCATGATGCAGTTGGAGTATCTTGACATGACACTGAATGAAGTCCTTCGGCTCTACCCACTTGGAGGACGGATTGAGAGAGCCTGCAAGAGAGATGTGGAAATAAATGGATTGACCATTCCCAAAGGAGCTGTTGTTATGATCCCACCTTATACCCTGCACCGCAACCCCGAGTACTGGCCAAACCCAGAGGAGTTCAGACCAGAAAGGTATAAAAAAAAGCCAAACAACAAAACAAACTTAATGAAAGAAAAGAAGCATCATGCCTTTTTTTTTCCCCCCCCTCACATAGTAATTAAGTATTAATCTCCAATTAGCTTCCTAATGGTGTTCTCCCTATCTTTTTACAAACAATACCAATGAGAAATTGCAGGCTCATGGGAATATCATTTTAAGAAGAAAATGAGCTTTGCACTTAAAGCAGGGTTTCAAACAACATAATCCTCTTGGGAGGGTAACATTGATACCCCACGTCATCTCCTACACAGTTTTTAGGCTTGCTGACAGCGTGGGTAGTTGGTGAGGTTTTGTAATTGCTAGACATCTTCCTGTATAATCTTCAATGCTGAACCTATTTCCTTCACACAGGTTTTGCTACAAAATGTACCTAGAGTTGATCCTTCTAAAGTTGCCCTCCTCTTTGCTTTCAAGGAAGTGATAACTTTTCCCTAGTTTATTTTTGTTTGTTTTTAAATATATTATAATTGGTATCTAGCTCTCATTCGTGGCAGTACTGAAGCCATAGGCTGCTCCTAACAAAGACTTCTCCTGGTTTCTCTCACTACATACAATATATAGTAAACAGCAGTCATTTATTTGGGGAGACTGTGATGATTTTCACATTGTTCCCAATTTCTACAAGTCTGGATGGGCAGAATTAAGCTCAAAATCCTGTCCGGAATGAGGGCTCTGACACATCACTCGATTGTTGGGGTACGCTGAGATACCTCAGCAAAAGAACCAACAAGTTTGTAGAGCACCAGCAAGAGATCCTTGGGAAAGTAATGCAGATCTGTAGCTTTTTGGGGTGTTTTTCCTCTGCCTTCATGTATTTTTCCCCAACTGTGTTGTTATCCAGGTTCAGTAAAGAAAACAAGGAGTCCATAGACCCGTACACGTACCTGCCCTTTGGGGCTGGTCCCAGGAACTGCATTGGGATGCGGTTTGCTCTTGTGTCTCTGAAAGTTGCCATCACCTCCTTACTGCAGCATTTCACCTTCCAGACCTGCAAAGAAACCCAGGTGAGGAGCACATCACATCATGTTTCAAAACTCACTTGGTTTCTCACTGTGGGTGCCAGCACCAGACTCTTTGTGCTTTCACAGGAGATGCACTTTCAGGCACCACACAGCAAGTTATCGCCAAACCAAGTTTTTCTTTCCTTTAATCTCTACCTATTTGCCTATCACTGAGTATGTTTCTTCTCTCATTGCAGATCCCTCTCAAGATGAAGTCGCAGGGACTCTTGACACCAGAGAAACCCATCATGCTGAAGCTGGTTCCCCGGACCAACATTGCCCGTGCAGAGGCGTAAAAACCAGCTGCATCTGCAACAAGTCTCTGGTGTCTAATGAGTGGTGTGCTAACAAAGGGATCACACATCGCAGGAGATCTCTCCTACATGTACAGACTCAGAAGAGTAGCTCTAGTTAATTCTGGAAGCAATTACTACATATTTACTAATAAACATAGCTGTCAGCAATGTAATGTGGATCACTGGGCAGTGACAGTATACAGTCCCCTTAATTTTGATTGCAGAAAACAAGAAATAAATCCAAATGAGAAAGCTGATCATCCACTCACTTCTAAGGGGACTTCTCCATCTGGAGAGAAGGAATTACTGTCGCATCCAAGAGAAACAAGGTGTGATGGAAATTCAAATTGCCAGACCTTGCTGGGCAGGGACTGGTGACGCTTTTCTTGGTGTATTGATGCTTGAAATTTCATGTGTTATAATTGAGCTGACTGGTGTGAGACTATATCCTAGTTACGAAACCTCTCTTGTGCCATGTGTTAATTAAACTAAAGTGTGTACAAATACTGTCATTAAAAATGTTTGAGAGCTGCTCTGTGTTGTGTATAGCGGCTGATCACTTCCTATTTAAAAACCGTATTCAGCCTCAACCCTTGAAATTATCCATGTATGTTGCTTTCCACTTAATTTAATGAATCTGATCCTTCATTTAATGCGATCAAACCCTCCCATTTGTACAGTATTTTACAAACACTATAACTCCCACCTCTTAGTTTGATTAAGAGGTTGCCTTCAGTTCAGCCCTGGCCAACCCTCTTGCGTGCTGGAGCAACGGAGGAGGGATTGCAGAGAACAGCTCTCTCAGGAGGTGGTGACAGCACTGTACGTGGACCACGGCTCCTGGAGAACTTATCTGGACATGGCTTATAGCTAAGCCTCACTTTCCAGAGCCAGGGATGGGGGACACACGTTGCCCGTGGTGGGACACTAACCTGCTGTGAGCTGCTTTGTTTTTGAATTGCTCCACAGCAGTCTACAGCATGGGCCCTAAGGCTGGTCCTGCCACCCGCATGATGCTTTGACCAAAAGACTTACGCCATCCCTGACCATACAAACAGGGAATATCAAAACACAGGTGGGAGGTTCTCCCGGATCCAAATTCCCCATGCCAGTTAACCCCAGTATATTCTGCTGGTCCTGACACCTGCAAACTAAGAAGGATGCTAGTGAAATGGGAAAGGTTTTCAAGAAGACCTGCAAACAAGCTTGAGTCACCCCATTCACCTCCTCCTGGCATCCTCCACTCCAGGCCAACGTTTTCCTAATCATCATCTATCATTTCCTCCCATGGCCATGTGCTTTCCTCTTCAGACAAAACTGCAACACAATCCAAAAGCTACAACCCAACATAGGACAAATTTATTCAAGAATTCACGTCCATTCTTTAACAATAATGGCAATTGGGGGGGTGGGAGCGCTCAGCCAATGGTGCAGTGGATTCCCAATCACAGGAAATTCCCAAATCAAAGCTGTCCGTTTTTCAGGAAGATACAGCAACATTCACCAGGCTCTAATTCAAGAGGTAGCAGCTTGTGCTGTCCCAAAAGGCAGATAAAACAGTTATAGTGCTCCCTTCTGATTCATCATCTGTGAAAAATTGTTTGGGTTTTACTATGTACACAGAAAGGCAGAGTTAAAAGTGCCGCCAGTAAGCCCTTCCCCAGTTTAAACTGTTGCTCATCTCTTAACAGGGGTTAAAAACCTTCAGGGTAAGAGTTGGACCTGTCGTTCTGTTGCAATGCTGCAGCAGTCAGCCCTGAGGGGGAAACAGCAATATCCCTGCATGGACAGACTAGTTAAAAAAAAAAAAACAAAACAAAAAAGAAACAAAAAATCCACTATTTTTGCCATAGAAAAATAATGTTAGGCAAAACTAACTACCAATTCAAAGGAGGAAAAAGAAAGGTGAAACCAGCAAGTCACTTACAGGTCTAACAGTTGCTTTGACATAACAAAAAGTCATTTTGGTACTACTGAACAGAATCAAGCACCTTCACACGATGCTCAGAACCAGAAAGGGTTAATCTTGGGTTAAACCCCAAGACCAGAAGTCCCTGCCCAGGACATGGCATCTCCGGGAACGAGATCATTAGTGTAGCTGCACAGATCATTCTTCCAAATGTGAAAAATGTGACTAATTCTACAGCTTCAGCCAATTATGAGCTGCCAAGGCTATCATAACAGCCCATAAATAATGTGTAACAAAATCATGATAATGAGTCTTCTAGAAGAAAATTAGATCCTCTGTGTCTTAACACCATAAAATTACTTTGCTTATAAGGGCTGCCTCCGTCATTCCTAGCTTTTTCCACTGCTTTGCTGGCCATACCTTGGAAATAGAGGTGACTTGGCCAGGAGTCTACTGGTTCTGGTTGTTGTACATGCATCACATTTGTTTTCCATTGATTTAGTTTTGTTTCCTCTTTAAACCAGACATGTCACTGTTTAACCCTACTTTCGAACGCTTTCACTGATAAAACCTATTTATTTTATCTACAGCTTACTGATTCCTTTAGCTGTTTCCATACATCTTTGGCAGGCCTGGGTCAGCTCATTGTCCCAAGATAGCTGGGTCTTTGTCAAAGGAAAGAGCTTCCAAACACAGTATAAGGAAGAAATTAATTCTGGGGAGAATTCTGTTGCACTTCCTCCACTAAACTCTCCCACACTTTAAGGAAAAATAAAAGGATGGGGGGAAAAAAAAAAAATATCTCAATGTTACATCAACATTTTTTAAAAAAAATTTGCTCTTCCCAAAGATTTTTTCAACCATGTCTCATCAGGAATGTTACTATCACAGTGCTAACCTTCATCGCTGTGCAAGCGTAACGGTCTCACCCCCTGGTGAAACACCAGCATCGACCCATCACTCAGGAAGGCGTCTGTGAGTATGCAGAAATATATTACCCTTAAGATAGAAAGGCTTGCCAGGAACTTTCCAAAAGAGATGTATAACCCATGATACGGGAACTGTTATTGTATCAGTCCCGACAAAAGACAAAAACGGTTATAAGGGAGGAGATTTGTTTTCTGTTCCTCAGTTAACTATAATAGACTAACCATCAGCGTTACAGTAACTTGCCTAAATGATGTAATACTTCCAGTTGATTGCAATGATCAAACGGATTTTATGAAAGACAGGTTTCCTGCTTACAGCAGAGGAATATTTCATGTGCTTCACCAAGTCAGTTATTAGGTGCTTCAATACCAGGCTGAGCCCCGACAGAGAGAAGGATGGCCTGACTGTTCCCAAACTAAGTGTCCCTAAAGTATTGAAGTCTTTTGCAATTGCACCTCGCCTTAAAGTGAAAAATGAAACATTTTCAGGCATCTTTCACCTGAAAGACGGAATAGGCAGCGTTGTTCCTTCTGCTTTACCCTCTACTAAGACACAGTGTCTCTATTGACACTCCAACATCAGATGCCCACACGAAAAAACCAGCACACAGAATTTGTTTTTGTTCTCAGTCCCTTCTCCCTCTCTCCATCTCCTTCTTAGAAGAAACAAGCCAGTGTGGGGAATTATCAGGGTATGACAGATACCTTGGAAACTGAGAAACCTGTAGCTGAATTTATGCTCTGACATCACCTTTATCTGCTGTAATGGAGAGAATTAGGCATATTGAATCGCTCACCATTCCGATATGGAATTTTGAAAACCCTTACTATTGCACAAATGTTGACAGGGTGTTTTATTTACTGCATCATTAAAGGTTAAAGAGACTCATTCTCCAGAGGATTCATTTTTTCAGTGCTTAATATCAATTAAAGCTAATTTCAGCTCTACCCTAATGATTAACATAAAATATGGAAAAAGCTCTAACTGAGCATTTCTGTTCATTACTCCAATTCTCTTGTATTGCTGGGGCACTTTATAGGTACTGATGCAGCTTTATGTCACCCATGACACACTTAATTTTCCCCTAAGAACTTTTTTTTGCGTGCGTGTGTTAGTGAACACTTGAAGACGTTGCAAAGCAGCACAAAATACCTCTGGATGATATAGATTAAAGTTTGTGTTTAACCAATTCATAGTTGATGACGGGTGAGGTTCTCTATGGGCTGGGTACAACATCTAGACAAATTTATTTTGCTACACTGCCTACAGCTCCCATATCATACATATAATGTATAAGTGTACTTTGATATATATCTGTGCAGCCAGAAGTTTGCAAGTGGAGTGGGGAGGACAACGTAACTGTTCAAGGGAAAATGAAAAACCTTGCCTGGCACTTATTAACTGAAGCCAGTCCTGTCCAGCTCCATGTGTTTACCCAACTTTCCTTGGCAAAATAACAGTTCCAGCAGCCACAGAGTGCCCAGAACAATAAGTTATAGTCCATCCCCTGGGTTATATCAGGGCTCTGTGCAGCCCAGTTGAGAAGACACAGGTGCCACACCCCAGTTCTTCCACCCTGGGGCTTGTCAGCTGGTTTTGCTCCGGAATCACAGGTAAATGGGACTGGAAAAGTCTTTAGGAAAACAGACCACACAGCCCAACTGCCAGTGTGGTGAGCAGAGTCTTGCACTAGCTTGCCCCAAGCTCATCTAACCTTTTCAGAACTTGTCTACTTGTGTCCTAATTTTAGGGCATTTATTGTTAACAAACACTAATCCAGGATCGATCCATTTCCAAAGGTCACAGCAAAAGCCAGAGGGAAGGTGAGGAGCGATACAGATGCTCCTAAGAAGGTCAGCTGCTGCCACTCAGGCTGCTCTCCAGTGGTAACCACACATCAATCAGTCCACCAGTAGCCTTTGCAACATCCACAGGAGCAAGCAGATACCTGATGCTCCCAGTAATTCTAACAGACTCCAGTAGAAGTCAGCAAGATGTAAAAGTGAGGGACATGTATTTGCAAACTCCCCTTGCCAAGAAATTAAGCATTTCCCATGCTGGTTGTTGCACTCCCATGTCCTGTCACACATAGCTCTGGCCCAGGACTCCATACTGAGCTATGTGCATCTTCTCAGACAGGCCACTGGACCCACCACTCTTGTTTCTCCTCATCTTTTCAAGGCTGCAGGTGGCTTTCTCCTTCCCCTTCCTGAATCTTCATGTTTAGCTTTCAATGAGTGGGCTTCATTTGGCTGGGAATAAGTGAAGCAGCTCTCTTAAGTGGAAGAGCTACCTAATAAAGTTTTAATGGAAGATATTATTTCTGTTCTTTACATTACATTAAAAGCCAGCCAGGAAATGAAAGCCCAGGAGGGTTAGGCGTGTTGGAAGCTCAGCAAGATAGTCTTTTCTCCAGGGAATTCACAGTCTAAATGTTGCCCTAAGAAACAGAACGTGCAGCAAACACAGACAGCTTGTGCGATTACAGACTTTGCAAGCATGTATAGATATAGATACACACACATATGTTTGCATATGTACAGAAAGGGCAGAAGGTATCTGGTTTTGTCTTTGGAGAGATTTTTCCAAGTCTCCAAATCAGGTCTAGTTCCATCTGGAGAACATCTGAGGTGAGGAGTTCAATGCCCGGACCATGGCATAGCACATTTATCTGCTCTGCACCACCCAGGTATACACTGGCAAGAATATTACCAGCAACATTTAAATACCAAACCCACTGCTGTCTTAGAGGGTTTTTGTGTGATTTAAATAGAACTGGTCAGTTTGGGTTTTCGCTAACCCACAACCTTAATTTAAGGAACTTTACTACCTCTTCTGAGCTTTTTTTTTTAAATTTTTTATTTTATTTTTTGCTGTGCTGTGCAACACCAGCACGAGCAGATACAGAAATCTGTTTTCTGGAGGAACAGCAGTTCTCAGCCTCCCCATAAAGTGGCAGAGGCATTCAAGTACATATCAGGAAAGATAACTAAAATGGATCAAAAAAGTATTACGAATTTTTGAAACATCGACCTTTGAGCTTACAGAATCTACCTTTCAAGTTTTGTTTGGCTGAGGGGAACCACATTCAGTTATTGATATTTAAGATCGAAAAAACTGTTTTATACCAACTTAAAAAATAAAAGAATACCAAGATGGAAAGCAGAGATTTATTCCGTCAACAACAATGAAAACTGAAATTCCTAGAACTTCAAAGTCTCACCTCCAGGTGAGATGTACCCAAGTACATTCAATCCTTGGATCTGGGCTATTGGAAATCTCACCCTTACACAGAAGCAATGCTGCTCACCCTGAAGAGATAGCTCTTGACACATCCAGGCAGAGGCTGAATGCCAGCATTGTCCTCAGGTCCTGTCCTAGGACCTGCTATAGACCACAGGGTGTCCGATGGGTGAACACTACACGGATATTCATAAATGGCCTCCACACCTTCAGGTCTCAGCTCTCACCAGCAGTTCAGTTTATGTGGAGAGTATCATTGAAAAAGTAAAGTCAACCCTGAGAGAAGTCTGCTGTCCTCTTTAGTGTCCCATGCAAGAAGTTTTCTGCTGTCACTTCTCTTACAAAGGTCTTGATCAGAAGCGACGAGGGGTGACAGAGATCCAGCCCTGGAAGTTAGTAATCACCACCCCAAGTCAAACATTTTCAAAAGCTGCTTTAAGCTAGCAAAAGGCAGACTTCAAAAAGCCAGAGCATAAATCTTCAGAGGGACCCAGCAAGCCCTGAGGTGGAGGCACTGAAGTTCACGCAGTGCTTCAAAAGACAGAAATCTGCAACGGTACCGATGGTGTCCAACAAGAAGCTGTCCCAGGGAAGTGGTGGGACCCACTGCTGTGCTAACCCAGCGCTAAGGACAAGCAAAAACAATAGGAAATTAAAATGCACAGACACAAACCCCAGTGCACAACAATTTCTGGCACAGGTTTGGTTTATAATAAAAGCCACGTCGGTTTTGTGCTGGGTTTTCTGCCTTCTCTCTGCTTGCTGGCAGCAGCTCTGGAGAAGATCTTTGGCATTTTGCTAAAAGTTTCAGATATTGGTTTCCTTTAGAGCACCTGCTCCTTTGTGAGATGACAGAAGCAACTTCCAGGCTCTCTCCCTGAATATATGCCACAGCTGCACTGCTTACAATTCACTACATTTACTTAATAATCTCCAAAACGCTTGGGGTTTAGACCTTGCTGCCTCTGCCCGTCTGTGTTGGCTCACAGGTAGACTTCGAGACCCAGCAGCCAGCCCCGCTGGGCTGTCTGGCCTCAGGGGAACATTCCCATTCTCCAATTCAACCCTGCAGCCACAAACGAGGAAAATAAGGCCATCGATCAGTCTCTCCTTTCCTCACTCCTCACATTCAGAGCAAAAAGAGCAATGCAGGAAAGAACATCAGGCCAAACACGCGTCTGAGTGCAGCCCACACGTGCCTCCGTCCCAGAGCAGTAATTGCCCAGGCAGACTAATCTCCAAAGTCCTAAGCTATTCCTGACAAATAGCTGCTGAAATTGTTGTCCATTTGAGTATTCATCTTTCATTTGTAATTTCATTTTAAATCCATTTTTGCAGGGTTTGCTGGACTTCAACCAAAATTGCTTTCAGAAATATGGGAAATCTGAGGGTGACTATTTTTTCACCCAGCAAGCCTTCGCTCACCGCAGCCCCTAAAGCAGAGCCAACTGTCTAAGTCAGAGGGTGTGATCCCTAGGAAGGGCCTGTCAGAAGAAGCAATCTTAAAAGCACGTTATGTACCTGTTAACCTGGCCTGCCAGGTGAGAACTTCAGCTAGTTCAACTTTTGATGGCTTGCACTGAAAAACATCAGTAATAAAAGAAAAAACCCATAAAACCGAGTTTTGAGATAAGCGAAATCCAAAAGTATTTATAACTCGGGTGGTTTCTCAGTTAATGTTTCATGGAAGAGGGTGTTCACAGCCACCGCTGTGCTGAGACATGGGGAAAAGGGACAGGAAGGCAGCTAAGCCAGTTAGAAAGGATCTGCAGCTTCAAACACATCGTAAGCAGTAGGTGGGCTGAGTGAGGAGAAAATTCATTAACTTGATGTCAAAGATCGCACAGAATTTAACGAAATCCTTAAGTAAAAGATGCTAAGCGTTTCTTAGGCCTCCTGGATCTTTCCTTGAAGATCTGCAGAGAAATGTGAAGGAACTGCTCCACTTTTAGTACCACGCTGCGAGATTAGATGCCATCCTGCTATACATTCTTTTTTTATAGCCCACTTTCTATTTTTATTCCTGTTCTACTGTGGAAGTGTTTGCTAATAATGTATGATAGGATGCTTTGTCATGAAAAAACCTTGTATCATTTATCTGTTTCTGAAAAGAAATTCTCAGTACAAATCTAATAAGGGGGGAAAAAAATCCTATTCTAGCTCCTGTTGGAGGAAAGGGATTGATTTATGGAGAGAGATGAAAAGCACTAAGTATGTATTGCTTGGCAAAATGAGGAATTGTAGAGAACTGTCTTTATGCATTTGAAGGGTGTAAACATCAAAGAGGCAGAGGAGCTATTTAGAGCATTAGGAGGAGGCACATCTAGGAGACAAGAGCTGAAATTAAATGAACATCGTTAACTTAAAAATCATACTTCTGCCTGCAAATCTATTGCCTGGTATTATTACTTGTAGCACTCTGATGAGTATAAATGAAGCTTATAGAAAAAATATATCTAATCTATTTTTCATATCTGATCATCAGACCTTACTGTAAAGTTTATAAAGTCCAGATCCTGCATCCATTCCTGAAAATTTGGGAGAAGAGCATCCTTTTAATCTTCTCCCCCACCTTTCGATTGCCAAGGAGGGTAGATCAGTACAATGGATTACTCCTCCCCACCCCAGGTGTGCTCTCTGCAGCCAGTGTTGCCTACCTGGGATCTGACTCACTGAAGCTGTGTGGGTGTAACAGCTTTTACCCCAGCAGACGGGTAAGTTCCCAACCATTAATAACCCTTCTGAAGTAACAATAGCATCCTTGCTATTCCCCGCAGGAAACCCATGCCTGCTCCCACAGGATACCCAAGCTTGCCTGCCTGGGATTCAGCTAATTGCCCGCTGTCCTGAGCTAAAGCATCAGCAGGGGGGGAAAAAAGGCACCGTAAAAATCCTCTCTCTGCTCTCATCGAGGCTCTGGACTGCACTTCAAAAAGCTGCTGAACATCATGAGGCCTGACAGTGTACAGAGAGCTCAAGGACAAAGTTTTGCTCCCTGTTAAATCAAGGTTTTGGGAGCTGCCTGTGCCCATGCGGGGAGCGGGATGGCGGCTGAGCCACACTGGGCTCCGTCTGGGTTGGGCCATGCAGAAGCTCAGAGCACGCCGGCGCCACGGGGGTCTGCACATCCATATGTATGTGCTTGGATAATTGGAAATGTCATGCAGCTGGAGGCTCGCAGACGAAAAATATCATTTGGTTACATATCTCCCTTCTGATTCCTACCCGACAGCCCGGGATAACAAGACCTGCCCCCTTTTCTATGCCTTCATTTCTCAAGAAGCTTTTCACAGCTGACCGATGCTGACAGTGATGCGGAGGACAGCATGGGAGGACTCCTCACTCTCAGCCTCCCCAGAGAAAGCCTCAAATCCTTCTAGAATTACAGATTCCTTTTATGTTAGTTTTTTCCCCTCCCCAGACTTTTAGTCTAAGGGGAATACTAGACTCTGCTATCATCTGCTGTCATACTAGCCATGAAAAAGAAGTAGAGAAGAGGCTTTCTGTGCTCCCTCCCTCCCTTCAGCAGCAGAAAAAGAGGCAAACCCCAGGGGAACAGAGGCAATGGAATTGCTAAGTCAGAGCACAGCGGCCATGCAGGCTGTGACTTTGCAAACAGCCTGATCCCTTCAGTCAGAAACCCATTCATCATTAAACACAGTATTTCATGTGTGTAAATAAAAAAAGGAAGGAAATGACTGCAATAAGGTTCTAATAATAGCCAAGATTCACAGCTAAATGAGTGATATTTTAACAGAAAGCATATATTAATGTGTAATAACGCAATGCCTGTGAATGACAAGCTCTGATTTATACTGCTGGCATTTCTAGCCCTAAAGCAACACAAGAACATTGAAGTGAAAAACATTCAGAAGTAAATAGGAAAGGATGAACTTCTGCGTGTAAGAAGGGAATTACACTGCTGCCCCTGCCCAGAGGCACCAGGGTCCCACACTTGTTCACATCCAAATCCATCAGATCCTAAAAGAAACCGGTTTCTAAGGTACTCACAGCTGTACACAAAGCCTGTGCAGCAGCCTGAGGAGGGTTTATCTACACCACAGACCAGCAGACACAATGCTCAGGCACAGGGTGGTGGCTGGGAAGGGGACACAGATGGCTGGGGTAGGGTTATCCCCCATCCTTACCTGGACACAACTACAAGCACCCTGCTCCACCCCTGCAACTCTTGCAGCAAGCTCACACCTACAGAGCACAAGTCCCACAACCACCAGTTCCAATTCTTGAGCAAAACAAGACCTTACCATGTTGCTGCTAGACAGAAAAGCCATCTTCTTCAGACGGATGATGATCCATGGTCACAGCTATGCCTGAGCTGGAGACCTGCACTGCTCCATCTGGGCTCAGAGAAAGGTCAGCTGGTGCCAAGCTGAACTTAAGTAGCCTCTGACCCCATTGATGGGGGTGGGGAGCCCAGGTGAAGCTGGTTGTGGTTGTTAAGATCTGTGAGTGCTTGGGCAGGTTCATGCTCTGTACCAGGCTCTGAAACTTTGTTTATGCAGAGGATACAGGAGATCCTTTTCCACTTTTAGCAGGAGGAAAGCTCTGCCTAACAATATAGGGCCTGTCCAGTTGAGGTTTGAGTGGCCCCAAGGCCTGGTGCACGGGTAGGAAACAGAAAATGATAAAATCTCATTTCAAGCCTTAAACACTAAATCTTTGTTATCTTTTCTACCCTTTTTTCCCCAATATGTTTGGATCTGACAGCCTGGATGTGGCACTAGTACTTCATAGTAGGTGCCAAGAAAATGAGGAACCCCAGCAACCCCTTTGTCAGGGCAAGGAGTAAGTAACTAGTTAACTTTGAAGTTATTTTTCCCTTTTTTTCTCTTAGCAGGAAGAGGGGGGGAAAAAAAAGTTAAAGCGATACTTCAGCTTTCAAGTGACTTTTGATGATCAAATTCTGTGATCATCCATACCTGGGCTTCTCTTGCTGCTTGCATTTAGCTAGGGAAGAGATCAGCTTCAGTAGTCAGCAGAGTGGAAGCAGTGTGTGTCAGATCAAAACCAGGTCCATCCCATAGACGGCAGGTAGCAAAGACCAAAACGGAGCTGTGGTTCGGCAGCAGCTCCTACAACATGGGATGGGAGAGGTGTAGGAACATTCAAGATGGTCAAAGGGAAGGAGACCATCCAGCGCCCTGAGTACTTTCACGCTGGGCTTCCTCTGTCCTTTTGCCTCCCCCTAACAGGAGTACAACGTTTTCACAGCAGGCTTTCATAAACTGTGGCAATAACTGGAGCAGAAAGGCAGCAGCCCGTGAGAGGCCCACTGCGTAGCTGCATTGCCTGCAGGAGAGCTGAAGAAGAAATCAGCCTGCTGTGCGGTTCCTGATGCCGCAGGCTACCGCAGAAGATGCACCATGCCAGGGCATGTGGCTTTGCAAGTGAGAGATGAGTCCATTTATTTCAGGAGTGAGTTTGGCCCGAGGCTGGTGCTATTTAGAATAAAGTTGGACTCAGTGACCTGTGGAAAGCACTTGTTCAGCACCTGGTTCAGTTAAGAGCCCAATTTGCAAACAGTGAAATCTGGATGCTCTACCAACCAGAACATGTCCAAACGCTGTCAGAGTTTACTGTGGAGGTTAGAATTTTCCTGTCTCTTAATGAAATGGACTTTTGTTCTCTGGGCATCATATCCATTTCACTGTATTTTTAGCTGTACATCCTTCCCTCAGCCCTTCCCTCAAAAGGGTGAATGTGAACATCCTCTTCAAAACCTCTGAAGTTATTCTCATGGTCACTTATTGCAAAGACATGGGCAAGATGCTCAGAGGTGAGGAGATCACAGTGGAGCAGGAAAAGTCTGGGTGTAGAAGCACCCAGCAGAGAAGAAGAGCTGGAAGAACAAGGGGTGAAAGACTGCCTTGGGTTGATGGTCCCTGTACTAGGAGGTCATGGAGATCACAGCACACCACGTGCAGGGCCACCCAGGCTAAAAGAACCCACTGCACACACTAAAATACAGCCAAAAGAAAGGGCAGACTGATGAATGAAGTCATTATAGAGACAAGAGACACAAAGCAAAGGAGTTGAAGTGTTGTTTAATGACTTGTGTGGGGATGTAGGAGAAGATGAAGAGACAAAATATCCCAATCACTGTCAGCTTCTAATGGGTACAAAATATTCGTCTGAAACCCACCAGAGAATTGCTGGCTGCGAGAGAGCAAAAGGAGGAGCCAGCAGCCAGCAGCTTCTGTCCTCTTTATCACCACAACTAACCCCGAACCACCGCATCATTGTGCTTGTGAGTGCATGGGGATGTCAGTGAGAAAAAAACAGGTTTGCTTTACAAATTTACCTTCCTCCACTTCACTGTCCTGAGCTGAGGTTTACTGCATCCCCCAGGCTGTGCTGCAGCAAAAATTGCTACCCAGGAAACGTAGGATGGGTATTCTGGAAAGTCATTCATCTCTGTTGACTGTGAGATTGTGGGTTGGGGTTGTATGGTAGGACTCTCCAGCATGGCTTTGCCCTCCCACCAGCTACGCTCAGAAATCCCTGCAGGAATCAGTCTGTGGCACTGCTGTGGGCGGCTGCTGCCTTTTTCTGCCCTGAGGGAAGCTTCTTGCAGTTGATACTAAACTCTATGGGCTCATACATGAGTCAGAAAAATAAGAAGCTGGGTTCCCATCTAAAGGCAACATCACAAAAAGGCTTCATCACCACCAGGCTCCTGGAGGGAGGGCAGCAGATCTGCAATTGTTCACCCAGCTTAAGTGCAGAGAGACTGTTCCTTTGCAATGTGTACATGCTTTTGCATGAGAAATTCTTATAAAAGGAGTAATTATAGAAAAACCCATCTCCTAAGTAAAAGAAAAGAATAAGCACACGTGACACCACCTGGGGTACATCAATCAGAGCAGAGCAGTGAAAGATAACAGCCTGGGTAAACCCTTCATAGGAGCCACCAGCTATTTATCTAAATTACATTTCTTAGTACCACTGAGGAACACTCCCCCTTCTTTTAAAGGACAGATGAAAGTAGGACTCCTGTGATGTCCTTCCATTCCAACACCTCCCCACCCACCTGGGAATGACTCTCTGCTTCGGGAGGTCAGCAGCTGCCTCTCCACCAACCCACCTGGCACAAAGCTTCAGGACCAAGCTTACTGCTTTGGTAACATTCCGGCCTCTGCTTTGGCAACCATGAGCTAATTCAAGATCCAAACACAACTGTTTGCCTTTTTAACCCCATTCCAGTCCCACACTGGACTTACACTGCCCTGGGGGCAGGAGGATACGGGGAACATGCTCTCTGCATCTTCCCCTTCATTGGGTGGCAGAGCCGTGCTGGATTCATCCACCCCGTAGACCAAGAATGTTTCACCAACTGATTTAATTACATGAAGCTTATGCAGGAGTTACAGAAGGATTATCTGGGTTTTATCACGGTTATTATAGAAAATTATTATATTGTTACTATTACAGAGTTACAAAAAGTAAAGAGGAATCACAGGAAACTTGGCAAGAGCTCATTAGCAGTGTGGTGCAGTCTGCAGGAGCTAATTAAAAATGCCTATACCTCATAATAACCATTTATCTCATCACAGCCCTCCATTCCCTACGTCTCCTTCTCAGGATAGAGTGAGAGGGAATGATCTCTTCTCACCGGTGGTATGTGTATGCAGCAACACATACTGAGCACAGTCTAATCCATATGCTTTTCTTTCAGCATGTGAAGCCACCAGCTCTGTCCTTACCTGCCTGAGCTGGGGCTGACTGTCCTTGCCCTGCACATGAGGCCACATTAGATGCTCAGGGACTTCCTAGAGTCACTTCAAAAAGTATCTCAGCCAACCATGCCAGGCTGTATATGAGAAGATGGAGGCTAGTTCTGGATGAGATGCTGGTTGGGAGATGTAAAACGAGTACTAAAACAGCATAATAACACAAGCATTTCCATGTGCTGTACTCAAAGTCTTGCAGAAGTTGCTGATACCTCTGGGGTCTCTGTTTCCAGGAATACATCGCCATGAATGATTTACCAGCAGGGCAGGATTTTCTCAGACAACATCTGTATCTCTTCTGTAGGATTGCTCCTTCTGCATGCTTTCAAAGCAAATATATATAAAAAAATGACACAGCTCCCAGTTAATCTGTGTTATCTGGAAAGATGAAATCAAGGTGAAATTCAGTTTGTCAACAGGCGTGTGAACGCTGACAGGAGAAAACTGGCTGTAGTATTGCCCGACAAGCCATTTCTCACCCTCACGAACCCTGGATGCAGATGGATATTCTTGAGATGACATTTGATGAACCTGTTTTCTTGTGGAGTTTGAACTGAAGGGGTCTGTAGGAAAAGCAGAGAAATAAATCCTAAAAGCCAGTGATACCATTTTCTGTTCTGCGCAGTCGTACTGGCCAGTCTGGAGGAAACCAGAGCCGAGAGGCACAGCCAGCCTGCCTCAGCCTCCAAGGAAAATAAGGTACTTACATTTCTTAATCCATCCTAAAATATCAGTCTCTTGGAAACAAATTCCTTGTCATCTTTAATCTTTGCATGCATTTTCAGTAAAGCAGATGGAGTGGATGCTGAACAACAAAATCCTTGAGCCTGCACCAGCTGAAGTCAGACGTAAAATCAACAGTGCGGTGATTCTGCTTTTCGTGACAGCAAGAGCCAAGTCTGAGGTCCATTGACCTCCAGCGCAACCTGGCTGACCCTCAGTCCTCCAGGACAATGCTCTTTTGTGCAAGAGTTTACAGTCTCTTGGCCAACTAAGGGCTCTCCCCCTTCCCAGCCGTCTTCTTAACATCAGTTGACCGTGATTTTACTGTGTTTCTTTGGCCAGAGAAACTTCATGTCCATAACCTTAGGTAGAAGCAGAACTACTCTGTCCCAAACCATATGTTTTCTTATTGTTCCACCCTTAGGAGAACATCTGTTAACTCTCCTATTTTATTATTGTTATTGTTATTGTTATTATTACATGTGAACACAGATGATCAGATGAGTAGTGCCTGCTCTTAACATATACATATACAGTCTGGCCTCCTTGGCAACTGAGAACACTTAGTCAAAACCAATCAATTAAACCTCACCATTATGCCTGTTGGGTAGGCCTGTCTGACACTCAGAAAAGAAAACCACAGACTGACAATAACAGAACCACAGAATTGTCACGGCTGGAAAGGACCTCTGAGGTCACTGAGTCCAACCACACACAGAAACACAACCCACTCCCTCCAATCTCAGCCACCAGAGCATGCCTTCAAGTGCCACATCTACACAGTTTCTTAAACACCTCCAGGGATGGTGACTCAACCACCTCCTTGGGCAGGCTGTTCCAGTGCCTGATCACTCTTTCAGTAAATAATTCTTCCATATTAATATGGAAGATACTAATCCAGTCTAAACCTCCCCTGCTGCAACTTCATACCTGCACTGGTGGGAGGTGTCCCTGCCCATGGCAGTTAGATGATCTTTAAGGTCCCTTCCAACTCTAACCATTCTATGATTCTATGATTTATACCAATTCCTTTGGTCCTGTCATTATTAATCCTGGCACTTCCCCCAGAAACGTCGTCCTCCTTCTGAAAACAATGCTAGAAAAATCGGAATATTGCTCCTGCAACCTCTGCTCATTTTCCCCTTCCCAGCTTTCCCTGCCAAGCCCCATCCTCAGCTGCATTCCTGCCTGGAACTGTGTTGTATCAGCTGGTGTCCCAGACATCCTCTGCTGTCACAGACAGTTTCAGCTGCACACAGAAGCCCAGCTGTTGCCCTAGATGGGGAAAATCTCTTTTTTTTTTTTTTGCAGGTCTTGGTGGATGAAGCAATCCGTGACTCACTTCCACAGCTTTTCCAGGGAGTGCTGGAGACAGAGGCGAGACATTGAACCTAACTGAGATTTCTCAACACAGAAAAGAGCTGGAGAGCTGTTGTATTGTTTGGGTGGCCAAACATGAGTCATTTCTAAACCTAGGTCATGCTTTTCTCCCCCTGAAATCAGATTTCTTGCTAAACCAAACCAAAACAAGTATTCCTGATGGAATCAAGCTGGGTCAGCTCTCCTGAAATGAGGACAGTTATAAGGAGTATAAACTCATCTTGTTTTGGAGTTTATCTATCCCTGTACCTGGGACCAGACTGAGAAAAGAGGCTGGAGAGAGTGTGTATTTCATCGGTCCCCATCTCCTGCGAACAGCCCTGGGAACCAAACAAGGATGCAAAAAATCCCACCTGGAAAAACTAAAACAACCCCAAAAATCTGATGAGAAATCTAGATTTTTCTCATGGTACGGTACTAAAACAGAGATAAGATTAATGATATAAATTGCTTTAAAGTTAGCAGAGATTAGCACAGTGGTATAACCTGTAACGCAGGCTAAGAAAGGCAACAGTGCAATCTGTGGGATTTTACATGTATTCAGTGCATGTAGCACGAGGTGTCTTGACATACACCTACAGTGGGAATCAGCTGAAAGGAAGAAAGAGCTCCCGGCGGTGAGAAATTAGGAGACAGAAAAGAGGGAGGGGGATTAATCAGCATTAGTGCTGCTTTCAATCACTGGGTTCCCCGTAGAAATTAAATGGCTCGACTCGTACCAAGTTACCCATTATCAATACAGGCCGTCGTTTCATTCCTCATTTTCCTGGGCAGATGGCAGCCACGTCCTTGTGCTGCAGCCTTGGCTACAGCATAAAGGGGTTAATTTGCTCTCACTCCCCGTCTCTTTAGATATAAGTCATAAATTTGATTGTTTGCTTGTTTTTATTACAATAGCTGTAGCTCTTCTGGAGAAAATACACCTTGCACCAATACGCTGCGGTTTTCCAAAGTGAAGTTTAAGCCTCCTTCAGCAAATGTAATGGTCACAGGTTTTAAAGCTTACGATGAGGGCCATAAGCTATTATTGGCCACAGCATAAAAGCAAAATACAAGCCCTCATAACCCTGAGCCTGCAGCTCAAAAATACGGATGCAACATGATAAACACATATATAGAGACACATAACCCTTTGTATTTCTGTCAGACACATATGTTACATACATATGGTACTTGCATACATATAAATATGTATATGTATGTCCATCTACATAGAGTTGAAGTGGCTGCAAATGAAATCTGAGGAAAACAAGTCTCTGTTTTTCATTGCCACCTGTAATTCCATCTGGGCTCATTACCTCTTTTGCTGAAGTAATGAACAAAGCAATAATTCTCCCTAAAAGCTGTGCTGCATATGGCACTGCTGGAACACTGGCCCAGGGCATCAATGGAGCTCTGGGACGGGCACCAGGAATGGTTAAATCCAGGCAAAAGAGCTGAACTTTCCTCTCTATTCCAAAAGAAGAAGAAACCCAGCAGTTTCGGGAGATTTACATTTATTCTCATGCTGTAAGCCAGACCCAGCTGGAGCTGGGGCAAGGCTGTAAGCATCTGGAAGCCTTCATGAAACCAGCGCTTAGCACGAGCTGGAAACTTGGCCTTGTGTCCCTGAATCAGCCAAAAATAGTTTGTCCACAGGGACTAACTGACCTCCGTGCTCCCTTTCTAACGGTGTGTTTTATCTGATGGTCTTCAAGGGATTTCCTCCGATTATCGCAGATGCCTCTGGAGATACATTCAAAAGGATCCTGAATGCCTGTAAAACCTCTCCCTGTGAAGCCAACCCGTGGAGAAACCTCACAGAGGAGATGTAAATCTTGGGAGGTTTTATAACAGCTCCTCCAACATCTGTAATTCCTGTACCAGCAAACAGTTTACATGTTGCTCTGGGAGAGGGATGTAGAGAAGGGAGAGTTATTTCAGACAGCAACTACTTAATATCTGCAGCTCTACATGACAGCCAAAAAAATGTAATCCCAAATAGCTTTCCTAATTCAGACTGTATTAAAATGTGTATATATATATAAGATAAGAGCATTTTGCTCACACAGTCGTTTTCCACTGGCTGGCCATGGATAAACTCTCAATCACATCCAGATCCTGCTGCGCTACCATGAATGCTGGAAGAGTTAAAGTGCTAAATATTCCTGCTAGCCCTATTCTAGGGGTTTTCCTGCCTAAAAAGAAGATGATATTGTCCCATTCTCGATGCAAAGGAGGTGGTTAGGTTAAGAGCAGAGCATGAAGAGTTTTACTGGGTGGTAACAGAGGTGGCAGAACATGGATGAAAAAAGAGGGAGCGGGAAGAGGGTTTTGTGCATGTTGGTATTTTGGTAGGACACCTCGTTTTGGCCAGATTAAAAACTCAGGCTCCTTTAGTGGCAGGCAGGTGCTGGGTTTGTGGCCTAGCCTGCAAACCCCAAATGTGTTTTGTATAAAGCACGCTGTAGCAACAAGAGGAATCAATACAGAGATGCCTCTGTGTGTGTATGTTTTACATTAAGACTTAGTTGATGACTTCTCGTCATTTGAAAGAAATGTTCAGCCTCAGTGCTTGAAATTATCCAGCTGCAGCATTTTCTACTCAATCCAATCTCCAGTTAATTTGATCCTTCATTTATCTTGAACAAAGCCTCCTAATAAAAACATTTGTATTACAAATGATACACTTGATCAATGGGATTGCTTTAGGCGAGTATTTGATAATTTGAACGCTAGCTATAAAAAGTTCCCATTTAATCAATGTAGCTGGCCAAAATTTGGAGTGAGAGAAAGGCCCAAACCTGTACATCACTAAACAAGCCAGATTATAATTAAATATCAGGTTATTTAGATGTTCCCAACCAACATTATTGTTAGAACTGGCTAGCATAATCTCTGCGATATTAGCCCTAATTATTTTCCGTAGTGCGATTAATTATTTAGTTCACTCAAAGTGACAAGAATAGAATGAATCAAAATAAGAAGCTGGCTGGGCAAGGGGCTATTAATTTTCTTTCAATCCTGTAATACCCTTGGTCAAATCAATGAAAGAACAAACGGAAAAAGCCAATGAACGTGCACGTGAGTAGGATCCAGATCCCGAGCAGGTCAGTAGATAACATTAGACCCTTTGTGGGGGTTGGGAAGCTGCCCTCAGGAGTATTTGGGTCTGTTGCATCTCTGAGATGGCTTTTCAAACCCGCGAGCACTTCAAGGTCATGGGCTGCTCCGCGGTGGGTGGTATGTTCTCCCCACCCAGGCTTGCACCTGGAGTAGGAAACATTATCCCTTTGGCAGCCCAAGTGGATTTCTGCTTTGTTGCAACTGTTGCTATCCCTGGCTGGCTTTGGGAAGCAATCACAGTGCTGGGAATTTTAGCCCCTGTTTATTTTCATTAATGGTGGTATTAATCAACAATTTCTCTCAGTCTCCACAGACAACTCAGGGATGCTCTTGGAAAACAAAAGACAAATTTGAGGTCAGGATTCCTGTTGTTTGCTGCTGTTAGATGTGAAAAGTCATATAGTTCCTCTTTTTACTACGATTTGTGCATGAACATGTTGAAAAGCTTCTAGTAGCTCCAGCATCCCTGCTGCACCCTGGTCGGAGAGCTTTATTTCGCCACGGCTACCAGCAGATGAGTTCTGAGAAAATGTTCGCAGCATACATCAACCTGCTTTATTTTGTTTCTTCAGTGCTTTAAAATCAGTATTTTTAGGACTTCATTTAAAATGGAAGCCCAGGAAGCAGCGTGGTGAGTACTCTCTCCTGTCACATCCTGCGCCAAGTTGTACAACACAACAGCCTCAAATCTCTTTCAATCCATCACTTATTTCCCTCTAGAAACTTTTTTTTTCTTCTTGTATTTTTTTTCCTCCCTCTCCACCGTATTGTCTTTGACTGTTATTTATTTATTTGGTTAGTTGACTTCAAGGGACATTTCTCCTGGCTGGATGAAGACATTTTGCAAACAAATGCATGGAAACATTTTTGATAACGCTGCAGAAAACAGCCGGTGCGGCGGGTCCCCGTGGGCAGGTACCGCTTTGTGTCATTCAGCAGCCACCGCTCTGCTCGATTAAGGAGCAGCATTTTTCACAGCCGGTGCTGCTGCTACAACAACAGGCCCCAAGCAGCGGCGAGGACCAAAGCGGGAGGAATTAAAGGGCTGCTGGAGGTTCCACAGGGCTCTAAGGACTCCCCCGGGGAGGATAAAAAAGAATTAGAAAGGGCTTTTATTGACGAGGATATGTTGTTCGTGCTTTGATACGCACACAAAGGAGAGTAATTGTAAGCACGAGGAGGAAGGTTCTCCATGGCTGAAACTATCATTTATACCCTGTGGAGAGTTAAAAAACTCCTCAGCTGAGAACTTGGGTAGACGCTCTATCTTTTGCGGTGTTTTACAAGCCACCCCAAAAGGCCCCAGGCCCAAACAAGGGATGCTAAATAGGCAGAAAGGATTTACAAAGCAGTGATAGATAACACATTTTTTTTTCTCCCTCCTCCCTGTTTCAAAAAGCTGCACATCTCCATAGCACCCTGAGACAACGGGAGGGGAAGATGTACATCACCATCAGCAAAACTTGTTCTGCACCAAAAAAAAATGATAAAAATCCACCTTTGGGTAAATCTGCAGCTGCCGAAGGAGAGGCAAACACGGCGGAGGCACCCGTTCAGCATCTGGAGAGGAGAGCATCTGCTTCGAGACACCCCGACGTTTACTTTGAGCGAGAAATCATCGCTCGAGCTGCAATACTTCACGAGCGAGACATATCAAGTGAATGGAATCCACACAAATGAGGTCGTTAGCATAACCGAATACGCTCTTCGTTCCTTCAAGAATGAAAAATATGAGTAATTCCCTGGCAAGGCCCAATTACAGCCTGCCAGCACTAGCACATGGGTTATATCTATTATGGAATAATAAGATAACATTAATAAGAATCCCAGAAAGACCATTAGACAGCCAAGTTCCCAACTGCGTACAACCAGTCTAACTATTCAGGCTGTCTCCTGCCTGTGTAGCTCCACACTCGCCAGGTCTTTCTTGTCATCTTCAGTGGGAAAAGTTCAGGTCTACCAGCTTTTAAGCAGGAGGCTCCGAACGGGAAACAGGGCTAGAGCTCTGGGAAGGCTAAAAAACGTCAGGTAGCTGTTTTCTTTTAAGGAGTTTAAATATCAGACATAAATGTGAGAGCTATGGCAGACAATCATACTGCTTGTGAAATGTTACTGTAGATACAGAGCGATGCTGGCAGCTGTATATTGGGTCGTTAACCTGAGAGTACAGGCACAGCTCAGACACGTGCCGGCGACGCTTCCAGCCTCTCGCTCCGAGAGTGGCTGAATGATTCTTTTTTTAGACTGTTCCCTTGTGTCCTGAGGCTCACAACTCTGCGTGCACACACACACCACACACACAGCATCCAGACCTGTTTCGTGGGTGTACCAGCACAGGCAAGGAACTGGGCTCATGGTCTTTTAGATTAACATCAACCCCCCTTGCTGAGATCCCTGTGGAAGTAGACAAAAATACAGACAAAAAAGATATATGTATAGTTGAGTGTAACACCACACGTTGCTCAGAAGCCTGGAAGAACAGGAGGCAGCTGTGATCTCCATCACTATAATTTAGCAAGATGTGTCTCAGACACTGGCAAGGAGCATCCAGCTCTCCAGAACCAAGGACACATTGATACCTGCAGTTTTGGCAGGTGGCTAAATTGGCTCCACAGCCTCACCAGCCCTTGTCAGGGCAGGGAAGATGCTGGGTCTCAGCACAGAGGGCTGTAATGAGGATTAATAAGGCGTGTGAAGACGCTCTGTAATTGTCCGGCTGGCTGTTTCCTTTGCACCTTATGTTATCATTTATGCTCGTGCAAAGTGGCTGTAAATGCTCAGGGTCTGATTCAATATAACTCCACAGACTCTTCACACAGGTGTAAATTGCTCTGTGACATTCAGGGCAATGTCTAAATGCAAACTAATCTGATCATCTCTGCTGTCTTTTTTTTTTATTTAATTTTTTTTTCCCCACTGTAAAATCCTCTGCAGCCAATCGAACGTTTTAATGCCCAATAAGCTGCACAATATCAGGTATTTCATCCATAATTATTTTTTTTTCCCCAGAAACAGAATTTGCAGTGACCCAAGGAGGGCTGGAGCATCATCAAGATGCCATGGCTGGGCTGCCAGCACTGTGGTCCTGTGGGCTGGCTGCTGCCCACAGCCATAAGACCAAGCAGAGGAATGTTCACATCATAAACCTCAGATGCTGGAGCCCAGTTACGGCAAGCCTGAACCCGGGAGAAGCCATGAAAAATGAGGTAACAACATAATTTTGGAGGGAATGGGCAAAAAAACAATGCCTGACCTTGTCCAGATATAGGAAAAAAACAACTGCAAACCTACGACGGCTGTGAAAGGAGCCTGAACTAAAATGTATGAGCTGATATTACAGGGAATAACCCTTAAGAGGTGGAAGGCTTTGATAGACGCACTCCTACAGGTAGCTTCAAACCCTGGCAGCTGCAAGGCTTCAGTAATGAATGTCAGACTGCTGGCCAGCTGCGAGGGGAATAAACATCTATTTGCCTTCAGTGGAAGCAGCATCAATTTGACATATGACATTCAAATGATAAGAAATTTAAAAGAGTGGTTAAATGACTGCTGTTTGACTTGAAACCTTGAATCCACCAAAGCGGCTTTGCAGGCGTTTACCTTAGCTCTGCGGGGGATTGGATTGCTGGGCTTAAAAATGAAAGATCAAAGCTCCTGTGCAAATTCAGCCCAGGGTCTGCCTGTGCCCAGCGGACTCAGTGTGCCGGAGTGATTAGAGGGGTGAAGACAGGTCCTCACCTTTCTGTGTCCTTTGACACTGCAGATGGCTGCTGCTGGCACATTGGGGAGCCACAAATGTGTCTCTGGGCAACAGACAGGTGGGGAGAGGGACAAAATTTGGGGCCGTGGCATGGAACGGGGTGAGGAAGCAGGGGTCATCCCACCTAGTCCTGTCCTATTGCCCAGCACCACTTCTCCTGGCATCCTCTACCTTCTCCACGCTGATGGGTTCTTCTCCAAGGCTCTTCTGCCTTTCTGCCTTGCAGGACGCCAGCCTGCACCGTGTCCATCCCCAGCTTGTCCGCCCCCAGAATTTACCTCTCTATTTCAGGAGACCTTGTTATGCACTTGTTACATTAGCCTGTCAGTTTAATACCAGCAGTGTTAACACTTCTATAACCTACCTGCTGAAGTGCTTTTGCTTGCAATCCCCACGCTAAAACAAGAGCTCAGGACCAAAGCTGCTGCAGGAAAAAAAAAATCACTGCTTCCTGATCTATGGGCAGACTCTGCAGGCTGATCATTCCATCGATTTTCACCGAATTGAGCATTCAATAGGAGTGTCTGGAGGCCAGTCTCTCTTCGGCAGTGGGTCTAGTACAGCAATAATACGGACAACCTCTATGCAAGCCTGGGTCAGGGTCAGGAAAGCTCCAAGTGTCTTGCAAATTGTGGCAGGCATGACCACCCAACCTGGAACTGCACCAGGGACCTCCAGCAGAGATGGAAGAGGGTTGAGAGCCAAGGAGTTGGTGCTGAAGGCCCTATATTCATCCTATGTTTTTGAGGAGGAGTGGATGACTTGCTGTCAGCATGTTATAGAATCATAGAACTGTCTGGGTTGGAAGGGACCTTTAAGATCAATGAGTCTGACCATTAACCTAACACTGCCAAACCCACCAAACCATGTCCCTCAGCACCACATCTACCCATCTTTTAAATACCTCCAGGAATGGTGATGCAATCACTTCCCTTGGGAGTCAGCATGAGATGAGCTCCTGAAGCACTTCTGCTTTAGTGCCATCTAAAGGGAAACCCATTTGATCCCTCTGCTACCTTGCTATGATCTGAATTAAAGACAGACACATGCCAAAGTTCATGATGGCCTGACTGTAAGTAACTTTTAAAAAAGTTTTACATATAGGTAAACTGAGGCACATGGCTGTCAAAGAGCACAGCTTTATTTCCTTCTGGCTACGTGGCAGTGATGCCTGCTCATTAGCTCTGGAAATGGGGCCAGGAGTTGACACAGAACATCCCCAAATAGCTGCTCAGCCTGGAATAAAGCCAAGAAGCAGCATCCTGTGTACTGGGCTTGCTGGAAAACTCCCAGCCTCCGAGCAACTGACTGCAAGATCCCCCCCGAGCCGCTCCACGAAACCAAAATCTGATGGCAAACCTCCCTCAAAGACGAGAGGGAGCCAGCGAAGGTGTGCAATTCTGCTCTTACGCACAACCAAACTCAGCAAAATGAAGATGAGATGTGGCATAGCTTGACATCTTTTTGTCCCTTGCCAGGGTCCCGTGCAGGTGCTGGGAGATGGAGCTGTGCCTTGCCTTTGCCTGTTGGTCTCCCTGTGGGTACGCTGGTGCTGCCGGTCACAGCCCCCTTCTCGCCCCCTTCATCGGTGGATGAAGATGCCTTTGAACAGAGATGAGAGAGGCTGAAAGCCTTTGACACCTGCAAGTGAACTGTACATTACCAAAATGTTAAGCGGCTTTGTGAGAGAGATTATCCTGAAGGATGTTTTCCGTAGTGTTGACATTTGTATGTGAGTGATTAATTCCAACACAGGCGTGGAGCGAGGAGGCAAAACCCTTCTCTCGTTGCCACCAGGCAAGCTATGGCCTTCGCTCCAGCAAGGTCATTAATTCATCCCTGACCTGTGACACTGTGGGTGACTTCATCACCCTCATCTTCTCGGTCACCCCTCAAGGCAGAGACCTGAGGATTTTCCGTGCCCCTTTTTGTGAACCATTCTGAGGGTGAAGGCACTTTTTGGCTGTTTGCTCTCCAGGGCTCTGACTGCTTCTATATTTTGTCGTTCTCCCCCGAGACGTGCCATCACGGTCAAACACAGTGCCACGGCTTTATAAAAGGGGACAGTAACAGCTGAAAAGGAAGAAGAATTGTCACTTTTGTACATCGGTGGCAGAAAGGAGCTGCAGGTTAGAGAGGCAGAAGCCATGGCTGCCCGAGCTGCTGGGAATTTTCTAACCCTCTCACCCAGCTCATGGGTAACTCTCTAGAGAAGCAGCCTTACTCTTCCCCTACGCTTCCAGTCAAGGGTGTCTTTCACTGGGGAATTTAATCTGCTGCAGAAAGGTTATTACATCTCTTCTGGGGTTTTCTACTCAATTCCTAAAAGATATAGGATGAAAATATAAAAAGAACATACAATTATCTATCTATAAAAATATAAAAGAAATATAAAATCTGCCGTGTAAGTGACTAAAGCTGCTAAGCCCAATTTTGCAACGATAACCACTTCACACCACCCATGGCTCTGCTCAGCCATTTATTTTGAACTAGGCTATCTCAAACTCCACATCTCCAGAAGCAGCTCTTAGCAGTGATGACACACACCAGATAATGGCTTGGATTCATTCAAGATATAGTGAGTTTCCAGCCTCCAGGAATGCAAGCAGCACTTTACGTGGTGGTGACTGGGTTAGATGTATATTTACATGCAAGTATGTCACCCAGCACTGAAATTTGACAGCTGGGAAGCAGGAGACATCCTCCTACAGAAGGATGAGGGGTTTAGGAGAGAGCACTTTGAATCCAGGACGAGGTCAGCTGGTCTGCAGCACAGAGGAGCTGCGGGAACCCATGCCCTCTAGTTTCACAGAAAAACAAATGCTTGGCTGAGACTGGCAAGACCAAGCCCTCAGTAATTTGTGGTGCTACAAGGTCAGGGGAAGAATGAATTGCAAAAGAGAACTTCTGTCTCCACTCCACAGCACTGATTTTTGAGGCAGCAGGACCTCCTTTGAGGATCCCACCAGAGAAGCCCAGCCCAGCTGGGAGAGGTGATGAGACCATATCATTGTCTGCCCAATGGCTTAGGAGACCTCCAGATGGATTGACTCCATACAGAGAAAGAACAGAATCAGAGACCTGCATCAGTTGGCTGGTTACAGAAGAGGTAAGAGAGCTTTTTATTGTGCTTAGCCCTCCAGCAGCAGTTTCTGGAGGAATAATATGAAACATGAGCATACAGGTCTTCCAAAATCTATGAAAATGACAAAGGCTAGCAAGACTTTCCAGCTTACAATAGGCACAGGCAACACCCTTTTTCCAGACTAGAGATCTCCACGACATCTGAAGGCTCTCATTGCTACACTCTGCATCATTATTAATTCAGTTAGGTTGATCTTACAGTAACCTAATAGAAATCAGAGATTAAAAGATGTCATAATAGCAGAATAGATGGCACCTGTGTTGACAGTCCATGCTATGGGAGATGGATACACACTCGAGGTAAAATAAGCAAACCATCAGGAAACAGATGTGGGGCACTTCTCCCACTCTGCACATTTCCAGTCATTAGGGGTAACTGCTTGTCTCTGGGCTCCTCCAGTTAACTCATCTGGAACCCATACCATGCAAAAAAAAGCCATCTAAAATCATAAAATAAAAAAAAAAATCTTAATAGATCTTAAAAAATCTTAATAAATCAGCATCAGAAAATTTGCCATAGGCGTTCGTTCCTGCAAGGATGTGGCCACTTTAACACTTGTCAGAGTCATAGCACACAGCTGAGGAAATAGCCCTGGACAACTCTACATTCCCAGCAGAATAAAACCACAAGACGTACAGAGTCACCCAGCAGGCAGTGGGAACAGGAGCAATGGTAGCATTACTTAACTATGTGCAATTTGCTCTCCCTATCTTGATTTAAATTACACTGCTAGAAGAGACTGACAGTGTCTGGAATCAAATTGCTTAGAAAAGTGCTTCTTCAGAGGGAGAGAAAAAAAGAGCCCAAAGAACTTGAGCGCAAATGGTCTTGTAAATGCCTATTGTGATCGGGGACAGCGGGATCTGGGGATAATTTTCATTAGGATAATGCTTATGTAATTATCTTGGGCCAACCCCCTAACACCCTGTTGTGAAATGGGGGTTGGCATCACGGACATTTCTACAGCACACATCAATCTGGGTCTCCTCTTGAGAGATAGAGGAGGCATCATCAAACGAGAGTCTCTCATCTGTTCCTGCTTCCTTCACTTCTTCAGATCAGCATGGGCTCTGGAGACCATCTTCAGGATGATGGGCTTCTTCGGTTGCATGAAACCTTTTGCGTCCATAACCAGCGGGATCTTGAGCAAGAGGGAATTAAAAAAAAGCACAAAATAGCCTTGTAAGCTGGGAAAAAGGACAATCATGACACCAACAGGCCACCTACAGGCCACAGACATCTCAGCGACCCCAGGTTTTCAGAGCATTTTCTAACTTAGGGATGTACTTATAGCAGGACTATCACTATTGCTACGAGCTGGGGTTTAATAGCCCTCAGCTCTTGAATTAACTGGTTGGTGAATCCTGATTTTCCCATAGCACTGTAGGAAGAGCTCGGTACCCTGATCAACAGGCTGCACATGGAGGGGAAAAGCAGCCAAAATCCATGGGGGAGCCACAGCTGAGGAGGGGCACGCAGTGCTGTTCTGTTTAATGCTGAAGCGTGTCAGCACCAAGGGGAGCTAGATCGTAATAAGCTCCCCGAGAAATAACAGAACTGAGATTGTTGCTCAGACTGAGTACCAAAGAAAAAGCATCCTCATGCAGAAAAGCCACGGGCTCTCTTGGGTCGGGCAGGAAATCTCAATAAAAGAATATTTGGTGTTGGAGGGAGTGAAGTTGCAGAGGAGGGAAGAGTGTTTTACTAAGTCCCTTCCATCAATTTGACGCTGCTCGTACCCCAGCTCTCCTCCTCCCCATCAGGACAAGGGTAATGCACCCCCAGCCCGACAAACTACATTAAAAGGCCCATATCCCAGTAAGCTTTGTTTCAGGCAATTTAAGCAATGTGGCTCAGAGCCCAATGTGCCATCAGTGGAGGAGTGAGAGGAGGCTGCAGCTTCCATATATATATTCCAAAGGGATGTTCGGGCATGAATTTTTCCCTCCTGCTCTGATGTACATGGCATCTTCTGTAGAAAAAAGGGCTGAAAGAGCCCCATAAACCTATGGGCACCAATAATACAATACATATTTAACTTGTCTCCTTTTAATTAAAGGCAGTTATAAAAAGAATCAATTTTATGGATTGCAGAGGACTAGAAAAATGTCATTAGAGTTGGGGGAGGGTGGATAGGTCACTGCATTGTTAATGGACTATTACAGTCTTTCACCTCCAGGTTACTAGTTGAGTTGCAATCTGAATCTGCAGAGATTCCAGCTGAGCACCCATGCCAAGTCATAATTTAATAAGGGTTTTTCTGTTTCTTACAACAAATGTCCTTTGAATACACTTGCTGCCCCCTCCGCTCTGATTCCCCAAGCTCGCCTCGTGAATGAAATGAATTAACAGCACGGTCTTTTGCAGCACTGGATGCAGAAAGCCAGGCTGGGGCTCAAAACTAACAACAAATTTCAGGAGGGCTTGCTTGATGTATAATTTCCAACAATGATTGCATTTACTTCATGTCAAACAGCCCCATCTTTCAGCGCCTGTCCCACCAGTGCCACATACGGCATTCACTGGGCAAACCCCAAACCTGGTGGGATCCTGCAGAGCCTCAAAGGGGAAGGGGGTCCTCAATTCCAATTTAGCTCAGATTGCTCTTGCTGAAAAAACTGTTATCCTTTTGAGACTGCCTAGTGGCCCATAAGAGATGAATTTTGGTGTTTCTCACAGAGAATAGCCACATTTGGGTTGCAAAGTGTGGTCTCGGAGTGGGCTGGGGGTATATTCCCTTACTGCTCCCTGGAGCAGGGTCTTCCCACACCAGGTCAAGGCAGAAGGACATGGCACCATGGGAGAACCAGCACCGCACAACTTAGGAGCACCCAAAGAGAGGCAGAGGACTCCACCAACATTAAACTTGCTTCTGTAGAGGCTTAAAAAAAAAAAGTATCCACAACTTGTGGTGAACCATTTAAATTAGCTGAGAAGATTTAAATAAAGCTATTCCCATATGCCTCTATAATACCAACTGAAATCTTCCTCCCTGATCTCTTTGTGAAGTAGTAAAACCCAAGTTCACAGACAAGGTTCAGTGGTCTCTCAACTTCTTGGAGAAGAAAGGTATTAAACACGCACGTGAGAAGGTCCCCTGTTTGTCTGGAGGCACAGGTAAAAGAGAAAGCGTGGGACTCAATGATCTTTAAGGTCCCTTCCAACTCTAACCATTCTATGATAAAAAATTCTATAACAAAACCATCTTGGTGGGACTAAAGAGTGGACAATGAACCACATCCCCCCACATCCTCACCGGAGTCTCTTTGCAGGTTCTGAAGGAGAAGTGTTGCAACAGGGAGACCACAGCCACTTTCAGGGTGAGCAGAGCAAACCTCATTCCTATGCAGTTCCTGGGGCCAGCCCCGAACGGCAGGAAGATGTAGGGGTCAATAGACTCTTTGCTCTCTTTACTGAACCTGATCACACATACACACACACACAAAAGAAAAGTTAGAAAGAGCTACTGTTGCAGGATGTGTCAGCTTTTAGATGTGAAGTGATGAGGGGTCTGGAAAGGCAAAAGCTTTTTGTGTTTCTGTGCGCATTAGAAGAACCCAGCTAAGTCCCTTATTTCTGTCTCAATAGATGCCTTATGCGTCTGCTTTTATCCTGCTGCTTGGAGTTGGCTGCGCATCTCCAGGTGCATCAGGTGAACTGGGAGCACCTGAAATATGCTAATGGATTTCCTAACTACTCTTTGCTCAGAACTCTCTCTCAGCTTAAAAACTGAACCCAGATTTCAAACCCTAAAACACACAGGTCTACAGCTTCACGTCTTCCCTTTAGATCAAAGGACTGAGCGAACACAAAGACGTTCTCCCCCTGCGTGACTAAAGGGAGGGTTGCTTTTGAGACACGCCAGCCAATCCTCTCCTCATCATGAAAAACAGGGAAGAACAATCAGCTTCACAGAGAAATTTGCCACTGAGCATTTCCAGTAATACTTCTCAGTGATCAGTTGGTTTTCATGTCGGAAAGCTTTTCATTCCTGGTGCAAGAGGTCCAGGTACAAACCTCAGCCATGCTAAGTCAGCAGTGAAGTATCTCACTACTGAGCCACCAGCACATAGAATCACAGAATCATAGAATGGTTAGAGTTGGAAGGGACCTTAGAGACCATCAAGTTCCAACCCCCCTGCCATGGGCAGGGACACCTCTCCCTAGAGCAGGTTGCTCCAAGCCCCATCTAGCCTGGCCTTAAACACTTCCAGGGATGGGGCATCAACAACTTCCCTGGGCAACCTGTTCCAGTGCCTCACCACCCTCACATCCCTCTGACAAACTCCCAGCAAGGCAAGTGATTCTTAGAGAGCTCCTGTCCAGCCACCAGTTTGCCAACTGGAATTAGGATTCAGCTGCTGGAGAAACTGGTGTAACCTGTCCATTACCAGAGTCATCCAATTTGCATGGTTCCTTCTGCATTCAACACAAGGTGACTACTGGGGTCCACAGGTGATTTCAGCAGCACCCATCTCCCTCCCTAACTTCTGCCCGACACTGCTGCCACATTTTGTCCCAATGGTCATCACATCCCCACACTAGGGTTAGCTTCCAGAGGTATTTAAACTCCTGGTGCAAGGGCAGAGAGGCGGTCCTGCTCTCTCTGGACCAGCCCTCAACATCTTCATGGTCACCTGAAGACTAGCAAGCCTAAGGTCTCCCAGCTCTGCCTTGGGCTATTGCCTCATTTTGCAAGGTCTGATAGAGACCCCTAAGCAAGGATTGTTTCATAACTTGAGTTGAAAAATTAAGTTTTATTTCCTACCCATCTTTGCCCTTCCACTGCTGATTTGCACGGCATCGCGCCAGTCACCCAATGGCTCTTGTTTTAATATCTGGCCATAAACCCCTCAGCATTACAGCTGCTGGGAGCTGCTCTCACTGTCGCTCCCTTCAATACAGTTAATTAAATTCCATGCACAGTTTATGGATGTAGATCATAAAACTCCCCTCACGGTAATGCTGGGACTAGATGTCAGACAATGATAAATGCCTAATTTAAATGTTATAATCATCCATTCCCCACTTTCGCTGCCATTTCCACTCCTGGGGCAGAAGTTGAACGTGCAGCTATTGCCCCCTGCCTGGCCCTCACCTCTCAGGCCTGAACTCCTCTGGCTCTGGCCAGTACGCTGGGTCACGATGCATCACGTAGACTGGGATCGTGACCACCATGCCCTTTGGAATAGTCACACCGTTGATCTCCACTGTCTTCTTGCACACCCTCTCAATCCTTCCTCCAACTGGGTAGAGCCGGAGGGTTTCGTTCACCACCATATCGAGGTACTCCATCTGCATGATGGCATTGTAGTTGGGAGTAGCCTGGGGAGAGGAACCAGGATGGCTACAAACACGAGACTTCAACCCCCATCCAACACCCCCACATCACTTCCCTTTCAGATATCAGAGACCAGAGGAGGGGAAATCCCAGTGCCAGCATGTTCTCCACTGAGTTTTGTTTCCAACCTGGCTTTTGGCTCAGGGTCTACAAGGTGGGAACAACCTCAGCATCTCCTCATCCCTCCTCTACCTTGTTGGGCAGGTGTGTATCAATCTCATCCTGGAGTCGCTGCTGCACGTCAGGGTGGATGGCCAGGTTATATGCTATGTAGCTGAGGGTGGAGCTGGTGGTCTCATAACCAGCAAAGACAAAGATAAGAGCCTGGGCCAGAATTTCATCATCACTTAGTGCTGGAAAGAGGCATAAAAACACATGCAGGAAGCTGAAAACTACAGTGATTAACCCTCAGGAATTCAGGATTCCATTCTTCAATCGAGGTAACATTATTCATAACTGCTTGACAGTTGGTAAAGGAAACCAGCTAACCTTCTGGTCCCACAAAGGGGTGGAACTGGCACTGCTGTACAGCCAGAAAACAGCAGTGCTGTGTTGCTTTCTTTAAAAGCACAATCAAGGTATGTGCCACCTGAGCAATCTGCCTCGACCGAGGTCCATGGACTGGGACTGTGCCTTGGCTGAAACATTATTTTCTAAATCTAACAGTTCACCTAGGACGAGGAACTGAGACGAGCTCATAGGTGAGCCAGGTATGTGCCTCGGTGCCTTGTGGGCTTTATGAAATGCAGCCAACACTGCAGGCCTTCGGAGAAGATAAAATAAGAAACGGGAGTCAGGAGATAATGACTCTGTTTGCTCTTTGTTGCACAAACAGATCTCAGGAAATGGGATATAATAAAATATGACTGATGTGTGATAAGCACCATTAGGGCCCCACTACTGAGACCTTGACTCTCTTGTAGGATTAATAACTAAAATCCTCTCCTACTTCCTTCCTTTAACCGCATGAGGAACCACCATATTTTCTGCTGAGAGGAGGACAGATTTTAAGCCATACTTTTGTACGAGTTGGTCTCAGCAGACTTGGAGTTGTCCTGTGAACTCTGCGAGTCAACCATCAGTTGCAGGAAATCAACCCGGCTCTGGGGAGAAACAGAGGCAGTCAGAGAGGATGTGGGTTTGGGAGTAGGCAAACCTTGTCCAGCACAAGCTTCTTGCTGAGAAACCTGCTCCATTTGCAGCCCTACCAGCAGGCTCTCAGCTTCAGTGAATGTTGAGGTTCAGACTGGAGACCCTCTATGAACACAGACACTTTATCCATGTGAAAGCCTAGGTGGGGCATGTTTCTGCCCCCCCTCCCCCCCCCATGTTTGATTAGCAGGAAGCTGTTATGGAGAGCAGGTGATACACCACAGTTTCTGAAGATATCATCAGGTCCCTTCTGCACTCAGAAGGACAGCACAGTGAAGAGAAGAGGCCACCTGGGCTGGACTCACCATGCTGCTGCCCTTTTCCCGTTCCTTCTTCATTTTTATGAAAACTCCATTGAAGAAGTCCATGACTTTTGAGGGTAACAGAGTAAAATTCATCTTTTCCAGCACTGGTACAATAAAGGGAAACAACACTAACAGAAGAGAAAAAAACAAAGTATTTTAGCTTAAAGGGACACATGAAACTCAAAACTAGCACAAAGCATAGAAAGGAGAGGGGTAAATATGGACCCTGAGCCAAAAAATTGCTCTTTGTTGCCTTCAGGTCTCTTAACCTAACCATGGCTGGCATGCAACAGCACTTGAGAATCTCCTCCATGTGTCACTACGTGGTCACAATGCCACACTAAGTGCAGTGCTCCATGACAGAGAAGGTCTCTGCCCATAGGAGGATGCTGCAAAGATCCATACATGTTATACAAATCTTGACTGTGGTCTTCCTAGAGAAGTATTTTGGCATATCTGCTAGAGTGAATCTAATCCTGCAAAGTTCTCAGCATCTCCCATATGGCAAAGGGGACTCCAATCCAAGGGAGCCACCAGGAAATACAGGTGGTCACCACCTCCGACATCGATTTAGGGCTAGATGAGATGAGGTATGTCATACCTAACAGCAAAAATATGGGGTTCAGGAAACTGAATTTGAGAAATTTCTTAATGTTGGTGACGAAAGGGTCACTGGGGTTGCCCATAGAGTCAATATTCACACTGAAAGAAGTGCTGGTCACCACATCCATGCTGTAGGCTCCAAAAATGCTAGGTAGAGAAGAAGAGAGACTGAATGAGATGAACCCAACCAGTGTAGTGAGTAGGAGCCCACCTGGAACAATCCTTGAGAAAGGGAATCTCATCTTTTAATAAAAACTCAGTTCAGAGTCCTAATATATTAGGTACTGTCCTGATTTGGAAGCAACCATCATTGTATTTTCTCAAGTCTCTCCAGATGCATTCATCCCCCTATTTTTCCCAGAATCAAAAACCTAGGCTGTAGCTGGAAAGCGCTGAACCGCAGCCTGGGTTAACAAAGACTGTATTTTGTTTTGCACCTGTAAAAACAACATCCAAAAATACTGTATCTTGCAGGGCTTCTGGAAGGGGCCCTTTCCATTCCTCAAAATGCATCCCCAGTGAAGCAAAATGGGAAACAGAGCACAGCTACCCTGTTTGAACACAGCAGAGCACAGCAAAGCCCACTGCTGAGGATCGCACCATGCGTCTATAACCAGAGTTGACAAGGGATCTATGCTGCAGCATGGAAAAGGGTCTCCAAACCCTATCTCTGTGAGGCCCCTTCCCCACACTGAACACAAGCTCTTTCCTTGTCAGCCCCACACAGTTACTCACTCCTTTGTGGCCACAAAACCATCATCAGCCACCTTCTTCTCAATGTTTTTCACTAGCTTTTCACCATTGTGCAGAATGACAGGGAACATCTGAAATGCAAACCAAAGCAGAAGACACTTGACTTTTTCACTTCCACCAAACAAGGTTGGGCAATTCCGCTCTGCCATCTGTGCCTGGCCAAGTCTTTGACTTGCAGAGGAAGGGCAGGCAAAGGGAAGGTATAATTTCCAGGCCTCTGACACTACTTTCTCTCATCTTAATAACCAGTTCACAAAGTTCATTTGACAATGACTGAACAAAGTTCTCCTCCCCAAATCCACGCGCAGCTCCCATTCCAGCTGGAAAGGAGTATGGCTCCTGAGCACAAGAAAAATGATCACTCATGGTCTGAGATATCCTTAGCAAGAAGGAAATACAGGTCATAGGGCCATTTCACCCTCCCCATACTCTTCTCCTTGCTCCCTCCCCATGATGGTAGGCATCCACCGTGTTGTTGAACGGCACCCAACAAAGCAGGAGCTAATGGATGTGGTCTTGACAAACCAAGCAACTTCCCCGTTTGAGGGGAAGGTTTGTACTGAGAAATAGCCCAATCCTCCTCTGGCTATTGATGCAAAGTACTGATGGCCCCTGCTTTACCTCCTTCAACCTCCCGCTGGTGAAGGTCGGAGACAGCACGGTGTAAATTCTTTTCCACTGCTCATCTTCAGCTACGTTGAGGGCCGACTCCAGGATCCCATTCAGACCAAAATTCTGCACAGGCAGAGTATTACAGCAAAAGGGACAGGGTTAGTCAGAGAGATGGGTGAAGGTTTCCAACCCCCTTCCACGCAACAGAAATGCAGAAAAAAATGCACCATGGAGTGCTAACTTGACCCCTGAAGTCAGTTCTACCTCAACCAGCAAAAAAGAGAAATGGAAGTAAAAGGGTAAGAGTCATAAATTACATCAGCCCTACGGTACATCTAGGCCAATGTCCCAACCAGAGTGGCCTCTACACCTCTCTAGCAGAGTTTTGTTGTTGGTACCATCAATAAACTAGGGCACAACAGAGAGCAACTACTTGCTGAAGGGCTCAGAGGAGGAAAACCAAGAAGAAACTCCTTCTTGCTGGAGAGCAGAGCACAGGACTAGGTACCTACCCGGCGATTGGTAAAAATGGAATAGCACTCTTTCACAAGGATGTTTTTGATGAGGACGGGGTCCAGAACGGCCAGCACAGGCTGC
This sequence comes from Thinocorus orbignyianus, assembly GCA_013400375.1. NCBI lineage: Eukaryota > Metazoa > Chordata > Aves > Ciconiiformes > Thinocoridae > Thinocorus > Thinocorus orbignyianus. Next base: position 295,823 of record VXBW01006791.1, read on the forward strand.
CTGCCATCAAAAATCCTATGCCAAGAGAAACCCACTGTCAGTCCATGGCTCACGGTCAGCTGGAGCACAAGCAGCCGGCTCTGTCTGTGGTGGGAGCCATGCACATGGCCGGCTTGAGCCCAGAGGGTTTGGGCCAGCTGGGTCCCCGCTGACAAAACAGCCTAAGGGATGAGGCTGAAACTGTTTTATGATATAGTAAAACAGGAGAAAGGGAAAGAAAGTGCCAAACACAGAAAGCACAAGCATTTCTAGCAATCGGCCATGGTATTAAAGAGTTGCCAAAGCAGCGTGGGTTTGGATAGAAGGCAGATTTTGCCACAATGCTGATCCCCTGCACTTAGGTCAGCTGAGCCCTGTTGCTGCAACTGGTAGATGGAGTCACTAAATCCACACCAAATAGCCAACCCGTGGGGTAAAGAGATATCCCTGCCTGGCTTGTGAGGCAACGAGTGGGGAAAACTCAACTGTCTCCTTCATTTTCCAATCAGCAGAGACAGGAAAACATAAAAGCCGTGGTGTGGGCTGAAGGGCAGGGAGCCTTGGGCCACAGCCGAGGGATGCTGCCATCTTCAAGAAGCTTGAGAGCAATTAATCTCTCAGGGGGCAAAAAAAAGAAAAAAAACCAACCCACAGCAAAATCAACCCTGCACTAGGTTCCATGAAACCTCCTAGGATTTCTTTTGCACAACAATTTTGCTTCGGTTTGAGAGGTTCTCCAGAGAAACGCGATAAGAGAACCCGGCACAAAACCAGGGGAGCGGGGAGGGCAGGTTGAAAAGCAGCCCGTGCCCCGACTTGGGGAAAAAAAAGCAGGGAACAAGATGAAAACCACAGCGGCAGCCTGCAGCCTGCTCTCTGCTCCAGACAGACGAGGAGAGGCTTCAAAGGTAGGAGGCTCAGTTTGACACCAAGCAGTGGAGTTTTCCAGGCAGGCTGCGTGGCTGGGAAATAGTCGGTGCCTTCCCTCGCTGAAGCATCTGGAGCTGGGAGATAAAGGGGTGGCTGCACTGATTTGGCAGGCGGTGGTGGAGGATGAGGGGAGCTCCCCGGGCTCTCTGTGGAACAAGTTTCCCCCGGCCCCGAGGTCACTAACACTGCTGTTTAGCTTTTAAATGCTCCCAAAGGGGAAAATTTTTATTAAAAAAAAAAGTAAAGTTAAAAAAGAGGCTATTTTCAAAGCTTATGCAAGCAACTGACCCCCAAACCGGCCACTGTCACTGTCACTCTCCTGTCACTGCAGGAGAGAAGCCTTGGAGAGGTGGCTGGAGACTTTCCCAGTGGTGATCCTTGATTTTCCCAAATCACTACTATGACTGCAGTGCTGAGGCGTGGTGGCAACATACCTTTTTCCATTCTATTTTGAGGCAGCGGAGCACCCCAAACAGGCAGTTTTGTTCTGCAGAAACTCACCCCCAGATTTTACCATATTTTTCAAAGCACTTCTGGTCAAATTGCGTGAATCCCTGCGAAAGAAAAGAGGAGAAATGAAGAGTTTGCCAGCGAGGAGTGATCAAAGCAGGTCACAGCTGGCAGCGCGGCGCGTCCCACAGACCCATCAAAAGTGGCAGAGGCTGGGGGGTGAGAGGTAGCTCTTAAGAGTCACGTAGACACTTAGGGGACATTTGCACTGGAGGGAAAAAGAGCAGAGAGGGGAAAAAATACAAAAAGAAGGAAAAAGGAAAAGAAAAGAAAAGAAGCACTTTGAACTTCCACTAGCCAACCTGAGCTAAAAAAATGTAATGAAGACAAGGTGCGACAGGGTACACAGCTTTAGCGTGAGCAGAGTTAGCAGGCAGAGCTAGATCCCAGGGTGTCCTTTCATCTTCAGCCCAACACGTTAGAGCTGCTACTGCCTTGTCCTCAGGAGATCCTCCACTGCAGTTACCAAACCGGAGCGATGATGGCTTTTTTGTTTTGCTTTGTTTCCATTAAGGTTTTAACTGATGTTACATCTAAGGATGAAACTTCTGGGACACATAACACTCACCATGCATCAACTAAACCATTAATAAGAGACCACATGCATGCTGTAAGCCTGGCAAACACAAGCTAAAACACCTCTTTCACTGAAGCTAATACACCTTGCTCTGCATTTGCAGTCAGTTACCTGCTGCTACCTAGCTATTTCTTAAGGTTTGGTAACCTTAAGATAATATATAATCTTTATTTAGAAATCTATCTGCCTGGCTTAGTCTCAGGCTGCCTGAACAGCAAGTGGCTGGATGGGGTGTTGCTGGGGCTAATTCAGCCTCTTCATGGGGACGACACAAAGCACAAAGAAACATACAGTTCTCAAAAATTAGCACTTCTCTGCATCTCTCTAATATTTCTTTTTTTTTCTATACTTCCAACAGAGCTTCAGCTGCTGAGGAGCAGGTAGGAATCCAGGGAGAAACTAATAACTTAAAATACAAAGTACTTGAAAAACACAGTACACATCGTTTGGGTTAAACAGACCCTAAAAGTAAATTTTGTGTTCTCTCTGTGTGTGTCCAAAGAGCTTCCCCACCTGAAAGAATCATTTCCAGCTGCCTGAATCAAGGGCAGAGGAAAGAGACGCCCAAAGGATGGGAAAAACAACTCCAGATACAAGAATCTGAGGGAATCAGGGAGCAGCAGCTGCCGGTACTCACATGCCGGTACTCCAGGAAAGTTCCAAAAAAAGGCAAAGGCTGTGGCCCGGGAATGCCCAGCTTCTTGAAGGCCCTGAAGGGCCATATCCCATAGCTGCCAGGGAAAGAGCACGTTAGATGCATTTATACAAGGAAAAGAGAAGGTTCTTCAACCTGAGCTCCTGTCTCCCAGAGAAAACTGAAATTACAGCCCACCGGCAGCGGGCCTGCTGAGGATACTCTCTTCTTGCAATAAAAGCCAGGATCACTTGGGGTACAAGATAATTTGGGATACATTTTTGAAACAAGACTAGGGCTGAAAGGACCTGTAGCCCAGCCTGGGTGTACCCTGGGCACCTCAGGTCTTTATTCAAGGACTTCAATCCATTTCCCCAGATGGGAGATCTGCGGCTCGGGCAACCGAAGAAAGATCTCACAGGGATTAAGTCCTCAAGACGAGCCCTGCCCTTGTGTTTGCCTTTGCAAAGACCTACTGCGATGCTCAGGTGGTAGAGCCACAGCAGCGCAGCAGCTGAGCAGGCACATAAATTACAACAGCAAAATTAAGTTTTTGCCTGTATAGCTCTCTACAGCTCCCCTGAGCGACATAAGAAAAAGGGCAATTTTCCCACATAACTATTTAAACAGGGGCTTCTGCTGGCACAAGCGCATGGGCAAACATAGACATCACCCACTGCCCTGCTCCCAGCTCGCCCAGCCCAGCTGGGGACACCCTGTTCCTTTGCAGCCAAACAGATCCCGCTGCAGATAAAAATGGGAAGTTCTCTTTTTGGATCTGCTGAGAAAGGCAAAAAATCATAAATAAAAAATTAAGTAGCTCCTCTATATTTCCCTCCTTCTTCCTCCTTCCCTTCTGGCATGAGGAGGGCATGGGAGAAACCTCCCCTTTGTCAGCCCTCGCCTCTGCCTTGAAGGTGGCACAGGACGACTGAGGATGAGTGTTTAAAGCTAAACCAAGTCCTTGGGGCTTCATGCCAAGGGTGATGGCCCCAGCCCCTCCCCAGCTGTAGGCACAGGCTTCTCCTCCTCCCTGGCCACCCTGAGGGTCCAGCCTCTACTTACAGGACCAGGAGGCTAAGACAAGCGATGAGGAGCAGCCAAGTGACAAAAGAAAAGTTTGGTAGGAGATGCATCGTGCCTCCAAGCCTGCCCTGAGAGCACTCCTCTCCTGCAAAACAGCAGCCTGGATTACGATTACTTTTTTTTTTTTTTTTCCCTTCTGACAGCTCACATGATGCAGGAGGAGGAGTCGCCTTGTTTATTCGGTTGCTCAAACTTTAACCCTTGGACAGGTTGCTCTCCCTGAGTTGGGACGGCGATAGCGTGCCCAGCTCCACTCCTCCTGAGATTTGAAACTGCAGAAAGGACAGTTTTTCACAAGATGAAGAGCAAACAGTGATAGGAAAGGGCATTGGTTTCCCTAATCCCCCCCTCCTGCCTCTTGCCCAAAAATTGCCAGGTTCTCGTGGGGCTGAAGGGAGCCTCCAGGGCAGCAGCGATGCTGGACCAGACTCACTCCCCTTCACATCACACTCCTCAGCATCAGGCATCGCTCTTCTTCCTTGGGCACACTCAGCTTTGAAGAAACCCGAGTGCTTCTGCAATTATCTGCCAGTAAACGTAGGCAGATCATGTGCGGCTGTGCCCAGAGGCCAGCAGTATTTTCTACCTCTTCTCAAACACTTATTTTGCCTCATAAAACACATTCAAGTGGTTGCTGGGCTGCAGGCAGCTCCAAGGGTCACCCCCACACCCATGCAGCCAAGCAGCAGCCCTGCCAGTTTTGGGAGGATGAGACCACAGATAACCCCAGCTTTGCACAGTCCTGATGTGCTTGAAGATTCATGTAATCAGGGGCTGACAGTAATCAATTAGCTGCTTTAAGGAGGCATGAGTCTGATTCCTGCTTCCCCAGGCTGTGCTGAAGAGCTAAGCCCAGGCAGCGTGCTGTGGCAGAGGGCTGCAGCAGGAACCTTGTCCTCCAATTTATGGGGTCTCCCCCTTACAAGACACCTTGAAGCAACCATACCCTGGGAGTTATCCTTTATCATTGCCAGTTTTCTCCCTCACCGTGTCTCATAACAGAATTACATCAAGAACTGCGATGAGAGATGGGAGGAAAAATCAAACCCTTTGATTTCCCAATACCCTCTGCTATCAGCCACTGTGGTTTCTCAGCATGAAGCAGGTTTGTCCTTCTCCCATGGCAGGATCTCCTCTTTTGGTCCTGGATATCACCAAAGCTATGGCCTCACACGCCTCTCATGCTTGTCCATTGGCCTCCACATGGTCCATCACAATGCAGTGGCTCCTGGCTTGTTTATTCCTGCCATCCCACCCCAGCAACAATCCTGGTTCAACATTAACTTGCATGCTATCTACCACTCCTTATCGCAGTAGTGCTTGGCTTCTGTGCTTCAGATACTTTCCCTGTGTTTGTGTTACCACCATCCTGGAGCCCAAGCATACTTCTGCTGCAGCCAGCACCCTGCATTCCTCCTCATCGAGAGGGGACAGGTGACCAACAAAGCAGATAGGTGGGGATTCAAAACCTAATGGTTAACACAAACAGAAGGTGATTTGAGCTGTGCTGTCTGGCCGTGGTCACTGGTAGTGTCATAGCTGTAAAAACACATCTTAGAGCAACCAGAGAAATGATGACTGAATTTATGGGGCATAGAAGATGATATTAAACCTTAGCAGAACTTCAGAGGAGCTGAGCTGACAAACTAAAACCCCTTCTGCTTGTAAAAATTCCCAGAGAGACAAAGATCCACAAACTATTAGACTACAGACTATTCCTCAGAGAAGAGGTGATTTTATCACTGTCTGGTTGGTGGGACTGAAAGAGGCCAAGGGGAGAGTAGTCTTGTGTGGACACACCAGTGGGTAGAAGATCACCCCCAGGAGACATGCTCTGCTGCATCTCAGGCTTTTTCTTTAGCTGCTGTATCGTAGACCCAAAGGTTTTCCTTTCCTCCACACACTACAGAAAAAGTCATGTTGTAACATGGAACACTCTTCAATAGACATAACAAAATATCAGCCTTCTTAAAAACCAGGACTGATCGTCCCATCTTTAACAATTCTCTTCTTATGTTCCTCTCATCCCACAAATGGGATCGTGAGCTGTTTATTTCTGGCTCTTCCTCACAAACGTTGCTCTCAAACGAGCCTCTTGAAAGGACTAAATGGGAAAGCACCAGATGTACGATGTCCTTAAAGAGCTCCAGCAGTGGGAGAATGACCGAGGGCTGGCATAGGTTTCTGCCTTCTTTCTCACCAAGCCCAAAACCACAGAGCACTTCAAGCCTGGGTATTTCTGCGACCTCTGCAGAGCAAAACCACCACCTTGCTGCTTTCATCTAGTAACGCTGCTGAATGCTCCTGAAGCATCGACAGCTGAAACCCATCTCCCTTTCACGCCTCTATAATTTCTGAGCGAGGACAGAAAATTATAAGCTACAGCCGATGTTACAGGATAAAACAAATTGCAGAAAGCAGGGAAGGGGCAGCACCATGTGCACTCAGACACCAGCTCCTCCAAGGACAGCCTCTCCTTTGCTTCTCTCACATTGTACCAGGAGAAGAACTTCTCTGTCTTTTCACACCTCCCAGCTGGTGGCCGGGTCTCACGTGATGAAGCAACCAGCCTTTTCCCAAAAGTGAAGTCGCATCGTCACGTTTACAATGACCTCAATTTCTGCTGAGCCTCTTCCAAAACAGAAGTCAAGCCAGAAAAAGACCCAAAAATCATGACAGGGACCTAAAGGCATCAGCATGCAACATACAGCCCCTTCTACCATAATCCCCTTCCCTCCAAACCCACCCTATCTCATGAGGACACATGTTTAAAATAGCTCAGTGGGCATGAAGTGTTTTAGAGCCAGGATCTAAATGCTGCATTGCTGCCCAAGGGCAGAGTTTGGCCCATCGTTTCTGTCCCTGTTGCCTGGGTTGTGATTTTTTTACCCTGGGCACATCCTGCTTGTGGACTAAGGGCAGGGGCGAAGTTGTTTGGTGATTCATTCAGCGTCGTGAACTCCCTATTGGTGAGTGCTGGACAAGGGCCATTCCAAACATGGTCCCTCCTGAGAAACCCAGCAGGCAGGTAGGGCTGGAGGCTTCTCACTCAACCTCATGGGAAGGATTTCATAGAATCATAGAATGGTTAGAGTTGGAAGGGATCTTCAAGATCATCCAGTTCCAACCCACTTGCCCTGGGCAGGGACACCTCCCACCAGACCAGGTTGCTCCAAGCCCCATCCAGCCTGGCCTTGAACCCCTCCAGGGATGGGGCAGCCACAGCTTCTCTGGGCAACCTGTTCCAGGGTCTCACCACCAAGCCAGGAGTTTGGCTGGATGGATTAACCCTTGCTTGCTTCATAAAATGGGCTCCGTGAAAAACAGGTATCTTTTTTCTCACCTCTCTAATTTCTTCTGTGATTGGAGACAGCTATGAATCAATGAAAGTGTCTTCATCGATCACCCTGCGTGGTTTTCGCTGGATAGAAGATTGAAACGCTGAATCCTTCATCGCCCAGTCCTTTCCATGGTGAGGTGTAAAATGTTTCCTAATTTACGTCAGGTTACGTGAGGTTTAATCCCAGAGGGTACAGTCTCCTAGCAGATCAGGTCACAGTCTCATATATCAATCTGGAAATTTGCCCTGGTTCACCCCAACATTTCCATAGTTCAGGTTCTCTGATGAGTCCTAATTGCTTCTCCCCTGCCTCCCACCTCTGGAGTGTTTCTATCAATCAGATGGGCTTGTACATATATAAAAAAAGAAACACCACCACCACTCCCTCCCCCCCAAAAAAGTTTGTATTTACAAGTTTAGTCTTGTACTGTTGGAATTAGACTTTAATTAGGTCAGTCATGTTCCCCTGGTAGGGTATGAATGATAATGCTGGAAAACAGACAATTTATAGAGACCCAAAAATAACTCATCCTGCTGTTTCGTGAGAAAGATCTGTTTGCTTTGCCCTGTGCTAAGGACATTTACAATCAAGGCCACTTGGGCACAATTGATACCAGTGACACAAACCACAGCTTGGTCTCACAGGCGAAGCCTGTGCCTCAATTTCCTCCTACCAAAGGAGGGATATTAATCCCTCCCAATTTGACGGGGCTGTGGTGAGGTCACCTGGGTTTCTAAGGCATTTTATCACTCTTGACATGAGGCCCCAAGCTATGTAACAGGAGTGTTTTTTTCAGACCTGCCTTTCAGCCTTATCTACACCCTCTGCCAGGTGCACAAAGTGCATACACTGGGATAAACTCAGGTAATTAAGGCTCAGGGTGACAAACCACCACCCCCATGGCTTGGCCACTGTGTGCCAAGTCGCTTTGCCAGGGTGCCTGTCGGAACCAGGTCAGCACAAAGGGTGAACTAAAGCCCCTAGAAGTTGCACAACGTGGGGAAGTACCTTTGGATAACGTCCTGGGTGTGGGTGGCTTCCTCCTCTGACACATTCCTGTCACTGTCATGCACTAAGAGTTCGCAGTTTGCCCATTTCTCCATATCTAGGTGCAGATTCTCTGGTGGGGCACTTGAGTTCCCTGGTTTTGGCGCTGCTGAGCAATTTGCCCTGTAGAACTTTAGAGAATGGAAAACTTCACGCATCAGACTCATCCGACTTGGGATTATCCTAACTCATTAACGAGCTGTGATGAACATGCCAATTGACTACCTAATGAAGGTCTCTACCGGCCTGGGAAGCCAGCGGCCACGTTGCCTTGCCTCAGAGGGACGTGCCCTGCATTTCCAAAGGAACAAAACAGCAAAGCGAAAGGACTCCTGTTGTTGGGGCACAGTGAAAATGAACAAACCCCAACAAAAATATATGCTCAGATAAAGTTCCTCTTGCCTTTGTGGCAAATGCAGGTTTAAAATGAAAATAATCGGGCAGGCAAGAGGAGGAGAGAAAAAACACAACCAAAACCCAAAAGGCAGGCTTTAAAAAAAAAAAAAAGAAGAAGAAAGAAAAGGAGTGAGGAGAAAAATAAATAACTCCGCAGCAAAAATGCAGGGGGAAGAAGAGGAAACAAATGAGACAAATAGCAGGAAAAGGGTCAGTAATGAAAGCCCAGATTAGTCGATTCAGTCAAGCCATTGCTTGTGCTGTTCAGGGCAGGGCTGGAGGCCAATCTGTTTTCGCCAGTATTGTTTAGGCTACAAACGCCGTGGCAGATTTCCCATCCACTCCTGTGTTTATGCCCGTGCTCCACTCCCGACCACAAAAACAGGCACGAAGGAAACGCATCCTGAGAAGAGTAAGGGCTGGAAGGGGGAGGATGATAACGCTTCAGAGCTGAATGACCTCAAAAAAGCACTTCTGCATCTTACGGCAATTTCGCAGAATAACGTCTCACTCACGAAACGCTGCGGCCTGAGGATTTTCATCTTCAAACCAGATTCATTGATACCTCTGGGTTATTACGAGCTACTGGCCACAGAGGGCTGCCTGTATTTATACAACACTGCATTATTTATATTACCCCTTTCAGGAGCAGGAAAATACAAGTTAGCAGTTTGATTCCCCATCACCACCACCACTCGGAAAACATCGATTTCTCGCCCTCATTTCTCCCACCAGAGCTCCAGCCGGCCTGTCGATGGTTAGTTTACTTCTCTAGGCCAGATGCTTGGCTGGTAAAAAGCACCAACAACCACCCTGAAATACCAGAGCTGCCCTGGTTTCCACTCCCTGGGATCAGGTCCAGTCTCCCCAAAACCAGGATGCTTGTGGGAACCCAGTAACAGCTGCTACGACGCTGCAGGGGAGGACAAATATTTGCAAGAGAATGAAGGTGTACAAAATAGTGGTCCCATGGGTTTCCAGTTCCAAATGGGTTTTGATTCACCCATATTCAGGATCCAGAGGAAGTTTATCACCACAAAATAATAAACTATTTAAGGCTGATCAAATTTTGGATGGAAACTATTTGAGAATGCCATTTCAGCTGAGAAGCAGCAGGGGATTATAAGGTTTTACAGTGCAGAACTAACAGCGAGGAATTTCAGCCCATTTGCAGCATCCTGAGCTGTTAACTCATGAGCAGGCTGGCAAGGCACCCAGAAACATCTTCAAGCCAAAAATAATGGAAGAGGCTGGAAAATATTCCACCCCCCTCCTCCCCTCCACACACATCTCGCCAAATAAATGTACCAAGGACACACACATTTCAAAAAGGGTTCTTTTAATTAGAAGCAAGTTTGCAAAAGAAGAAATAACTTTCTCATATAAAATAGTGGAGTGGTGAAAGTGAGGCTAACAAGAGGTGTGGAACAAAAATCCAGGGCAAATCCCCAGGGAGACACTGAAGTAAAAGCGAGGATCCGACAACCGTAGTACACCGAAGGTTAACTCAAACACAGCCGTGGAAGGTGGTCCTACCCCTAAACTGGCAGCAGATACCACCCCAGAGGATGGACTCCATCCCAAGAGTGGTAAAGTGACCGGCTACAAACTCACCATAATATGGTATTCTTGCACCTTTCTGCTACCTGAGAGCTCCCACTGCGCCGTGAAGGATCCCAGCACCGTTCAGGAGCTCAACGATATCAAGGGGGCAGCTCTGGTGGCACTGCCCAGGTGCACCACCTGAAGAACACCACCACACCGTGTTAACAGAAAGGTTTCATTCCCAGATCTAGAGAATCGGACATAAATGGGAAAACACTTCGATATAAAGCTCTGTAACCCCATTCCAGTCTCTATATCCAGTGAGTCAAGCCCCAAGAAAGTGCACAGTGATCAAACAGCATCAAAATAATGAATTTCCTGCCAAGTCTTGTGGTTCCAGGACCATTCCAAGTGGGGAGGTGGCAGCTCTGAGAAGATAGAGAAATTCTGAGTCAGAGCCTGAATCTCAAGTCTTAATGGAATTTCACTCCTTGTTCAAACATCTCTCACCTATCCCGTGCGTCACGTGTGTGCTTATTGGTTGTGGCTCTCTGCTACTGGGAGCGGCAAACTTTACTCTTTCACAAAGTTCAAGCTGACTGTATTTGTCTGGGAGGGCTGGGAGTGGAGATGTCGGGGAGAAGAGAAGGAATCCAGAAATACAAAGAACTGAAGGGACTTGTTCTGTGGAGCCATTGAAGGCCCATGCCCAGCCCAACGTGTTTAGTCTCGGGGTGAACGTGCTCCTAATTCAAGTGTGGTTTTTTGTACGGCGGTTCCAATGGATACTGTACAACCACATGGCCATGCACGTGGCTTTGTGTGAACACCACAGCAACCTACGTCTCCCAATGTGACCTCTAGGAACGCCGTGATGATGTATGGACTCCACACATGCTGGCAAAAAACCTATAAAAACAACCTTAGGGGAGGTGCAGGAGCTCCAGGCTGAATGAAGCTGTTTCCAGTACTACCTGCCCATCCCAAACTCTTCTGTGGTGGCTTTTCCTCTCCAAATATAACCCCTCATTGCTTGTACCCTTCTGGCTGCTATTGATAAAGGAGATCACTAAAGATAGGAGGTCACGGGATCACATTCAGCCTTACATACCACAGATTTCTAGGACTTCAAGATTTCTAATGGCCCTAGCAGAGGTTATCTTTCTTGTGGCTTTTTTTCTGTGTGTTTTGTTTTAAATTTTCCTGATAAATTCCTCTTCTAAAAGGATTTTTCTGAAACAATTTGCCCTGCTTATCTGAAAGCAGCAAGTGGGAGAAGACACCAGGGCTCTGTATGTATAAACAGCTATCTCTCCTCCCTTTGTGGGGAGCAGATTGGATAATCTTTGGATGACCCAATGGATTTCTTGAGGGGAAGCAATGACAAGGATAATAAATGTATCCCATGTCAAGACAAACTCGGATATTTATTCTAAACAATTGCTACAGCAGCTTCTGGCAGAGACCTGGGTATAAGCAGGAAAAATGAGATCTTGGCCCATCTGCAAAGCATCACTGGCTTTAACATGCAAAATCAAAAGGAAAAGAAAATCCTTTTGGGTAATGGATTAGTTTCTTTCTCTGTATAGTTTTTTTTTTTTTTTTTCCTTCTCTCCAGTAATGCCAACTGTTTCCAAAAGTGGGATTGCTGGCCACAGTGTGATTCCTTTAGTAAATGCTGATGAAATCCTTCGCTCTGCACTCTTTCTTTCTCCCTGCCCTCCCCACCAAGGGAGGGGTGACTCCCAAGACCGGGCTGGGGGGGGAAAAGGGGGGGAAAAAAAAAGTCTGTCACTGATGGAAGTAAGAGAGTGCCCTCTCCTGTCCCTTCTCACCGCTGCTACTCGCACCCCAGCAGCGCTGGGTCGTGCACCAACATCACAGCACTGAAACACAGGAAAGGAAAATATTCCACCCAAAAGGGTGTGGATTATGGTGGGGCGGACACACCACATGTGATGCAAAACTTTGGGGGGCTATAATGCTCCATGTAGAGTGGGCTGGAACAGTTACAGCTCCTGAACATGATTTAAGGTAAGGACAGCCCGAGGTGTGGTACAGTTGGGAGTTGCCAGGAGCATTGCTGATGGTGGTGGCATCTCAGCCCTGGGAGGATGGTGAAGACTTGGGCACTTTTTTCCTGCAGGAAATTGGGTATTTCCATGGCTATTGCATGAAAAATGAGCTTCTATTAAACTGTTCCCTGAAATGTCTCCCTTGATCATTTCATGATGCTGTTTTTATTTTTTAATAACAGCCACCAAGAGACCTGAGACACACCGGGAAATAAATAAATAGATACACATAAAAACATCTTAAGAAGGTGTTTTAAATATAAGTTTTCATTTTTCAACACTGTTCTGAACGGGAAGATGGGAACAGAAGTGGATGTGATGGGTGAAGTTATTCTAACATGACAACTAATGTTTAAAAGTCATATTTCAAGGCTGTGATTCCCAAAGATTACAGCTATGAAATAGAGCTTTCTTGCTACCTGATGGAGTGTTTCCTTCCAGATAGAACAATTATACCTGATATCTGAGGTAAATAAAACCTACCCATTCATCATATTTTACAAGCACAGCATGTTATCAAGAAGGCAGAGGCATACATGTATGTAGCTATACAAGATCCTGGGCAGCAGAACACACATCCTACACTCATCTTAGTGTGTCCTAAGGGACAGGGACAGGGACAGGACAGTCCATCTCCACGCTCTGCAGTTGCCCTTGTAAATTAAACCCACATGTAAGAAAAGCCATCTCCTAAACAAAACATAACCCAGAGGGGAAACAGTATGGACTAGAATGGAACTGAAATACCTTTGTTTGGATCAACAGGTCCTAAAGGAATCACACCTGACCTGTTATTACGGCGGCAGTCAGAAGAAAAGGGCCACACAGCCAACTCTGCGGGTCCTCAGGCTTTTTAGTTGCAGATGTTGTGAGAAAAAAGGAATAGACTCTTCTCCTCCCTTTGTACAGATCGTGCTGCTCCCCGGAACAGTGGCCACAAAGTCCATTTCCTTCATTCCCTGTGGTTTCCTTGCTTTTTTTTGCTCAACGTGGTATCAAATCAGCCCCAGGGAGTAACTGCATCTTACACCAGTTCAGGTCTGGCAATATTCAGGAGATACAGAGCTACTTGCACTATGCTTTCCTTTGGAGCAAAATCTTCAGTGTTTGATCTACTTTCTACTAATCTATATCCCTAAGTCCTTCGTGGTCCTTGAAAGGCTCCTCCTGTAGCACTACCTTTCATACCTGTTGGATAAGCATCATTAAAATTCCAACAGCGATTGCATTGCTATGCCACATGAATATAAAACAAGGTGTTTAAAAATATGTAATCTGATGCAGGAAATAACAGAGGGGAAAGAAAACAAACCAGAAAGTGACGCAGATAATTTTGTCTAAGAAACAAAAAACTCAAGACTGAAAACAAATTTTTGTCAGTTCAGTAATTAAAGCAAAGTCCATATGGCTTAAGAGAACAGTCAAAGTGCACAGAAGGCAGTGGGTTTTTTGTTTGCTTTGCATTCCTCTTCGCAGTAAGCTCCACGTCATCCTCTTTGGAGCCCCTTCTCCATCCCACACACACTCCATCCCACATCCTCCCCAGGTGCAGAGAGGGGGATGGTGTGCAGGGTTTTGGCTCAAGCCCATATCTTTGCATCTCTCTTGCTGTCTAATGAGCTCAGAAGCCCTTAAACACACCCACTGGAGTTTTTGGTTTTGAACTTTTTTTTTGTTTTTTGTTTTTTTTTCTGGAGCCTTTGGAGAGGAACAGCGATCCAGTGCCAAAGCCATCCAGAATCTGTATGCACCAAGAGCAGCAGTGCTCAGAGGCAGTGCCAAAGAGTAAAAGCAATTCTGAGACCGTTTGCCCTGTCCAAGAAGAAGGGTGACAGCAGGGCTGAGCTTGCCCTTGGACCTCCCCCCTGAGGTGAGGTGCCAGTAGGTTGCTTCTAAGCAGCCTCCAGGGGCAGGAACAGGCAGCCACTGTCATCAACACCAGGCTGGTTTCAACAACCTGCCTTGAAGCCACCACCACCACCACCCAGTGCCACAGCTGTCCTGCATCCCCACAGCAGGATACTGATTTTTTTCTGGCTGACCTACACCCACCCAGGAGGAAACACCAGACACTGGAGTGGCAAGGACTTGCCTTCTTCCAAATTCACCTTTCAGTCTCCTGCGGGGAAAAGTCTGGTGATCCAGGACTGTTGCTATGTCCAAGGGCTGGACTTGGGATTCCTTAAACCCCTGACAGCTTCCTTGTGAGTAAACAACTTGCTGCTAAACGTGACAGACTCAGGAAACAGGACAGAAAAGAAGAAAACAAAAAGGGAGCTATACAGAAAGATGGAAAATAAACTAAAAATCCCCTCTCTTCTTTCCAAAGGTTGTAGCTTCAAGCGCACAAAGCAGCTCGTAAATGAGCACAAGGTCATTCATGAACCTAATGCCTGAAAACCTGGTTAGCTGTATTTGGAGACACTTTGTTGCTTCTCCCAGATATGAAGCTGAAGAATCAATAAAAGGCACCTGTGGACACCAAAACTCACCCAAGCCTGTGTGACATGTCTTTGTACTAAAAAAAATAAAATCAAACCAACCCAGCTATGTTGTACTTTCTTTACAGGCCAGTAAGCAGCACCACAGAGTCTTGGTGAGAAAGGATGCTCAGCTTCTATTGACAGGGCAGGATAACTTCCATGATCAAAAACCTCATCAACTAACAGACTCTCTAGCTTGTTACCACAATCTTAATTGAAAGATTCCTCTGGCTTGCTGGGTTGTATCCTTTGACTTTTAAAAAATGACCGATTCAAATGGCACATGCAGTCCACGAGGGAGGATGAGAGCCACACCAAAAATAAACTGACCTTGCATCTGAGTTCTTCCCACTTGCTTCACCCACCACTGCCTACAGTGCTCTTTTGGGCCATCTCCTCTTCCAAAGGCCCTGGAGTTGGAATATCTTAAGAATGCAGCAAGTCCCATTTGAACAAGAAGGAAAAGTAGGGTCAATAATTCAGTATAAATACACCAGAAGTGAACCTAGAGCAGACACAGCGACGCAACTGAGCCCACATTGATCAGTCAGTGCTCCCAATGTACAGAGCAGCAATGAGGAGAGGAGAGAGGAGGTGTCTGCTTGTCATGTAAAAATTTGTCCCTTTTCTATGCTTTCCTACTTGACCTTGATGACAGGGAAAAATTAAGAAAGAAAAAAGAAAAAGAAAAGAAAAAAAGTAGAGAAAAAGGAAGAAAAAGGAGCCTGGGAGGTTTTATGTTTTCTCTTCAAATCACATCACAAAGTCACTCATCGCATCTAGGGAATTCACCTCCTTGTTTGGGAATGGGGGGACAGGAGGAGAGGAGAGAAACAAAGAGGGACAAGAAGGGCATGGGACCTGCTTCCTGAAGCAGTGTTACAAAAAGCGGTTAAAAAACCCCTACTATTCACAAGTGGTTAAAATCATCACTTTTCAGAATTCTTCTTTTTTTTTTTAAACAAAGGTTCAGCTAGTTCAGCTCCGTATTTTTAGAGTTGATTGTCTTCAGAAATTAAAAAAAAAAACAACCAAAACCCAAACCAACAACCCAGCCTCATCCGTGTTCCCATCCGTTTCTACCCTGATAGAGAAGTTCCCCACAGTTCACCGCACCGGTCACGCACACACACACAAAGTCACTGCGACGGGTCCCTCCGAGGGACCATCCTCCGACCCCGGCTCAGACAAAAGAGGAGAACCCTGTCACTGGAGTCCGGGAGCCGGGGGCAGGCTGTCCCGTTGGGGTGTACACCCCTCCTGAGCTCTGTGTCGTGATGACAGTCTGGAAATAGGGTTCTGTCTCGCTGGCGGCGCACTCCTCATATCTGTAGGACGTTGGGTGCTTCACCCCTTTCTGCTGCCGCTTCCACGAGTTGTAGTACGTGGGGTCGCTCATGTAATGGTTCACGAAGGAGTGCTTTGGCAACTCGTCTTCATAATCTGAGTCAGTGGCCTGGAGCATCAGGGGGAGGAAAAAAATAAAATAAAATTAAAAAGAAATCAGCCGTTAGCATCTGGGATTTAGCCTGTTCCGCTCTGAAAGAAATTAGAGACAAGTTTAATATCACCAGCTGACAAAAGCGGTAATTTTAGGGCAGGATGGTTTGTGTTGCAAGCGTAATACATGCTGGACAAGTAGAAAAGTGCTGGATGTAGAAAAAAAAAATACAAGCCAGATGTAGGAAAGTGCTGTGGCTCTGGTTTTGCCAGGCTTTGCTGCTAGAGGGAGAGTCCCCCGACAAACGCTGGCAATAAGAGATGCAGAGAAATCCCTTCTAATTCACTGCAGAACGCTGCGGCAGGAGCAGGAGTTCCTGTTCTGAGACAGGATGCAGGGAAGCGTAGAGATGGCACAGGGGAAACCAACAGCTTTCAATCACGTAATCAACAAGACTGCAATTACAGTGGTAATTGAGACTCTCTCTTCTTCTGGACAGAGGCAACACTGTCCCTGCAAACGTGCTGGAGTTACCTGGATGTGCTGCTCTTTGGGGTGCTCAGACCAGGCCACCTTCACAGTTTGGCTTAATTTTAATAATTAGTTATATCACTGAAAGGGAATTAAGCAAAATCAGGGTTGTTTGTTGTTTTTTTTTCTCAGGCAGCTCTCTCTGCACATTCCAGCTGATCATCGGGGGTACAACAAGGCACACAACCAGCGGTGACGGAAGAAAGAAAATGCAAAATCTGGAAGGGAAGAAGTGCCAGGCAGGAGGAGCTGCTTTCTTGGGATGGCTCGGGCAGAGTGCTGTTCTCAGAGCACATCTTACCCCTTGAAACATTTATGCAGGGTGGCTGGGGAGCTTCAAAGCTCCTATCAATATCAAGCAGGAGCTCTAGTAAGACCTAACCAGATAAGCATGGTGCATCTGCCCCTCCTCTGAAGCACGGCTGCCGGGATACAGCTGGAGGAATCACAGAGGGCTCACACGTCTCCTCCAAGCACAGAGACCACGGCAAAGCCTTGGCCGCGGTATCCAAGCGCACATTTTCCTTCTGTTCCCACTAAGGCTCCCACCAGCCACAGCCACATCCTGTACAGCACACAAACATTTACCCAGTCATTTCCATCTCTCATGCCTTCTCTCAAAAATCTCTGATTCTGGTATGCAAAAGCTTTCGTTCCTCTTTTTTTTTGCCCCCTGATAATCCGCATAGCCGATTCCAAAGGCAATTAAATATCAAAGTAGTGGCTGCTGAAGACATACAAGAGGGAGACGGGGAAGTGCAGCTCATAACTGTTAGTTGCTGCAATTAGTTTCAAAAGGTTGGTACCGTTCTGATCTATGACACCACACAGCAAACACACATCCTTCTTGATCCTGCCTGCCACACAACCGGTCTCTCCTCTTCTAAAGCTCCTTTTTAATGGTCTCTAAAGAACAATCCTCAAATGCCTTGCAAACCATCATCTGAAAAGGGCACCGCATCCATCATCCTGCTTCTTTGCCTAGATAGCTGCTTCGATACTATTTCGTGCCCCTTTTCCTGCACAGAGGGTGATGGACAGACCTGAGAAAGATTTTTCCCAGAGTTTTCCAAAAGTCTGAGCAAAGCAGCTCTTTTCAGCTTTGCAAAATTCCCCTTCTCTTCCTTCCCTTCCCTTTCCCCGTGCTTTGGCTCTTTGGAATTATGGAGTTTGATTATTTTTAAGACTGCAGAGCTTCAGGTGCCTTGACAAGTAATTACCACTACAACAAAACCCTACCAGCATTAAATAATTATTCCAGAAGGAACTCAGCAAGTCTCTCTCCTAGAAAAACAGCTCCTTTGCAACCAGCTGCCAGGCTCGGGAAGCCAAAACCTGACTCCTGCCGAAGACCTTCCCAGGTTTTTGTGGCACGCCTGGAATATCCCCAGATTTGGACCGTTTCGCAGCCCGTGGGGGCAGGGAGCAGCTCCAGAGCTTTGGCACCGCTGCAGGGAACATCCTGCCAGCTCTGCCCTGTCTATTTTTGTAAGGGACTCCAAGAAGAGTGGCTCCAATGGCTGCAGATGTGGCAGCAGGCTGGTCCACAGCTGCAGACACAACCAACTTTGCCTGCAGACCCCAAGATCCCCAAATCCACGCCTCCTCTGTTCTTATCATGGATCAAGCTGCTGCAGTTTGCGCCAGCCTTCATCTCCAAACATTCTGCTGCAGCTCCATCATCTAATGTTAAGGTAAAGAAGTGCCTGGGGAGCTGGACGATGATGTGGGCATCCAGAAGAAAAGTCTCTGCATCCCAAGGAGAGGCTGGTGGTTATGGATCGCTCACCTGTGGAGTCTCTGTCTCTGAAGATGTTCAAAACCCACCTGGTCAAGTTCCCAGCCAGCCTGCCCTAGGTAGACCTGCTTTGGCAGTGAGTTGGACTAGATGATCTCCAGAGGTCCCTTCCAACCCTGTATCATTCTGTGGTTCTGTGTGAACTCCTCCAGCTCTCACGGATGTCCTCACTCCATCAAAGACACAATGTGACTGCTGCCCTCACCGTGTCTTCTGACTCCTTCCTCAATCCACTGTCACTTGGACATGCTCAACCACCCCCAAAGAAACAAGCCCCCACTGAAAAGGTGGACCACAGCCAAGCTGAGGTGTCATAAACACACAGAGAAAAATCCCCACAAACTTCTAATGGCTCCTTACTGGTCTGCCTGATGTCCTCGTAGACACAGAGATGCATAAAAATAACTAAAAGTCTGGAAGCTCTGAGAAGAAATGCTGAGAAAAGCTGTATCCAAAAGACCGACACATGAGTTGATAGCTATAATAATACTGATGCAGCCACTTGATTTCTGTCCATCGCTAGCAGAAAAATACTCACCCACAAAACTAATATAATTTCTGTACCTGAGCCAAGTCCTTTTGAGACTGCCAGAAGTCAACGTCATCAAGAGGAGAAATACTGGGAATGCTTTTAGATAGGCGGCTGCTGGCAGTTGAAATGCAGCATCCCTTGCCATGAACAGAAAGAGGGAATTTAAAACAGTATCACCTGCTGATAATCTGCCCGCTAATTAGTCCATTATACCAACTGAAAGGGAACACTAATTTGGTGTAAATAAGGCCAGTGCCTTTCAGAAGCCACTTATGTGAAACACATATAGCTGCCCTTCTCTTCGGCCTTTCACCATCGTTAGCGCTGATGCTGGAAAGGGTAACCGACTTGTCAGTGTAGGTACAACGTGTTTTCTCTGTGGTTCCTTCAGAACAGGCAGGAACTGACTATTCTGCCCATGTTTCTAAAGTATCTTCTAAGGTCTGCTCAGAACAAGGTACTAATAACCACCCTTACCAGGAAGGAATTCTCTAAATTGCCATCCCACATCCCTCTCTGCCCTGATGAAAATCAAGGAGTAGCAAGATAAACTTGTTTTGCATGACAATGCAGACAGCTTATACTAGAGGATTACTTTTTAGTGGTTTTTAAACTATTGAGTAAATAGAAATGCTGCAGGGCTTTTTGCTTTGTTTTCAGTTTTCTCCCTTCCCTGCATCTGTGGCTTTGTTACCTTGGAAACCTCCATAGGCTGGAGCCTGATTGGATGTGTGGTGACATTACAGACTGTCAACCAAAGGTGCATGGATGCCTACGAAACAACAAATACAGAAAATGAGAGGCTATTTGAGTATTTTATTGGGAGCACAAAATGCACAGGTGCTGCTCAGAGGCAAGTCAGCCCCCAGAGCTGGCAAGCTTAGCCAAGGGGAAATATGAAAATACTTCCAATTATCTTTTTTTTTCTTTAAAGTGACTGCAGAAGAAACAACCTTTATGAGATTATTCCTTAAAAAACGTAGATGGCAGCAGTTTCTTTTGGTTGACATTAAATGAACATGCTGTAACAGAGACGTGGTAATCTAGTAAGCAAAGATTTCTCCAGACATGGGAACTCTTGCTTATTTAATGCGTTACCTGCAGCTGGTTACCACGTGGTGCCCAACTTGTCAAAACTACTGAAGAACTTTATGGGAAACAAATTAAATCACATCCCCTATGAAGTGTTAAGTGGAAATTTATAATATCTTCCCACAGAGCTGAGAAAGCAAAAGTCAGTGAGCCTGCAGACAGCAGCTGGGGAGACCAGAGCGTGGCCAGTGTTTGGCACAGACTGATAATGTGGGCAATCTGTGAGAGTATTATCTCCTGAAAACAGTTTTCGGGAGACCACAAGGACATATGAGAACACACACACCCCCCCCACCCTCCCCTTCCCCTCCTGTAAAACTGCTCTTCCATGGCTGGATGACACCGCAGATACATCATCAAATTTCTGTACATGGTGAACACCAAATTTCTTCAGATTATCTGTCCAGAGCCTCGTCCACTTGACTCATTACCTAAGAGTCTATTATTATTAATCATTTAGAAATTACACTCTTAGCACTCTCTTGCTCCATACCTGCCAATTAAACTACTTTAACCTCATTAACAGGACTGGTGCTTGGTTTTCATGACATGGACTAAGTTAACCACTTGATTTATGAATATTGAGAGCACTTCTTGGTCTGCTTGATTTTTCTCTTTGTTTCTCTCTTGCTCTCCTCATCAGGAGGGAGTGGGGAGGAAGGCTCCCAGGCAGCTGTGTTCTAAGTCCAGTCAGTCAGCCCAAGAGTTTCTTGTGCTCAGTAAACCCCATGAGACTTGAAGCCAGTGAGCTTCCCTTCTTTTCCATATAAAATCTTGACACCCCGGGCAAAAGGGGTAAGACTAAGCAGGAACAAGATGATGTGTGGGTTGAAAGCAAAAAATACAGGTTTTTGGCCTTGCCTGCTCTTACGTACATCATATTATGTGGAATTGAAGATCCACGTGAAGATGTGTTAGAGAAAAACAGCATCAGGATTCCCTGTGCTGCAGAGGACCAAACTTGTGTAGAGCTCTTATATAAAATGATGCGTTTAACTCTTCATGGAATGGAAAACATTTCTGCCTGCTAAGAGAGATGGAAATTCTGAAATTCTCACAAAACAGAGCGCTTCTGTTAAGGTCTCCTTTGAGAACAAAAACAAAAAGAACAGAAAAGATAAACAGGAAGAGCTAATAGGTACAGGAATACTTGAAAAGAGAGCGGTCAAACATCTATACCCACCTCTGCCCCAACCCACCCTCACCTCCTGTCTGTACCAGTCAACATAAACAGCATTTTCAGGCTGATCAAAAGGCAGCATCTCCTATTGCTACCTCTACTGGGAGCGTATTAACATTTCATGCCTAAAAGCACTCCCCACCACGAGAAAAAACAAGCATCAAAGACATTATACAGAAGGGCTGCATATCTAAGCCCCAAGGAGAAATGGGAGGCACATTTTGTTCACATACCCACATGCACACGCAGATTGACAAAACCACTAGAATCTCAATTGAGACCTTTAGGCTCGACTGCAATAACTCGGTAAATAAATAATATTAATAATAGCCTGAGAAAAAGAAACAAAAAAAATGGTTTTCTTCTCTGCTGTACAAACAGCTCACACAGAAGGCAGTAATGACACCCTGCGAGTAGACTCTTGCACGTTACCGGGAAATACCACACGGGACGCAGAAATTAATGTCAAAAGGTGCCAGTGCTAAATTCATGATCATGCTCAGCAAACTGTTTTAATGACAGGTTTAATGCTGGGTTGTTACAGTGACATGACCAAAGCGTTATGGGTTTAATCTGGAGGGTAACGCTCATGTGTGGCAGAGACAGCAGCTCCAGCTACACACCACGGAAAGCTGCTGGAGCGATGGGTCGGCCACGGGGCAGCACAAAGCAGCAGGCTGTCCGTGGTAATTAGCAGGAGGTGAGAGCTAGGTAGCCAGGAAAAGCAGCTGTAGCTGCAGGTGCAGAAAAGCTCCAGATGAAAACTGTCATCTTCTTTCTCTACTTGCTGCTCTTGATTTATTCTCGCTGGAAGGGTCAGCTTTGGAGCGGTTTGGCCCACTGCTCGCTTCTTGCGCTGTCAGTTCAGATTCGTCAGGATCTCAGCTGACAACACACGGTTTTAGAGACAGACATACCTTTCTGGATATGCCTGGAAGACTGTCTGTTTGTGCCTGGTCACTGCGGGGCTTTTAGAGACCACAAGAGCTTTCTTAAAGGGGATATAAGAGACACAATGCATAATGCTGGCAAATACCCACCTTCCTTGGAGAACAGAGTCTAGAGACAACCCATGCAGAAGGTTCCTCTTGAGCTAGAGTAAGGGTGCATGGTGGGATGTTCAGAAACCCAAATGTTGGGCTCTCACAGACACTGACGTGTACCCCCTGGCAGGTTTCTCAAGCCCCACTTACTCCCTTCTGCAAGAGAGGCAGCAGTTCTCACCACGCAAGATGACTCTTCTGAATCACGGTGTTTGCCAGAGCTGTCTCAAAAAGGCACCATGAAAACTTCAAACCACAGCCATACTTCAGTCATGCAATAATCCAAAGAGCATCCCACCTTATCCAGACGGGAGCTGCAGCTGGCTGATTATTTTGTGGCATGTATACCTTTTCCCAGAAGAGCTCCAAGTTTGCAGCCCGCAGGCAGAAGGGGATGTGCGGCCCCTTCCAGAGAGGTCAGCACACACTGGCTGACTGATTGCACTTGTCTTTCTACATAACACTGAAAAACCATGAATACCTGCCAAGGCCAGGTCTGGAATCTGCTCTGCCTGGGTCCTGCTTGTCATTTTTCCCTTTGACATTTTAGTTTTAAGAAGTGATGCGAACAGCCCGGTGAACCAGACATTTCAAAGTCCCCAAGACAGACAAAGAGTGACACCACAGTACAATGCAGGTATGGGATTGGAACTTCAGAACTTGCCAGGGTTTGCCAGGGAAATGAACATCTGCAGTGACTGCACAACATCTGGCAAGGCAAAAGGAAACCCTTACCTCCGACTCCGACACTTCTAAGGGCTTCTCATTCAGGCCCAAGCCCTCGGTCAGCACAGCCCCATTGTACTTGTTGCAGATGTCCTCATCAGAGTAGTGCAGCCCCCCTGGGCTTGGGCGGGGAGGAGACCTAGGAAACATAGAGGGTGAGCATATTGGATGTTGTCATTTCTCTGAAATGTCACAATTAAATCATGCCTAGAAGCCAGACTCACAACCTGGGGCAGTGACTTAGGTGTTGAAGCCCTGCCTAGGTCCTCCAGACAACAGTCTCTCCCCTTTGTCTAGTTAATAGTTGCTTGAAATTGGATTAAAAGCCATTTCCAAGAATGTAGTGTTCTTACCTGGTTCCATTCTTCTTTGAGAAGGTGCTCTTGATGTTCAGGTGTCTGCTGTTAAGCTCCAGAGCAGTGAAGCCTCCGTTATCCAGGGTGACCGACTCTTCCACATTGGAGATGGTTTTACCTGGAGCCAGGCAAGCAAAGATTCAGCTGAAACAAAGGCACTTTCCCCCCCAAACACAACCATAAGAGCTAATTTTTCGTTCTTTGTGTTTTAT
Source organism: Thinocorus orbignyianus (assembly GCA_013400375.1). Lineage (NCBI taxonomy): Eukaryota > Metazoa > Chordata > Aves > Ciconiiformes > Thinocoridae > Thinocorus > Thinocorus orbignyianus. Next base: position 319,337 of record VXBW01006791.1, read on the forward strand.
TACATCATTAATTATTTGAAAATCTCTTTTCTTACTGGCAAATGACAACAGAGTGGAGGAGAGCAGTTTATCAGGAGTGTGAATGGGCAGAAAGAGCCAAAAGAGGGGAAAGGAGGAGTCATGGATGGATGCATTTCATTCAGAGGTAAGTATCTAAAATAGTGCAGATGAACTGGGCTCCAGAAGTGCTTATTCTCATCTTTTGGCTATAAATATAAAGCAGGTGACTCATTCAGGTGGCCGCCAAAGATGTTCTAAATCAGGTGCTGTGAATCCCATTCATGCTGACTGAAGCAAAGCAAGAAAAAGTAAAAACAGGAAAGGCAGAAAAAGAGGAGGAAAAAAAAAAGCAGGAAAGAAAGTAATAGATAGGTAGGGTAAGCAAATGGGAAAAAGATGTCAGAGCTGTAATGAGGATAAGGTATAGATGTGAGAAATCACTGGACAACGTAAGGCAGGGAAAAGGACAGGGGACTGGAAGAAGAGGGAAAATATAGCAAAGTATATTATTTCTTGTGATCAAATATAGCAAGAGCTTATTCTCTCCCGTGCTCATTCTTTGTAATCCCAAAGGTGTGAGCTCAGCTCGTGTCCCGGGGAGAAGGACCGGTTGCATATTGCCACTTTGCAGCAGACAGGTACTTTATCCTCAGCTTCAATTTCAGTGCTACATTAAGACTCAGTGTGAACACTGATATCTGACAGCACAGGTCAGACCTGTCTTTTCATGTCTGTCCCCCAAACACAGAGCAAAACTAAGAAGATGAGAGATTTCCTATGCGCTACGCATACAAATACGTAATAGTATTAACTTGGTAAAATGCCACAGTACTCATATGTCTTCTATCTCATGGGATTGAAATCTGATTTTCTAACACTTGTTAGAAGTGAATTATAAAGAAAGAAAAGATCATCACTTTGGGACTGAATTACTAAATACCGCTGGAAGACTCCTTCATTACATGAATCCCTAAGAATGGGCAGTGCAAAGACCATCCACCTGATCCTACTCATTAATGTGCCTTTTTTTTTTTTTTGGCACCTTCTGGCATCAGAGCAATTTCTTGCTGGAGGTGGAAGAGGATATCAGAGAAATACACGTGTGAACAACCCCTCCAGGACTCCATTATATCAGGAGAAGAAAAAGTGAAAACAATGTTCAGAGCTCAAGAACTGGGCGTCTTGAAAGGGACCTATTTTAACATTCCTAGTTACAGAGCAGGTAGCTGCTCTTTCCTTTCAGAAAGGAGACCGGTAAAAATTGTAACTAGTGGAAAATTCAAAGCTTTGTGCTCATTATCCCTTGGTCCAGATAACCAAGACATCTCATAGAGGCTTGTCCCCCAGCCCAGCAACTGCAGCTTTCCTTATGGAACCAATGTAAGATGCAGAGCACTATTTAACATAAAGGAGTTGTTGGATAGTGCTCACACACAGGCCTGAAGTATTTGCATTGGGTACAGTCTTGGAAAAGCAGAATCTTTCTCCTTCTTTTCCCCATCTATCAGGGAGTGATGACAAAGCTAAATGAACTCTCAGTGCACTTCTTTTTTTGTGGTTTTCTGCCAATCATTTGACCCAGACTCCTTGGCTTGTGCTACAGTCCCTGGGACTTCCAGATGCTGTCCCATCCAAGCCCATGGCTGGTTAGCATCCAAGATCTGGTAAAATCAGGCACTCTTTGCCCAGCATGGCTATAGGCAAAAGCGATTTCTACCAAATCAGACAGTAAAAAGATCCGAGTCTTCTGCCAAACAAAATACCTATAAAGACAGACCACAGAGAGGAACTCAGGGGTTCAGAGGGAAGACCATCTCTAATTTCCATGTCTCTTGAGAGCACGTGTGCAGCACTGAACTGATGTCTTACCTGTGCTGCAGTTCTTGTACTTCTTGCTCTGGCCATGTAGGACCAATGCAAACACCACCAGGAGGATGAGGATCAGGCTGGAGAGCGCTATCACCAGCAAAAACCACCACTCCTCGTAGAAAGGGGCTTCTGTTTGGGCTGAAAGAGCAAAAGACAAGTAACAGTTCCTCTTCATGCTCCTTTAAAGTTTTCTCTTCTTCCCCACAGGGAATGATGTGTCTATAACAGTGTTCAGGAGAGAGGTGTTCAAAGGAGGTAACATACCCTGATCTGCAGGGAGGCTTTCAAAAGGCTTGCTCACACTTCTAAGCTGACAAACAGAACAGGAGCTTATCACGGCTCCAACATCTCCACAAGCATCTTTCACACACCCAGAGCAGAGTTCCAGAGTCCCTTAGCTAAGAAGATGTTATCACCAAGAGAAGGGAGGGAGGTTTCTTCCCACAGCTCCTCACACCTACATTTCTTGACTACTGCAGTGTGCTTAATAATCCCTAGGCCAAAGGAACCACACAGTTATCTGTCATGACCTACAATTATTCCCCTTTTTAAGAGGTGTGCCCAACCAAAATGCTACTCAATGGCTCTTTGAAAAATACAGCTACTGCCAGGGAACAAAGTGCATTTGGTCCAGTATCCTTCAGTACCTCTAGTAACTCCAACTTCCAACATTCACTGCTACTCTGTATCTTTTCCCCAGCAGCTTGGCCAATCCTGGTGTGCAGCACACAGGTATTAATTCAGTTCCCTGGATTCTTCTGTGATCTCAAGACATTTCATCCCACTTGATCTCAACTGGAGATGCAAAATGATACTAACTTGCCCTTTCTAGAACTGTATTGCCAGTCCTGGTTTAAAGTAATAAGCATTGTTATTTTCTTGCAGTGATATTCACTTTGTCAGCATCCCCCAGCTTTGTGAAGAAATACTGCCACTGAAGCACAAACCAGCAGCTGTATATAACTACCATCTAATCCATATGGTAGAATAACACCTGGTGGGAATGGGTGATGCCAGGAGACCGACTTCAACCAAAACCCTCACTATCATGAACCCAGTCTCTTTCCCTGACTGTCCTGAGCCCTGGATCTAAACACAAATCTGTTGTGAGCCTGATGGTAGTAGCTCAAATTTCTTCCAGACCACTGGGTATTCTGGAGCAGCGAAAAGCAGCCACGATCCTTCTTTGCTAGGAGGCCAGTCCAGGCCAATAAAGTCCTAAAGGCAAACTGCACAAGCCATGCTGGGCTGAGCAGATTCAGTGCAATTTATACCTCCCTGTGCTAGCTGAAGTGGCCAGCCTAAAATGCTTTATACTTTTATGACTGTAAGTCTCAACGGAAACCTCTTACTTTCATGCAGCAATTTGAGACGAACACTGAAGCATCAAAAGGAGGTGAATTACATCGTTCTGTTCAAGTGGAGAACTTCCAAACAAACGTTTTATTTATAAAAAAGCATCACAAAGAGCTGCATGCCCAACTTCAGAGGAATAATGTCTTCCAGGAAAGGAAAGACTGAAGCAATTACTGACCCTTTGCATTGTGTTACAGCCTCGGTGAAACCACAGAGAGCAAAAACACTGACTTGGCGTTTGAAGTGGGTTGTCTGTGCCCTTGTCCTGAAGGAGAAAAGCAAGGGTAGCACTCACTGAAATCCACAGACAGCTCTCACAGGCTAAGTGGTTAATTGTGTAAGGACAAACACAGCCGCGATGGCGATAGCAGCATTTGCTACTCCTGCCTGCTGGGTAACCACTGAACGGTGTTTATGCTTTTCACTGGAGAAGCAAAGAGATAAAAGCCACTCCAGATACTGGAGCACTGCCAGGTCCTCGGGACTCTCCAGAATTTTGAATCACAAAGCCACTTTATCAGGTTCTTTTATTCCTCTTGTCTCTCTTTGCTGACACAGCAAGGATGAAACCTATTGCTCCCAAGCAACTCCTCTTTGCAAGGGGAGGAGGAGATTTGAGCAAAGCTCTCAGGAGGTCGAGCTCTCCCTCTTCCCAAGAGGTCACTGGACTCGAGCTGCCCAGACACGGCAAACTGAGTGGAATTTGCTTTTTGGGGTGTTGAAGTTTCTTCAGAAAATCAGGGTGCCAGGCTGATTTTGGGAGCACGTTTAGGCCATAGCCCTGTTTACTGGCAATAAACAGGGAGGATGGGAAGAGCCCGAGAGCATCACCAACGAGCTGTTCTGATGAAGGGGGACTGGAGGCATCACACTGTACTGTAACTGCCAACACAGAGGACATCCAGAATAATTTTGTGAAACTATACTGCTCTATTTTTGAGAGCTAAATACAAAAGAGCACAGAAAATGTTTACCAGAGAACCCTGAGAATAAAAAGAAGGAAGCAGAGCACACAAAACAACAAACTAGGAGAGGAGGAAAAGAAAACAAACTGTAGAGTATGTAAATTAGTTCTAGGGCAAAAGATCTTGCATATAAGCACTCGTGAAATTCCTGAGAAGGTTCTTCATCAAACTTTAAAGTGGCACACACATGTTCTTCCTCTAGAGAGCACAGTATACTGTAATAACAAGCCTTGACTCACTGCTATAGTACCCTGGCTTTACCCTGAAACAAGTGAAAATAAGCTGCCCTTGATGAGTTTTTGCAACTAGAGAATCTGGGTTGGGTTTGTTGTTGTTGCTCTTCTCCCCAGCCCCAAGAAATTCCACTGGAAAAGATATTTTGAAAAAAAACCATCATTACCTGATACTGCCACAGAGGGAACACTTGGTTCTCCGTAGCCAAACTCATTGACAGCCACCACCCGGAATTCATAGGTCACACCCTGTTTGAGTTTGTCCAGGCCGACCGTGTAGGAGGTAGCGCTGCGAGGGATGTCCTTCACAAACATATCCCACAGCCCTTCATCTAGGAAAGGAACACGGAGAGAAACGGTATGAACTGTGAAACTTGGCACTTCCTTCTGCTCATTAAAAAAACCTGGCGTTAATTATGTGTTTCAAGCACAGGCAAGTGGACATGCTTACCTGTAGGCTGCTCAGCAAGAAGCACAAATCTGAACGCCCTGCCAGACCCCATCTGTAAAGGTGTTTGTCCATGATGGGGAGGTTTATAACAGCCCAGATGGAAGAGGTCTCCTCGAAAAACCTGCTGCAGCACCCACAGTGACCTGAGCTGGTTGGAACAGCCGCCAACCATCTGGGTCCCTCCTGCCCAGGTAAGGTCACCGCATCAGCACACCTGCTATTTGACATGGCAAGTAAACCCAGAGCAACCCGCTACGTTAATGAGCCCTAATTGCACACATTTTGCCTGGGTTTTTTTAGCATTGCAAAACTGACTTCACAACCCAAGCACGTAAGCTAAGCTTTGCAAAATAATGCAAAATTCGGGTCTTGGCGGGAAGTGCTGTGGCCTAGCATGAACTGGTGCCTGGTGGACTGGTGTCACTGGAGTGCTGCTTGCATCTTAATGTCACCAGTAAGATGTCCTTCGCACGTGCTGGCCCTCAGCGTGGCACAGCCGTGGAGCCAGACAGCCGGCACCGCACATCTGTGCCACGCATTTTTAAACAGGAACGAGGGGGCTTTATGCATTATAAACTTCTCAAACCTTCTAGAAACGCAACGCGGGGTGACCTCAGTTCTCACCAGCCATACTGACATCGATTCCCCAACCAGGCACCGTTCTGGTCCCTGATCCATACCCACAATCTCATATTCGCTTGACTACAACAGAAAGAACTTTCAACAAGATGGATGCGGATAGCAGCGGGAACAAAAACCGCTATAATTAAAAACGCCAGTCAATAATTTTGAGTGCAGGAATCAAACGTTAATCTAAGCGGACTGCTTTTCACTAACAATTGGTGGCCCAGCTCTTTCGCTGACAGAACGAAAGAGTTACCGTCTACACGCGGGGGCCAAACTCTCAGCAAGCCTAAGCCAGCCCAGCTCTTACAGATCCGACCTCAGAAGCATCCCATTGGGCTTCTACGTTTAGTTATCAAAGCTCATCCGGCGATGTCTCTTTTTCTCTGCGTGTCCCACAGCAATGGGAATACGGTGATAACCTCTGCATGGGTATGACTCTAGTGCAGGAGCTGCCTGCTTTGAAAGAAAGCCCTCTTGCACTGCGAGATCCCAGCACCAGCATGACTTCTGCAAGCTTGAGGTGTTATCAAGGTAACAATAAAGCAGGAGCCGGCAGCTCTACCCTCAGCGGCTTGTTCCGCCGCTGAAAATGTAAGGCAGGAATCTGTTCTCGTTTGCTTTGCCTTTACCTGAGTGAAAACTAATTGGAGTCGCCGTGGCGATGCCAGAATTGTCCCGGTGTAACGGAGCAAAAGTTGGCCCTCGGCCCCGTCCTGTGCCACGGGGAATAGCAACAGCGACGGATTGATTAACGCTGCAGGTGCACGGCCACGTGAATGCTTTAACTTTGGCAGGGGCAAATATTGGCTCAGTAATTTGTACCGTGCTGCAGGTCCAGCCGCACACACGATGACTAACAGCCCCCAAACGACATCTTTTCTGATCATGAGGACTGGCAGCCTCAGTGGATGCAAAAAGCGGGCCGAAACGTTATTGTTTCAGCTACATTTGAGAAATACCGAAGAAGAACAATAAAAATAGGTAATTTTTCTGTCATGCTTAAAATTCAGACCAATACATTATTCACCAGCATGATCAGAGTATAATGAAGTTATCATAATGTCCCATTGTTATGTATTAGTTGGATATTACAATGGCTATAAAACAAGAGATAAAATATTGACTTCCCTTTTACAGGGCAATAGAAGGCTAGATTATTTCTACCACGTAAACTTACAAGGTAATAAAAAGGGAGTTTGGGATTTAGTTTCTCTAAAGAGGGTGGAGTGAGGGATGCATTTTCAAAGTTAGATTGCTGCAACCACCGATACGAGGAAGATGCATCTCAGACTATAAAATATTGCCATAATTGCTAGAATTGCCTAAGCTTTCATAAACACATTTGTAAACAGCAATAAGAGAATTTGAGCCCATTGTGAATTGTCTGAAAAGCAATTTGTTTGCATTGAAAGCCACTTAAATGGGGGAAGAAAAGGCAACAGTAAAAATGAACGTTCAACACTCATCGCAACAAACCCAACTGTTCACACACACACTTTGTCACTCATTTCCTTAAACCTCTCAGGGGACACAGTGCAGAACACCCAATGGACCAAGGAAGTGTAAATTTGCCCATCCTGTAAAGCTTGTAATATGTTGGGAAAACTACCCTTGAGAAGTAACACTGCATTTCCATCTCTCTGGTGGTGATGGTGTGGGGCAGCAAAGGCTGCTGGCGGATGTTTCTTCAGAGGGATTTGGAGATGCTCCAGCTGGTGGCCATAACTTCTCTGGCCTGTTCTTCTTTCATTCATCGAAAGAATATTCATCTGATATTCTTTTCTGAGATAAAAAACAGGGCTCAGCCAAAATGCGACCTGGAATGTGATCTTTGGGATCTCAGAGAGGTGCTGATGGTCAGAAATCTGCTGGGTGGCAGCCTGGAAGGGGGGACATCCTTATACCTGCCCCACTGCCAACTCCAGGCAAATGCTGTGCATGGTATAATCTGTAGCTTCCCAAGGCCAACAAGCTTTTCAATTCCAGAGCCTCAATTAACTTCTCTTCTCTTCATCTAGAATATTCAGGCCCTTGTTTGTAGACAGGGATCACAGCTGGATGTATCGAAACTATAAAGTGTTTTATTTCAGTGGTGAACTTAAGAGATTAAATATTGAACACACACATACACACTTGTGAATTCATTCACTGCATCTCTTCCCCCATCCCTCAAAACTAAGTCTGCTCTAAATGTTAGAGGTTCAGCTGAAAGAGAATTCATTAGAAGGTCACCTGTGATAGCAAAGATTGGCCTTTAAGTTCAGTAGAAAATCATTAGTACACTGTACACAGTATTTTCCACTCAGTTTAGGGAGGAAAGATGCACATGCCATGGGTGGGATATCAACTGGATATTAACTCATAGAAACTGCTGAGAAAAGCAAAGTTTGCAGCACTGAACTCCCACAAAGATGTGCGGGGCTCAGCCAGCCCCAGCCCATTCCTGGCCAATGTCCCAGGAGAGGCAGCAGAGCTGGCAGTGGGGATGCAAACTCTTTTCCTTCAAGAACATTTGTCCCTTTCTTAATTTTATCATGCTTGTCACTGGGCGCTCGGCTTCTTAAAAAAGGCCTAAATGTCTGACAGAAAAGAGGGGTTTCCTCAAGAAAAATTTAGGTTCTTTGTTTCTTGTTTCTATCAACACTTCACCGGACCCTGCCCCAGCCTTATTTCTTGCTCTTTTATCCCCTCCAGCGTTGACTTCTCCATCCCACTGGGATGAAGAAGCTGAATGGGAGAAGTTTTAAACGATGGGGGACAGTGAAACCACCTTGGAGCTGATCCCACATCCACCCTCCTGGCCATGGAGAAGCATCTCTGCAGGTTGTGGCCAGAGGCAGCACCCACAGCCCAGCCTGGCTCCGATGGCAAATTATTGGGGTCTCCACACTGCATAAACCATCAGTCAGTAAACGAAGGCTGCTGTATCTGCTAACTCAGGCCACTAACAAACCACCACTGTGCCACAGCCGGGGAGATGGAAAGCTGTCAGTTATTCGGGTCTTCAACACCAGCCTTCTCCTCTTGGAGCAAGAGGAGAGACAGGCCGTAAAACTTCCTCCTAATTACACATTAGGAGGTTTATGAGGGGAGAAGCTGCTGAGAATTAAGGACCGGCTGAACACGGGGAGCGTTCCTCCTACAGAGGACAAAATTAAAAGGCAGCTGTATTTGTCAGAGGCGAAGGGCTGGGGTTACCATGTGAACCAGTGTGGGGACAAGAATGGGAAGTGAAGGCTGACAACCTGTCAGCCTCAGCACGTCGCTGGCGAGCAGAAAGAAGCCCACCGAAGGCCCCCATGGCAGACGCCGGCAATGCAGCTGCACCCTTCACTTTGAATTTACTGACTTGTGCTGGTTTGTGTCCAGGCTTGACACCGTGGCTCCCTCATTTGTTTAAAAATAAATAGAAATGGAAGAAAACAGAAAAACGGTGCTCGAGACACTAGAAAGGAAACTAAAGTGAGATCTGCCCTTGGGCTGTGGGAAGTGAAAACCAGCGTTTCTGGGAAGGACAATCCCTACTTGAAGTAGACAGGTTCTTCCCTAAAACGTCTGCTGCCTTCATAAAACTGAACATCCTGGGGAGCAGAAGAAAATGCTTTCTTGACTTGTTGATGTCCTAAGCTCATGATTTGTGGCTGATGTGAGGTTTATCCAGCCTGTTCATGCCAGCCAGAGTGCTAGAAAGGTTATTATTGGAAGCATATTAACATGCAATTCTCTCCCACTGGCCTTATGTCATCCCCTGCTTGGGAAAAGCAAACAAACAAAACCCAAAAACACATGATGGTGAGAGGAAGCAGAAATCGATATCAGCTTGTCCTGGGCCAGAGGCTGTTCCTGAGGCAACACAAGCCCTGCAGCAGATTGACCGAACACCTGCACGGCTGCTGCAGGCAACTGCAGGAGGCAAATGCACATGTGAAGATGTCATGGTTGGCAGTGGCGTGTCCATGTGCATCCCTGGCACCATGGATCCCCAGTGTGTTACACAAAAAAGCACCCACTTTGTAGACAGGGGATAACTGGAAAGGAAAGCCTGGGAGACTGCTTTGTACCCCACGTTAAAGCACACTCCAGAACCTGGATGTGGCACGGGGTTGGGAAGAGAGGGGTGAAACCAGCTTCTCCACACCCTCCAGCAGCACTGGGAAGCTTAACACCATCGTGCCACTTCTGACTTTTCCTCCTTATGTAGAAACTAAGGACATGACCTGATGCCTTGGCCAGTCTAGTTGATGTCAAGGGAGTGCTTACGACGGCAGCGACAGAGGCTGCTTAATGACATTTCTTGCAATGCACAAGGAGCTCAACTGGAATCCATTTCCCCAGGGGCAGAGAAGTTGACGGAAAAGAAAAACTCTTCTGTTTCTCTAATGTCTTCCTCTAGCACAGATCACTCTGGAAAAAATATCGGTTCGCCTGCTCCATCCCCGAGACTGAGCATATTCAGAATGCAGAGGAGGTAGTCAGCCTGGTCACCTTCCATAAATCCAGGAAAGAAATGGGGAGATCAAATGAACAATCTCAGCTGCCTGCTGCCACCATTGCTAAACCCAGCAGGGCAGCACGAGCCCTGGGAGACACAGCAGGGCACCGAAAAATTCAAAGGGAAGTGACAAAAGGGGGTAGGGTTTGCCATTTCTGACAGAAAGCCACCCTCCTACTCTGATGGAAGAGTCTTGGCAGGGAGCTACTGCAGGGAAAATGAGATGATACAGCATTTAACGTTTGGGGTAATGAGGCCTATAATAGATGACACTTGAGATGTGAAACACTAAGGTAGTGGTATTGCATTTAAATATTGGCAACAAGCTCAAGCTTTTCATCTGTCTGCTCAATGCCCCTTTTTTGATCTCAGAAGGATGAATATCTTTTTTTTTTTTCCCCCCCTTGATTTTATGTGAAGGGCACAAGTCAACTGCTCTTCTCTTCGACAACAACTCCTTAAAAACAAAGGTTACTCCAATCCATGCTCTACTACCCACATAAATCAACATGCAGAAGCAAAAACTTAGAATTATATTAAAACAGAAGTTGCTCTGCATGACCAGCCCTGACAGGAGGAATTAGTTCCCTGCTTTTGTTTAACTTGTAATTCAGATTTCAAACTCCTCCGTGCAGAGATGAAGAAGAAAAGCCTCACAGAAAGGAAGCTGGCGCTTGGGTGAAAATAAGCAAATGTTCCAATTAGTCTGTCTCTCCTCCTGGATCACATTTCACGCTTCCTACAGCTGCAACCAGAACGAAGGATGAAAATCCAGCATACAAATGCCCAGTTCATTTGCTACAGCAGCATGAATAGGATTAAAATAATCTGAAGAGGAATTAAATGCCTCAACAGTCAGGTTGCAAGAGCAGGAGAATAAGACCTCGTCTGTGTGTTTCCAGGACCGGTGGAGCTGGGCCAGCAGGAGTGACCCAGGGTTAATGCAGCTCAGACCTGCCTTGGAGGGACTATTTTCTTCCTACTCAAAAGGAGCGGGCCACAAATCCTACATCCTTGGCCATGAACTGTAAAATGTTCGTTCACACCCAAGGGTGAGATAAGCTTTGGGAACATCGGGTGAGTTTGCAACGTCACCACTCACAGGAGCTGAATTTCCAGCTTGCAGACAATGTGTGTGTGGGCTGAAGGTTTCCTGAAAAAAAAAAAGACTTACTCAAAACACCCTGTTTGGGGAACTGCAGGCTGTTAAGTGAACTCCAATGAACAGCTTTGGTTTAAATTGCTATCTAAACAATGCTGTTCAAATAAGACAGTGTATTTTTTACTTATGAAGAAAGAAAAGCAGAAATCAATAAGCTGATGTAAGGGAAACAAGTGCGTCATCATCAAGCCTCTAATTGAAAACAAACTTCTGGATCACTCCAGTGCTTTGAGAAGGTACACATTTTCCTTCACTTGGTTTTCAAAACAATTGTGAAGTTAAATGACAGAACTCAGGCAGAAATGTTAGGATCACAGCAGAGCCTCACCACAGAGCAAATTCTGTCAGATACAGGCATGGAAAGCTGCACCCTCAGAGGCCAGTAATATTGTTACTGGTCTAGTTAAACATAATTAAAACTGTTGGGTTTGAGACACACAGAAGAAACAGTTAGGATCCTTTATATAATCAAATCGATAACCATTCATTTAATCAATACATAATCAAGCCATGTGCAAGCACCTAGAAGTCCAAAAAAAAAAAGAAAGAACAAGCAGCCAACACGGATATGTCAAGTATAAATCATGTCTAATTTCCTTCTGTGACAGGGTAACAGACCTTGTCAATAGAGGAGAAAGAGCAGACATCATCTATCCTGACTTCAGCAAAGCTTTTGACATCGTGACATTCAAACACGGCCCACGTGAAACAAGTATCTGGTAGATGCATCACCAGCTGCAAAACTGTACTCAGCAAATAGTTGTCAACATCCTCTGTCAGACTGGAAGGAAATTATCCAGTGAGACTACTCAGGGGTCTGGCAGCATTCACTGGCTTTTGTTAATGACTTGGTTACCAGAAAGCATTGAATTTACCAAGCTGGGAGAGGCTGGGAACAGGCTGGAGAATATGCCTACATTTCAAATCATAGAATGGTTAGAGTTGGAAGGAACCTTAAAGATCATCAAGTTCCAACCCTCCTGCCATGGGCAGGGACACCTCCCACCAGATCAGGTTGCTCCAAGCCCCATCCAACCTGGCCTTGAACCCCTCCAGGGATGGGGCAGCCACAGCTTCTCTGGGCAACCTGTTCCAGTGCCTCACCACCCTCACAGGAAAGAATTTCTTACTAATATCTAATCTAAATCTCCCCTATTCCAATTTAAAACCGTTTCCCTTTGTCCTGCCACTCCACTCCCTCACCAAGAGTCCCTCTCCAGCTCTCCTGGAGCTCCCTTCAGATCCTGGAAGGCTGCTCTAAGGTCTCCCCAGAGCCTTCTCTTCTCCAGGCTGAACAGCCCCAGCTCTCTCAGCCTGTCCTCACAGCAGAGGTGCTCCAGCCCTCTAATCGTCTTCATGGACCTCCGCTGGACCTGTTCCAACAGGTCCACGTCCTTTCTCTGTTGAGGACTCCAGAGCTGGACACAGTGTTCCAGGTGGGGCCTTACAAGTGCAGATTAGAGGGGAAGAATCACCTAAATCACACAAATGACTGTGTCCAACTGGGGAAATACTCTGGAAAAAGCATTGAGTAGCTCCAGTAGGACACAATCCCCAGCAGCAAAGGAGCTCTGAGAAAGCACCATGAAAAACTGTGGTGGATGAGGGAATTTCTTTCCCCCCTAGTGCCCTCCCTGCAGAACAAATGGGGAAAAGTGATGTGTACGTGGTGTTAAAGTCCTGCCCTGTTAGTAAGGGTGAAACAGTAATTAGCTGCTGTACTCTGCTGCAGAAGAGGACAGATTTCTATCTGTGGATCTCAAAGCAGAGTTTGCATGTAGTTACTGGTCCTTGCGCATGAAAGATATCGTAAGCATTTAAGTGAGTTTTAATTATTAACTATATTAGCTCATCAGTTGGATGATTTACCAGTGATGTAGCACAGTGAAAGCCAGAGCAGTCAGGGTAATTTTCTGTGACTACTCCTAAACAGGAGAAAAATCTACTAAACTGCATAATAAACCAGCACTGGTTTAATACTGGCTGGTGAGAGTGTTCTCTCCAAAAATCCCACTGCCTTAATGGGACGACAAACAACCTCTCCACTGCGGGATGGGTTTCAGCGTGGACTGAAGGAAGGGAACACTCTCTGCGTTTCCCATGGCTCACCTGAAGGTCGTGCCTCTATAATGTACCCAGTTGTGGGTTTTTCTCCTGAATCCCCCTCAGTCCATTGCAGTGTCAGCCCAGAAGCAGATTTTGTCACCAGAATTTCCTGAGGGGAGCCGGGAGACCCTGAAGGATGAAAAGAGAACAGCAAATGGTGGTGCTATTGGAGACAGACTGCAGTATTCTTCCTTTCTTCTACTGCTATAGGGGAAAATAATTATCTAGAATTATTAGTCAACACACATACAACATAAACCAGTTTAAGTGGGTATTGAGCTAAATTTTTCACCAGTTACATATCAACGGCTGGTGTTTACATGTGCCTGTATTAACAAGGAAAGAGAAAAAACATGCTCATTTTATCCATTAGCATATCTGCAGCATTTGCACATTGCACTGCTATTCCTGACTTCAGAGGCGAAAGCAGCCTCAGCATTTGAGGGAGAGGTTCAAGGGGATAACCCAGTCACTTGGGAAGATGCCATGGCCATGTTAGAGATGATTCCCGCTTTATACCATCTGTGGTGAGGCACGAGAGTCAGACTGTGGATCCACAGTGCTGCTGTCCCACATAATGGCTATGGAAGGTACCGTGACAGCATGAAAGCCTGTTGGCACCCAGAAGGGTGGAACTGCCACATGGGAGTCTGATGGAGGGAGCGAACATTTCCCTGAGCTGGAAAAGAGGCAAAATTCAGAAGCGTTGACCATTGCCCTGATGTTTTGTGATTTACCAGAGCGGTCGATATCACTGGAGGGCATTTACCCTGTTAGATTATAACTGCTTATCAAAATCACTGATCAGAAAAGAAAACCAACTCTTTTGGTGCAGACACGGAACCAAGCCGGGAATTGTGATGTTCAACCTCTTGCTCCTCCTGACATACCAGGACATTTGCAGACCTTCCCCGGTACATAAGCCAAAGTGTCAGGCCAGGGTAATTGTAAATGCTTTCTGCTTTTACATCCAAGAACTTGTGCTGGTTTCGGCAGAGTTATTCAGTTCTGACTCCCTCCACCACAGAGCAGTACAATCAGAATTATTCACCGCGCTGTCAGGCTGCAGCTTTGAAATCCCTGGTTGGCCCGTTTGCATTATGATTTATTCACACTGTTTTGTTTATCCACATCAGACTTCTACATTTCAGGAAAAAAAAAGGAAATGTTTTTCACGGGCAGTTGCGAAACCCACTGAATCATGTCCTAAACTCCTGTGACTCAACTTCTCCTTGGCTTGGAAATTCAAGTTAAGGCCCCAAGTGCGCAACTCCCTGCTGTTGGACCACATTTCTATAACTGATCTGGCTTGCGACGTGGTTTTGTGGCTCCACTTACCTTCTGCTGGCCCAGCTGTGACGTTGGCTTGCAGCTCAGGTCCATAGGCAATGGTTCGAGCTTGCACTCTGAATAAATAGGTCATGCCCTTGGTGAGATCTCGGACCTTCAACCAGCGTTGCCAGTTCCCTTTAATATCCACGGTCACCACCTTACTCACCCCTGGAACAGCCACGCAGAGAAGAAAAAAAAAAAAAAAAAAAAAAAAAAGGTTGTNCAATGTAAAAAAAGAAATCAAGTGGAGCTTATTACATCTAGATGGCAAGTAAAATTATCTACCCGTTTGCTAAGAAAGTATTTCTTACAATTAGCAGGAGTTTAAGTAGTGATAATAGCCAATTTTCAGCACTGATAAGTATAATTAGAGTTTAAGCTTGATAAGTGGGTACTGACAAGAAAAAACCTTACAATACAACTGGGAAATTACCAAGAGACTATACGCAACTTCACTAATTATTCTGGGAAAAAAGGAGGAGGTAAACGAAGAGGAGCGCGTGTTGCAGAGCGCTTCCTAAGCAAGTGTTGCTTCACCAAGTAACCTGCAACTTTGCCTGGAGGAGGAAACAAGCGCCAGGTTCTTTTCTTTCCTCTTATCCTGCCATTCCCACCATTACCAAGGGAATGCAGAATGGATGGTGTGCATCTCACAGGGAACTCATGGCTATAAAGGCCACCACAACGGGGGAAGCAATCAAAGCACTATTAGCTTGGACAAAGCTGGTCGTGACTTGCGTTTCACTGTTCACACTCTCTAAGAATTTTCCTTACATGGATGAATTAAAATCAGGGCTGTTTCCTTCACCAAGGTTCATAGATAGTTTTACCTTTACGTTCTCAATTCTGCATAAAAGGCAGAGGAGCAATGAGCGAATTGAAACCAAAAAAATATCTAGCTTTCATGGAATTTTTCTAAAAGTCAGTCAAGGGAAAGAATTTGTTTTATAAAATATTTTAGAGAACAGTAAGTTAAAATTTACAGGGTCCTTTTGGCATTTTTCTGGTTCTGTAGATGTACGTAGCACGCTTCAAACCAAGCAGATAGGAAGTGGGAAAATGTTTTTTCCCAGTAGGGAAGGCAGCTTGCTAATTTGTCTTTCCAGAAAAATGCAGAAGGAAGATGTTTTCAATCCAGATGCTTATTTTATGCAAATCAGGATGCTTCTTTCAGTTTTTATCAGTTAAATAAAGAATAATGTCCAAGTGAATTCTGTTCAGTTTTCTCCCAGATAAAATTTATGATTCAGGGAATCTTTCCTGGGTTAACGAGGAAGCAGTAAAAGTGCTCCCTCCTTGCCTAGGTGTATTATTTCATTTCTCTGAGACAAATCAGGAAGCATTTGTCATTTTGAAGTTCCATTCCAAAAAANACTGTTAAAAAAGGCCCCAGGGCAATTTTGTTGTCTATTATTGTGTAAAACACAACACTGTAAAGCTTAAATAATAAAAGGTCAAACAGGGAGAAGGCTGTGATGAAGAATGGATGGCTGTTAGGAAGTTTTTCAAAATGTGCAGGTTTTAAGTGACGGCCTGTGCGTGGGAAGGCAGGAGGTGTCACAACAGCGAGGGTGCTCAGCTGGAATCATGAATGGGTGAAAAGTCAAAAGATGCAGGAAAAAAGCTCCAGGGAGGGTCTGGTCCACCCATATTTTTCCACTGTAGCTCTAGCACAGAGCAATGTGAGACCTCAGGCTGGGAGAACCCTCCAGGGTGGTGGGGTTTGACTCTACCTTGCTCTCTAAGTAAAGGAGCATGGCTTTTCTACCAGGGGAAAATAATGGTGTGGAGGGAGGGATTGCTTACCCTGGGCAGGAGAACAAATGAGTTTGTTGTAAGAAAAACATTGACACGAGAGCAAATGGGTAGAACCTGGGAAGTAAATTTAGGCAAAAATGCAAAATCTGAGGAAAAGCCCTCCATAAGCTCCCTGCTCGCATCAGAAACCTTCTACAGGGGAAGGAGAGACAAACTGGAGTTAGAAACAGCGCAGGCGGAGGTAGGGAAGAGAAGAAAAGAAACAAAAATTCTGAGGATGTTAAGTCAAATGCACGCAGAGAAAACATGATCTGACAATTCCATATTTTCAGGGGGAAAAATGTATTCTTAAACCTTGTGTAGGAATGAATAAAAGGCAGGAAATGCCCAAACAGCCTGAACCTCCTGCATACCCTGTGCACATTTTTTGGTTGGAATTTGAAATGCTTTCTGCATTCGCTCTTTGTGCTCAGAGCTGCCAGCCGTAAAGGCTGAAAGTGCTTTTATTCTCATGTTTTCATTCCTGAATATAACTTTCTCAGTGCATAAGACATGGATATTCTGGCAATATAGATCTTTATTCCTTACAGAAGAAGCAAATACAAGTGATTGATATCCTTATTTCTTTGGAAAAGAGTTTAAAATGGATTGGCAATGGCTGAAACTACTCTCCCTGCTGTCACGCTGCCAAAGTCGGACATCCTATTGAACTATTGGCCATCTACCAGGAATATAAAAATATTAATAAGACCATCCACAAACTTTGTAATCTTTTCTAATTCACCTTTGGAATTCATTTACATTTGTTTTCAGAGAAGTTGCCAAATCCTTCTCTGTTGTTGTTCGGGCAAATTAATGAGACATTTGTGGCCATCACATCGTTGTGGTCCAACTGAAATCTAGTGCTGGGTTAAAAGCTTGAAAACTCGGTGTAAACAGACACAACTAAATCTCTGTCACAGTTATTCTCCCCTGTCAAAAGCAGCAGTGGTACCGGTGACGACTAGCACATTTGATGCCCGGGCAATCTTTGTGATAACAGAAGTGACACATGATGAGATGATAAGCAACACAAATGTGTCTGACGACTATTCTGGGATGGAGCCTACTCAGCAGTTTCAAAGCGCGGCGCGGGAAGACAATCAGGCGCTCTCAGGCAGAGCTTCCTCTTCGCCCACACCAGGTAACGGTGGCAGTAACATGACTTTCCAAATCACACAGACTACAGTTTGTGCAAGAAAATGAGGGAGGACAGACAAAAGCTGTATTCCACAATATTATAGTTTGCGGAACGGTTTTGGCAAAAGCGGAATTGTTTTACTTACCCTCTGCCACCTGGCTTCTCTTGGAAAACGGCAGAGAACAAGTGGGAAATTGGGCAGAGATAAAAGATACTACAGTATTTTTCTGTCATTTTCTCCATGAATATGTATGATCGGAGGTCTTTCTTACCCTGGACGGGAGCCAAAGGCTCATAGACTACTCGATAACCCTGCAGGACTCCATTTGCTGCTGTCGGCTCTCCCCAAGACACGTTGAGTGTAGTGCAAGTGATTTCAGAGAACACCAAGAAGCTGGGAGCGCTGGGTGCTGAGAGGATTACAAACAGATTGAATTGCAGGAGGAGTAGTCAATCTGATACACGTATATATTATAAAACATTGTTTTGTTTGCCCAGCCTGCATCTAAAGGAAACAAGCTGAGAATGGGATTTGTTAATCGTAACCAAATGGCCTCTAATCAGTCAGAAACTCAGCCTGTCCTAAAAAAAACCCGCCTGCAGGTGCAAAGCTGAAGCTCCAAAGGAAGAGAGGAGGTAGGACACAGAAGGGAAGGACCCACAGGAAGGGCGTCAGGTGAGCACACAGCCTGAGGGCACACCTCCTCTTCAGAGACACCACCAAGGGCATTGCCTTTGGCCTGTCCTGGAGTGCTCCCACCATGGTCACCTCCAGCACAGAAACAGTCCAGTCTGACCGGAGGCTTCAGGAAAAAGGAGGAATTATAAAAAGCACAATAATTCTCTAACAGGACCATCTGGGGCGTTTGCAGTCACTGGAGACGAGTTTCTTCAGATTCTGAGATGTGACACAGAGGCCAGATCCAGACCCATAGACCTTCTGGGTCACCTTGTGAAGGGACTGCTCCTTCTTCCAGTCCGTTCTCATTTCCACTGCATCATTCCCTTTCCCACACGATCCGCTAATTTTATCCCTTTTTCCTCTCCCAAGACCAGTAGAATGTAACGACCCATGCGAAAGCTAAATCTAAACACCAGTGCTCTCCTACACCCACCCATTTCTCTTAGCCAACTTCGCAGTTACATACTGGTCATCACCAAGTCTGTGCTTTGGGACAAAAGAGAGGTCCCGTACCCGCCTGGTGTGTCCTGCCCTGCGAGGGGCTGCTCCGGGGGCCATCCCCAGCCGCGTTGAAAGCAGAGATGCAGACCATGTACCGCGTGTGGCTGGTCAGGTTTTTGAGCCGAACGGTTGTCTCTGGGAGGAAAAGCACCTTCACTTTCTCCGTGTCATTTTGAACATCGCTCTCCCAGTAATAAATCTGTTGAGACAGTGAGATGTTTTAGTATATCCCACTGTGAGAAAATACCCAGGCACTCCAGCTATAAAAGATTGTTCATGCTCAGTGAGAGATTCTACCTTCTAAAATATATTTTACCTTTTTAAAAGTACATTCCACCTTCTTAAAGCACATCAGGATCAGGAAGATGGCACAGACTTGCCCTAGACCCCTCCCCATTCAATGGGATACTAATGCTTTTCACCACGTGCCCAGTCTTTTCTCTTCCTTTGGCAAATTCCCCCCAGTCCAGCAACAGTGCAGCCCAGTACATCATTCAAAAATAGAGCACAGGCTGAAGCACACGGCCTAATGACAGCAGATATGAGCTGCCAGAGTTCAGCAATGAGAGGTCAGTTCTTAAATTCTCCCCTGAAATGCTAGCTGCCTGTCAGCACTGGCATCCTGGTACGATGGTCCGTAACTCTGTGTGCACACAAGGGTTTCACCATTTCTGTTCCACAGGACAGCCAAGCAAATGTCTTCCTGAAGAGGGTAATAAAGACTTTCCCTAAAGTTCCTTGAGATACTTTTCCCCATTCTTCCCTTACATAATTTTCATCCTGGTGCCATAAAATTAAGCTTTGGAGAAGTTTGTTTCCAAGAGGAAAGCGGTGCCAGCCCTACTTATTGGACAGGCCTGGCAGCGAGAGCATTACAACAGGCCAAAGCAAGCCAGAAAGTTGAGACAACGAGCCAAGGCAAGACTCCACCTTGGCTCTTACAAGCCAAGCTGTTAGAACCATCTATATACGTACAAAAGGAAAAGAACATGAATTGATATATAAGGATGCTTGTTACTGCCAAGAAGGGATGCCAGATTATTCACATAGGCTTGGCTTTTCTTCGCTTATGGACCTAAATTCATGGAGAGAGGCAGAGCCAGACACTGAACCCAAGCCAAGATCCAGTGTTTGTAGACTTGCCCATTTCCACTCTCTGAGGGTCCATTCTCATGCCGGAGAAACTAAACAACATGCCTCTGCGACGTGCTCATCTCCTATGAACCAAATGCAATTAATACTATGATTTAATTTCGTTCAAGTTAAGGAAATGAAATAATTCTTCCGAAATCTGACCTGGCTCAGGCTTCTCGCTTGGAGAAAGTTCTGCTTTTTCTAACGGCTGGTAACATTGGACAGACAGAAAGCTAGTTAATTTTCTTCAATACATTTCTTGCCCCTAGCTCTTGTGTGTCTGTTGCTTTTTGGAGCAGATAAGTTGCCTGTGTAAGCAGAGCTGCCTCCTTATCTGCATACCCTGTTTCCCCACACTCTCCTTCCTCCACATGCTTTTCCTTTTCTCCCTCCAACCAGAGGAGGGAGAAACCTCCCCCCCCCAAAATCTCATTCTCTTTCTTTTGGGTTTGGGACTTAGTGCCGTTTCCATGCTGCAGCCTGAGCGCTGTTTTAATTTGCCTTATGCAGGGAGGGCAACTGTAGTTTGTAGAGCTATCTCATGAGTAATAGCAACGCCAAGCAAGATAAATGAAACCAGTAGAAGCAGGAGAATTGCCTTGTAGCCTTGGATGTTCCCATTTTGGCTGTCGGCAGGCGGGGGGTCCCAGGTGAGCTCCAGCTGGCTCGCAGAAAGGGAGTTTACTCGGATGTTCTGTGGGGCCAACGCTGGTGCTAGAGAGAAAGGAGGACAGAAGAATTAATAGTGACAAATAGAACTAGTTCATATCCAGGTTGCAATTTTCCATGTGTGGAAGGAGCCAGGATGGACTCTGTTTATGCCACAAGTCACCTACTCCCAGAGCCAGCCCTGGAAGGACTGGTGTCACAGAGAAGGCTCAGCACACGGGGGTGATGTCCTGTCCCAGCAGACACTCAATCCACTCCATCCTGCCAGCAGCTTTGGAAAAGAAAGGAGAATTCTATCTTCATTCTATGGTACCATTTGGGGCTTGCCTTTGGCAGCGACGCCATGCCCCTGACCAACCACTCTGGAAAGGAACTGGGAGCATCGCAGCCTCCCACACAGCACCAAGCTTTTATAGCAACCTCTTTGCCACGCTCCAAGACTCAGGGCCAAAATACTGTCAAAAACTACCTCTCCAAGCCCAGTCAGATGCTCATCAATTCAACTAATATTTAATGTATGACAAACCAGACTTTTAGTTTGCTACTTGTTAGCTCTGCTTTGATTACACCTTCGCATACGCATGCTGGACCTCTTTGGCTCCTGATGGCTTTTCTTCTTTGCATTCTGCTCTGCTGGAAAACTAATCTTTGAGCGCACCTGGGTCACGCCATCCTTCCCTTTGTCTGGATCCAACTCGGTGCACGTGGATTTTCTTCCCCAGCGGTTAGCAAGGCCAGCCTGTTTTCCAGCCCTGCTGCCTCTGCCTCCGGCAGGTCGTAACAAACCCGCACACGTTCTGTTTACAGAAACGCTGCCGAAGCGTGTCCTGCTCAAACTCCAGAAGAAGGGAGAGAAAGGCAGGGCAAAGGGTACGCTTCTCTTTTCTCCGTGTTGGCACTGCCACAGCCTTCACCCAGACCACCTGAGAAAGCCACCTCCTTTTCTCTCTGCCCCCTTTATGGGCCATAAATAGAAGCGATAAAACATTCCCTCCTCGAGTTAGATAGCCCTGGTTATCTGTTCCCCTGGAGACTTCTTTCTTTCGAGAGAATGACCTTCCTAAGTCACACTTTTCTACCGATACTCACTCCCCCCAGAGTTATAAAATAAAATAGTAATTAACACCCACTCAGGCTGACACCAACTATTTATTTTGTTCTAACTGTGTGGTTTCCATATTATCACTGCCCACCCTGCCGTTAATGGAAATGTTAATAACCAGCACCAGGTTGTTGTGACAGATGCTTGGGCTCATTATCAGAAATTCTTATTTACCGCTCCATTAAACGACAGAATCGCACAAAAAAACAATTCAATCAAAACTAACTGGAGGTATTTTAACAGCCACATTAATAATCCAAAACATAAATAAAGTTAATGTCTTCTGCATGTTTGCCATCGGCAACTCTATTGCAAAATTATTGCTGTACAATTAAAATGGGAAAGGCAAAATTGAAAATAGCCGTTATCCCAGCGCTCGGTTAAAACTATTTGTTTATTATATTATTCTTCTTTCCTTTTTGGCTACAGGTAGCATGAGGTGACAATGACCATCGGGAAAACAGAGCTTATTCACAGGGGGGCACTGGTCTAATTGCTGCCCCGAATCCTCCACTTTGCTGGAGCAGCAACGGCAGCAGCCGCCGGGCTGGCTCAGGGTGATGCTGGGCTGCTCTGTAAAGGACCAAAAACCTTCAGATTTTGAGACTTTTTCCAGCACACGCCAGAGCGTGAGGCCAAACCGATCACGCAGTACAAACCTGAAAACACATCTCGGAGATTTGCAGGTGGTGATGTGCTTGGGGAAACGGGAATATGTACAACCGCTGAAGAAAACAGATCACTTCAGCAGTGTATTTTCTTTCTAGGTAGTGACACTACTGTCTGTCCTGAACTGACAGCTTCAAAGTGCTCTCAATATCCAGGTCTGAAGCAGCGCCTACAATAGAATTTTTCTTTGGATCCCACGTGCCAGCCTGGAACAATCACCGCTTCCGAGACGCCACCATTAGAAGAGCCGGCGTGTGCAGCCTGCTGCCAGAAAAACACCGCTTTTTCTCAAAGCCTTTTTTTTTTTTGGAGCACGTCTAAGAAACACAATGGTTAAAAACTGCCAGTGATCATTCTCCACTGACACGCTCGCTGCTGGAGCTGCACTTTTGCTGGCATGGCAGTGGAAAATTTGATGGGAGGGAAAAAAAAAAAAAGAAGAAGAAGAAAAAAAAAAAAGGACAATGTGGAAAAAGACATTTCTCTTCGCTTCCCCAGAGCCTCGACGAGATGCAAATTGTTTGGTTTTTGTGCCCTGTGAGTCTGTCCCTCTGTTCGACTTTCAAAGGCTGATGTGTCCCTCCTCTACTAAGCACAGATTTTTTGTTGACAGCAAGGGACAGCAGGAAAAGTGCTGCCGACGCTTGATGTGGCTCTGTACAGACAGCACGTTACATTCAGGGTGAAATGAAATACTTGAAAAAGAAGGAAACACATCCCTAAAGGCTCTACCTGTTTGAAACCCCAAACCATTCACAGAATGTACAGACAGACTGTGCCAATAAAAGCAAGTGCATTTTAAAGGTGAATTTAAAAGCCTTTTACCTTCTAGGAATGCAGTTCAAGATTACTGAGCTCTGAATTTTCTTCCATGGCTGTTGAAATCAGGAATACATAAAAAGCAAGGTTAAAGCTGCATAGCTCACACTGCTTTAGGTGCCAGTGACATTATCGACTATAGCAGGAGGGACACAGGCCCCTGGGGATCGAAATGCAGCTCTTGGCAGGTGGAAAGCGTTTCACTTTCCTTAAAAGAAATGTATGTATTCATGACGTCTAACTCCAGGCTCATATCCTGCCTTGGAATTGCATGCAGATATTTGTAAACACTTCTTTTCTTATCTGATTTCAATTCACCTTTGAGGCTGCCTCCTTGAAATTCTCTCTCAGCCCAAAAAGTAAGGAGAAAGGTTGAGCAGTGATTAGTAAAAACAACCTTCATCATTATCTATGGATTGGGATGATATTTGCATCTGAATCTACGGACTGGCACAGGATCATGTAAAGACCACAAATCCATCTGGAAATACAAGACGGAGTCAACATGAGCCCGTGAAGAGAGTTACACACCTAAACTCACATTTAAACATTAACTGCCCTCATTTTCTGGTCGTACTGGACAACTTCATATCACACCGCAGTGAATTTGAGCTTGCAAATACTTATAAACCTTTCAGGAAAAGGTGTTTTAACCCCCCATGGCCTGCCTGCACCCAAACTCCACGCATGGCAGAAGGTTCACACCTTAGCTTGTCTTGCTGCTCGCTTGGGATATTTGCTCTCTGGGCTGTGAGGCACCAAGAGCTTTTCATCAATATAGAACTACTATTCCTTTTCCCAGCGACAGTCACCACGATGCTCTGGAGCACAGGTAGGCAACAAATCCTTGTGATTCATCGGGTAAACTTAATAACTGCTCATATGAAGCATTCCTCGCTGCCGTTACACCCGCTCCAGTTTCTAGGTAGCAAAGGATTTCTCCTCTACTGGTTTTCTAATTGCTTCTCTAATGCCAGTATTATGTCAGGAAAATCACAGACGAGTCTGGGACAAGGCTCCCTGATACTGATGCCATTTAAATAAACATGCAGGCAGAAAACGAGGAGAAAAATGCAGTGAAAGAGACTGAAGATTTCCTGTGCATCAGCTTGATCCCACGGTTCCAAACAATCCCGAGCAAATTTCTGCTTTGTAAAGACCTCTGATCCTTTCTATCCAGCAAGCATTTCCCCCCCCACCCAGCTCATCAAAGCGTGCTTTTGTGAACATGCCTGCTTTTATTCCTTAGTAATCAATATATTTGCATTTTGGTGTTAGCACCTAGAGGCCAGAATCTCATTGCACAATGTGTTGCATAAACACAGAACAAAGAGGCAGCTCCAGGCCTAAAAAGCCTCTAATCTGTATGTCTACACGTTAGAATGGAGGGGTGGTGGCAGCAGGTTCATGTATCAGCTCTAATCTTTATCTACCTCCCCAGTACCAGCAAGAGAGGAGACACAGCAATATTCAGTGTCCCATGTGCTGACAATTAAAGCAGGGAACCTCCCAAGTTCACACGCTGGTTCCTGGCACACAGGGGTCATTGGAAAAAAAAAAAACAACAACCAACCCAACAAAAGAACTGAAAAGGATTTGGAGAGGGCTCAGACATCCATCCTCCCACATCACACCGGGATCAGCTCGGCTGGTCAGATGCTTGTGTAACCTCCATCACTGACCTCTTTCCAGATTCCCCTGCCATCCCCACACAAACTCTGCCAGTATATTATTCTTATTTTAGTAACCATTAAAATAACTCTGAGAGTGCTTTTGGTTTGTTTTTTTTAATGCCTATCTCGAACCATCCTTGCCACACTCAAGTTTGGTCCCTGCAGCATCATGGAGAACAGATTGTTTCTTCTCCCGCTGCAGCCACTACCATCAAGTTATGGTGTAGATAAGCAATAGTTAAGCGGGTTATAAAAGCC
This sequence comes from Thinocorus orbignyianus, assembly GCA_013400375.1. NCBI lineage: Eukaryota > Metazoa > Chordata > Aves > Ciconiiformes > Thinocoridae > Thinocorus > Thinocorus orbignyianus. The sequence continues at coordinate 344,375 of VXBW01006791.1, forward strand.
AAACACAACACAACAAACAGAAGGTCATGAGATAAAACAGCCAGACTCCTCTGCAGAATGGGCAAAGAGAAATGCAAAGGGTTTTCCTACAGTATGGGCTTGGAGAAGGGATGCGAGGATGGTACCTCGCAGGAAAGAACAAAAAAGATGTACCTACAGCTGTTTGCAGTCACTCCTTCTGCGATGGCAAAGCAGTACAAGCAAAATATGTTCAGTGTTTATTGACCATTTTCTTAAATCTCCTGTTAAAGAGAGGTGGGAGAGGGAAATGCTTCCCTTGTGCAGCAGTACTTCTGTACCATCAGGAATGCTGCGCGAGCGCCGCTGATTAGTTCAATAACAATTAGTTAATTGTGCTTCAAAAACAGCTACCGCGAAGCTGCTTTCCTCTGTGACAAAGTGGCGCAAGCTATATTTAGACTCTAAAAGATGTTTCCCACCAATTTCTGGCTGTTTTTAGCTAGGCTATGTTTTGTGATGGAAGTACAAGTTTTTTTTTTTCAATGGATGCTCTTTCTGGGGTTACTCAGATGTTTTTCAGGGGCAGTAAGATCCACATACCCCTCCAACACAACCCCACTGGACCTGAGTGTTCCTACCCTCTTATTCAGGCATGACAACTGGGCACAAAACACCTAGTACTCTGCCAGTTATTAACTTTTCATCAGGCTCGTGTCACCCAGCGACTCGAAATGAGTCTCAGGAAGGAGCAATGTGGTCTCCCCAATCTTTGAGATGCTCAACTTCCTACTGGGTGGGAGAAGCAGTTAAAGCAGCTGGAAAAGTCAGATCTCAGTAGGAAAGAATCCTTTTTCATGGATGTTGATGTATCTGTTGATTTACATGGTTGCATAGATCAGCATAAGAGAAACCAAAACATTTCCTAGCGTCCAAGAGACCAATGAAAGTCAAAGCAAGAAGAACTTGATCAACATCTCTCTCACCCTCATGAACACTGCTGGAAAGGGAGCACAATCTACCTGATGCAAAAATAGAAAGATACACAGACAAACCTACCTCGCTGGAGAAGAAGGGGCAGAGAGGAGATAGGGAACGGCTGTCAGGATGGGGACTTTGGGAATCTAGCACACCTGCAATTGCTTCACTCCGTGCCATATTATCTGGGTAGGCAAACACTTGGCCCCCTCCCTGCATACTACACTTCGTACAGTAGCTGTGTTTTGCCATATCAAATTTTTAAGGGTATTAAAGTCATGACAAAGCTTAAATAAAAGCAGCTGCAAACGATACCCCAATGTAACATCCCCAGCTTCTTTGCTTGGCGCTGGGAAGCTTCCCAGCATTGGCTAGGCATATCTTCAGCATCTGCAGAAGTAGAAGAGGGAGGTGGGGATGGAGGGAGAGATGAAATTCACTGCACCTCTCAGAAAAACACTGAAATAAAACAAGGACTGGAAATGGAGTATCCTTTCCAGGGACCCAGACTCTAGGAGGTTATCTGCCCATGCCATTATTTTTTTTTTGAACTGAGGAGGCAATCATGTTCTGAGGAAACCTCCACGGATATGACTTATTCATGAAGAACTTTCATAAACTGGCAAGTGACTCAAGCAGAAGTAATTCTCATCCTGTCCCTCACCATCTCTTCCAGCGCTGGTGAAAACTCTGTTGCTGTGATTACTAATCTTTTAATATGGGGTTCAGGTTTCCCAACCATGTGCAATCCAGGACTTTCATGGAACAGACACGATCTGAGGAATGCAGAAAAAGTGACCGTGATTGCATTACAATACCTGTAACTGAGGTGAATCTCACGGAGTGGTACTGCAAAACAGTTAGAGCCTGCAAACAACAACCACAGACTTTTCTTCTGCTGAAGTCCATACTTCTACTTAGCTAATACAAATCTAAAGTAGGCTATCACATTGCATACTGAGATTATCCATCAAGGAACTGAGAATGCCCAGCCCAGAACTGTCAGACTGCCTCTGGAAAGGGCATACAAGTTGTTAAAAGGGAAGGGGGGAAATAGTAAAATGAGCTCTTTTCCTCTATTTCTTTTGTGTCAACAAGGTTATGGTCACACGCAGGCAGGCAGCCCATCAGTCAGCAGAGACAGACCCATGAGCAGGAACAGCAAGAGCCTGACAAGCATTAGGTATGCGCAAACAAACACACAGGCATAAACCTACGAGCTAAAATCCCCTCTCGCATCAATGCAAATCAGGGTTAGCTCTGCAGAAGCTCGTGGAGCTGACCCAGGGTGGGAGTTGTGTAACTGAGAGCAGTGTCAGCTCTGATGAGCACAGGAGTTGCCCCCCAGGAGGTACTGAAGGTTGTTCAAGGGTGCAAGGGATGGTAAAGAACCACTCAGTGGTTGATACTCTGGCCTGATCCTTCCCCACGTGCGCTGGGAGAAGCACCAAGTGGGAAAGCACCGCTCTCATCTCTTTAAAGAAATCCACCCATCAGACAGAGGCAAAATTACCTACTTCAGACTATTTCCCCAGGCTCTCTGGTTCCCAAGACTCCTCCTCCTCTTATAGTCATGTTCCTCTCATTACAATTTGTTAATCCCGCATTCTAATATCATAATATCACAAATTCACGGCAGCTGACAAAAGCACCCACTTAATTTTCACAGAGTGTATCAAATAATTAGGGTGAATCTCCACTGGGTTTGCCATATACCAAATGTTAAACGCTGTATCAAAAGAAGTCAGACCGAGCAGGTGGGATCTGTCACTGAGACAACCTTTTGCTGTGGCTTCATTGAGAGTTTGGGGAGTTGACTAATTTAGGATTTGTAGATTGAGACGGCCCAAGAACCCCAGGGATCCCACGGAAGACTGCAACCTTGTGCTCCTGGGGAGACAGAGATTAAATTTACATTTTCTTGACTTTCAGGGAGAGTTTTCTCTTTTCTTCTTTATTTTGCAGTCACAGGATCCCTGAGTTCTGTGGTCCTGCATCATCTCAGTGTCTGGGTTGCTGCAGCCAAAATCACAGAATGGTTAGGGTTGGAAGGGACCTTCAAGATCATCCAGTTCCAACCCTCCTGCCATGGGCAGGGACACCTCCTACCAGACCAGGTTGCTCCAAGCCCCATCCAACCTGGCCTTCAACACCTCCAGGGATGGGGCAGCCACAGCTTCTCTGGGCAACCTGGGCCAGTGCCTCACCACCCTTCACAGCAGAGAATTTCTTCCTAATATCTCATCTAAATTTCTCCTCTTCCAATTTAAAACCATTCTCCCCTGTTCTGTCACTCCACTTCCTGACTAAGAGTCCCTCTCCAGCTCTCCTGGAACTCCCTTCAGATCCTGGAAGGCTGCTCCAAGGTCTCCCCGGAGCCTTCTCTTCTCCAGACTGAACAGCCCCAGCTCTCTCAGCTTGTCCTCACAGGAGAGGTGCTCCAGCCCCCTGATCATCTTGGTGGCCCTCCGTTGTACCCGTTCCAACAGGTCCATGTCCTTTCTATGTTGAGAACTCCAGAGCTGGACACAGTACTTCAGGTGGGGTCTCACCCCTATTCCAAAATGTTTTGAAATACTGCTAATTCATACTTTCACAGGAAAAAATGGCAACTTTTTTGTTTTCAGTCTACAACAGGCAACCTGAAGTGCCTTCCAGTTCCATGATTGACGATGGATACAGCAAACAGATGTCAGAAAAGAAAACCAACCGTGTTTCTCTACAGCTGGTTTCACAGCAAAGCCGTACAGAGGAGGGAAAGCCACGGGAGTTGAGACCCATCTGAAAATACTTACAGCATTTTGCTGACATATCCCAGGATGACTGCAAACAAGCAGAACAGGACTGCACAATTAGAGGAAATACAAATTTGGCTGCAAATCTTACCCTTTAGTCAAAAATACTCCAACTCCAGCCTGTGTCTGCTTGAACATGAGTTATCAGCCAGGGGCTTTCCCACTTCTTTACCAGTGCAATTTATGGCCCGTTTTACTTTACTACTGATTGCTCATGTTTTTGAAAGGAAGGTTAATTCCTTCGCTTTTAATAGAGTAGCTTTGCTGCTAGTTCAGCAAGGCTTTTGCATACACGATCAGGCTTCTCATCCCTCCGCCCTCTGTGCTCTGTGGAGAGATGTCCCTGCACTGGGTTCTTCTTCACAGGCCACAGAACACTGCAGTAGAAGGGCTAATTTGTCCTACCCTTCCCACCACTGCTGGTGCCAAGCGTGGAACAAAGACGGGAGTCCTGGTGATGGATTTGAGCAGGGGGACGGTCTGTCATGGGCTACGGTTGGTGCTGAAAATGGACATCAAATGTTGGGTTTGCGTGGTGGAAGTTCATCATCTGAGCAAAACCTTGCGTGGCAATTGCAGCCCGATGCCACCCCACACCAGCAATAGCCGTGGCAGGGATAAGCAAGCTCAGCTGATCAAAAAAGGGATGATATTTTTGCTTGGACAGAAACATCTTTCCTACATTGAGACGTGATAAAAAGAGGCAATTAAACCAGAGCTAAGCAGGAGCTGCCGCACCGTATAAAGCATTGTGCTGTACCAAAGGCTGCTTATGACCAATATTAACAACTTAATGAGCTGTTAATGAGGCGCGCATTCAGCTTTTACTTGCAGCATGAAAACATTGCAAATCATTTTAGGGAGCTTCTGGACTGTCAATGGAGAATTAAAGATGTCAAATAAGCCCATCAAATCTATGTCTCAATCTGGACACTGCTTTCCAGTGCATTCTCTTAAAATTCCTTTTCCTATATGGCAGAATAACTTGCTTTGACAGCGGTACGGCTCGCACTTAGACTTTGCTTCCTCCTGCCTTGACATTAGGTTTCAGTCTCCAGAGAGCTGCAGGGATGTCTTTTTGACATGTTGACATTAAGGACACTTCTTCCAGACTCACACTGGCACAGTTACTTTCTGCCTTAACCATTATGAGAGCAGCTACTGAGCTAAGCTACCAAATTTGGAAGTTTAATTATAAAAACCTTTGTGTTCATCTGTAAACAGATTAAGAATATGAAACTGCCCTTGAAAAAAAAATAATAGCCAGTTTGAGCAGGAAAAGGAGCCAAGGTTTATATAGAAATTCATATCCGTAATTCCCCAGCAGTGCAGCAATACCAGTAACACACAAGCAATGACTAATTCTCTAATGTAGGCAACACTTTAGTTTGTTATTTTTTACTATCCTGTCACAGCCCCGCAGGATTAGATAATGCAGCCAAGCGCTATCTACACTGCTATTACCACCAGTGGAGCTGCATTGATGGCAACAACAAATCCAAATTGGACTTGCTGCAGACAAGCCCCAAGTGGAACCCATGCGCAGAGTGAGTCTGGAGGAGTTTAAGATACACCATGAAATACTGATGGGATGTGCCCAGTGGCTGATCCTACTCTCAGAAATGAGATGCTGCTAGGATACAGGTGAAATGGTTTTCACCGATGCAAGAGAAACTGAAGAAAAGGTTTCTTTCCCAGTCCAAACAGAAAATGTCTCACCACTTCTTTCCCCCCCGCCTCCATCTTCCTAGAGTTTCCCTTTCTTGTTCTACTCCTGTAATGCATTGTTGGAAAATGTGGTTTGGATCTTTAACTCTGGGCTCAGAGGAGAACTTCTCCTTCTTATGGAGAATGACACTTGGGACAGGATGAAAACTCAGTGTCCCACCTGGAGCAGGACATTCCCAGGTCAGCTGTGTAAAGCTCATTCATAACTGAGCGTGATACTGGAAGAGCTCTAGAGATTCTTTAAATTTAAAGGGGAGGGTAACAGAAAATCAATGTTTCAAACACTCTGCCATCCCCTAAAAGTAGCCTTTTGCTGATATTTGGAAGGGTAAACAATTAAGGGGCAAATATCTTGGCATTTCAAAGGCTCAGTGCTTTTAAAGTGACAAGGAAGGTCAATCCCTCTGTTCAAAGTTTGAGAAAGCAAAACCAATAATGTATTTATTATACTATTTTCCAATAGCTTCCCTCCAACCCCTTTTGTTTATCAAGGGAAGATGCTGTCCCCTAGGCTGACAGGTTTTAGACGACTGCAATGTGAAATGGCCACGATAATCCTTCTCTTCCCTCCTCCAGTGGCGTCTGGGATGGAAATGCCCACCCAGTTCTTCCAGCTGTGCCAGCAGCAACGCGCTGCCTATCTGCATACACACAGCCAGCCACCAAGAGACACGGCCACGTGTCCCTAACAGATAGGAGAAAACAGCCAAGGGGGCCACAGCAGATTGACTGAAGCTGCCAGCTCCAATGCGCTGAAATGTTGTCATTCCTCTTGTAGGCTGTTAACGAGGAGGCACAGGGGACTTCTCTGCACAGCATCTTCTCAGCTACGTTTGGTGCAAGGAAGGAGATAAAGCTCCTGTGCTCTAAAAGAAATGGGGGGCTCAAGGTAACGCTGAGGGACTCCTTTCTCCAGAACGTGACCTACAATGGGAAGGTGACACACCACATAGGGTATTTTGTATGAACATGTGAAAAAAGCATGTGGGAAGAGATGAAAACACTCAAGGACTGGTATGATTTAGCCCCAACCAGCAACTAGGGTTGGTAAAAGAATGTAGAATACACAAGTCACACTCAGTGCCCAGTGAACTGGTTGCCCAGCCTGACCTGAGCAGTGATTGCAGATTCCTGCCAACCCCCATTTACATCCAAATATTCCACCAGCCATTCCATTGCTCTGTCTATGCTCCTCCTCAGCTTCCATAGGAAGCTGAAAAAAGCCCTTGAATATTGTAAACATCACCTAGCAACAACTAAAACTGTATGCATTATAGACATTCTTTTCATATCAAATCTGAAACATCATAGCCACTAGAAAGAAAATTTACTCTATTCCCAGCTGAAACCAGGACAAGGACATAGCAGGCCTTGTTCTGACAACCTCCTCTGTCATTGGCATGAGGGAGAACGGGACATTGCCTGAACACAGATAACTAGGTAAGAAGGGACGAGAGCTCTTTGCTAGAAGCAATTTAAAAAGCAGGGCCTGGAGTCAAGTCTTTGCTTCCTTACAAGGATTCTTTCTCCTTAACATGGCTTCTTCTCTCTATTTTGTCTTCTCTTTCCCAAACCTAAATCACTGCTTTTGGTCTTGGAGCTCTCCAGATGGTTCCTATTACTTGTCTGTAAAATGTTGGAGATGGCCAGGCAGCTCTGGGTACCTTCCCTGATGTTACTGGCAGAGCAGAGCTCCCCTCCCTGTGTCAGCTTTGGGTGGACAAAATAACGGTTGTGAGCTCCAGGAACACCCATGAAGCCACAGGCAGGAGGGCAGATGAAAATGACTGCAGGTAACAGTGGGAAATTTGCTTTGGTGTCTGCTGGCTTTGCACCAAGAGGTAGATTCAGGGTTTTGAAGATGGTAAGAAAAGAGAGGTAAGAAGCAGTTGTCCTTCTGTCCTGCTCCTTTCCAAGCTGCAGTTTCACTTGGAAAAAGGTGAGACTGCCAGGAAACCTTCTGTGAAAGATGATGGTGCAACCACGGCGGCATTTCAACAGAAGATTTCTAAGACTTCTCTATCTCCCAGCTCTTTTTACTCCTTGCCTTTCCCTTTGCAGAACCAGCTCTCATTATGAAAAAGAACAACAACAACAAACCAGCCTCATCAGTTCTTGTGAATTCTGAAGGTCACCGATGTCGCTCTCAGTTATAATGACACACATCACTCCCCTCCTTCACACAAATGGATCTACAACCTGTTTAAAGGCTACTGTCTCTCAGTACACTTCACCTCTTCTGCTACCTCCTCTCTGCACACACGCGTCCCTCCTCCAGCAGCAGCTGCTGCAAGAAATTATGAATTCCATTATTTTTCATCCAGAACAGCTTTGCAGTATATGGGAGAAGCACTGGAGGCTGCAGGCTCATTAGTGGAGGATTTGTATTGCCGCCTTCCATTTTATTCACCTTCCCAAATTAGGTGAAGCACGCCTGCCCCAAACCTGTGATTTCTGTTTAATTAAAATGCAGGTAGTGGAGTCTCCTGAACTCCAGAGCCCACCACACAATCAGGTAGTGACAGCGACCTGGTAGAATAATGCTCTTGATATAGTGGCTGCTCTAACAGAGTCTTAATTTCAGTCGAGCAGAACAGCACCTCTGGTAGCAGCTGCATTCAGGGCTGGGATGAATATCAGTATCCACTGCCTTCCCAATCAAACCCGGCATCCCTGACAGCTGAACTGTTAAATGAATTAACAAGGCAAGAAGGGGGCTTGCCAATGGGGCTGAGACTCCCTTCCTAATTTCTGCAAGTGGTGGCTTTCAATTTTTCTGTCATTTGTCAGCAGATACACATGGTTCCCTAATGAGCAGGGCAGAGCTATAGCTAGTCCTAAAAATGTGACGTTATGAGGATCTTCTGGTTCGGGGAGGAGAGGGATCCCGATGCTTGAGGGAGGTTGGGGAAGGAAACTGATTGCACAGGGCATGCATCCTTCCTGGCTGCACTGAGCACAAGGATGCTCAGCCTGCTCTCCTGACGCTGGGAAGAATTCCTCTCCACACCAGTGAGTTTTGCAAACCTTCAGGCAGAACTCAAAATGAAACCTTTGCTGGGGCTTTGATCTTCTGGGCTACTAGAACAAGAAAAAGGTTTTGCTCCACCTATAGTAAAAAAAAACCAACCACCTACCCCTAAATCCCCCCAACCCCAACCCCCAAAATGCTTGAATCCAGCTCCCTTATTCATCAGGCAAGTCAGGATACAGGGATCTGTTACTTGTTCCCAGCCTGTTGCTCACCAGCAGGTTTGTTCTCTCCCAAAATTTCCCCCTCCCCATCAGTCAGAGGCCAGTGAGACCCGAACGCCTGGGCTGCCTGAGGGGGTTGTTGGCTGGAGCACAGCTCAACAGAACCCCAGGGCTTGAGAGAAATCTCTTACTTNCCATTCCATTGCTCTGTCTATGCTCCTCCTCAGCTTCCATAGGAAGCTGAAAAAAGCCCTTGAATATTGTAAACATCACCTAGCAACAACTAAAACTGTATGCATTATAGACATTCCTTTCATATCAAATCTGAAACATCATAGCCACTAGAAAGAAAATTTACTCTATTCCCAGCTGAAACCAGGACAAGGACATAGCAGGCCTTGTTCTGACAACCTCCTCTGTCATTGGCATGAGGGAGAACGGGACATTGCCTGAACACAGATAACTAGGTAAGAAGGGACGAGAGCTCTTTGCTAGAAGCAATTTAAAAAGCAGGGCCTGGAGTCAAGTCTTTGCTTCCTTACAAGGATTCTTTCTCCTTAACATGGCTTCTTCTCTCTATTTTGTCTTCTCTTTCCCAAACCTAAATCACTGCTTTTGGTCTTGGAGCTCTCCAGATGGTTCCAATTACTTGTCTGTAAAATGTTGGAGATGGCCAGGCAGCTCTGGGTACCTTCCCTGATGTTACTGGCAGAGCAGAGCTCCCCTCCCTGTGTCAGCTTTGGGTGGACAAAATACCGGTTGTGAGCTCCAGGAACACCCATGAAGCCACAGGCAGGAGGGCAGATGAAAATGACTGCAGGTAACAGTGGGAAATTTGCTTTGGTGTCTGCTGGCTTTGCACCAAGAGGTAGATTCAGGGTTTTGAAGATGGTAAGAAAAGAGAGGTAAGAAGCAGTTGTCCTTCTGTCCTGCTCCTTTCCAAGCTGCAGTTTCACTTGGAAAAAGGTGAGACTGCCAGGAAACCTTCTGTGAAAGATGATGGTGCAACCACGGCGGCATTTCAACAGAAGATTTCTAAGACTTCTCTATCTCCCAGCTCTTTTTACTCCTTGCCTTTCCCTTTGCAGAACCAGCTCTCATTATGAAAAAGAACAACAACAACAAACCAGCCTCATCAGTTCTTGTGAATTCTGAAGGTCACCGATGTCGCTCTCAGTTATAATGACACACATCACTCCCCTCCTTCACACAAATGGATCTACAACCTGTTTAAAGGCTACTGTCTCTCAGTACACTTCACCTCTTCTGCTACCTCCTCTCTGCACACACGCGTCCCTCCTCCAGCAGCAGCTGCTGCAAGAAATTATGAATTCCATTATTTTTCATCCAGAACAGCTTTGCAGTATATGGGAGAAGCACTGGAGGCTGCAGGCTCATTAGTGGAGGATTTGTATTGCCGCCTTCCATTTTATTCACCTTCCCAAATTAGGTGAAGCACGCCTGCCCCAAACCTGTGATTTCTGTTTAATTAAAATGCAGGTAGTGGAGTCTCCTGAACTCCAGAGCCCACCACACAATCAGGTAGTGACAGCGACCTGGTAGAATAATGCTCTTGATATAGTGGCTGCTCTAACAGAGTCTTAATTTCAGTCGAGCAGAACAGC